>CM045996.1:92839477-93189557 GCA_025175895.1 Wurfbainia villosa
GATGCACGTGAGCACAACCTCAAATCTCCGACGAGGATTGCCAAGGATTCGTCGTACACGCTCATGCTCAATGCCCACAAGTGCATGGATGTCGTCAAGTAATAAAAGATATATTGATCCAACAGAGACTGAGATTCGAATACCATTTGTCCAGTGGATGTCATTGTTCGGAGTTAATCTCCAAAGAGTAAGGTGTTCGAGGTCGACGGTAGTCCTGACTTAATTACGGTGTCACTCATAGAAAGTGAAGGTGGCCTCAGGTTCCTAAAAGGATTCTAGGACTTTGGTTTCACTTGTGCTTTATTGAATATGCTAATAATTTAATGTCGTTAGGATCTCTAATTATGATCTTGTGGGAGGATCATCATGTAATTGTTCGATGAACTTTTGCTTCTATTGGAAACTACCTATTCCTAACCAAGTTTTCCTTTCGAATCATCAGAGCTCAGAGGGTTGATACTGTTGGGAGCCCTTTGTCACTAAGGTCCCTCAACCCTTCTAGAATTAATATCACCTACTTTGTGCCTTCTGCTAAGATAGGTTATCAAGGTACGAGGATGTCCAAGTAATCCCTATGGGAGACAGAACGTATTTCATTTCCTACTCTATCATATTCTACTTTTTATGATTATCAGAGGGGAGTCGACTGATGCTCAGTAGTCAACTGACCAGTCGACTGCCAGAGATTCTGTACTCATGTCCGTAAAGACCAGTCGATTGCCAGAGCTTCACTCGAGCAGTTGAAGCTCAGTCGACTATCAAACTAGTCGACTGGGATTACCAGTCGACTTATCCAAGTTGATTAGGCTGCCAAATGTCAAACACTTGGCCAGTCGACTGGTCCGTGATCCTAGTCGACTGATAAATCTCAAACATAAGGTTTAACTCAAGTATGATCCCCTCATACTTGATAGACCACCCTTAGCCTAGACCTAAGCCTTGTAGCCACCTCCATCAGCCTCACGCCTATCCGATCCGTCCAAGTCCTCCATGACTTGTTCATCCATATGCTAGCCTTTAGTTGCTTCCATCGACTATTGTCATGCTAACCGGGTCTACATCGACAAGGCACATTTGAGCTTATACTGCCAAGACACACACTTAGACTTTATGCCACCAAACATTGGACTTATGCCTCCAAGACTACCATTTGGACTTTACGCTGCCAATATTACACCCTTGGACTTCTCAATTTCCAAGCATCCATACTTAGACTTTCACTGCCAAAGTTCACTTGGACTTTATGCTGCCATGACTATACACTTGGACTTATGCCACCAAGACTATACCTTTGGACTTTCCTTGCCAAGGACCCATGCTTGAACTTTCCATTGCCACGACCCATGCTTGGACTTTCCATGCCAAGACCCATGCTTGGACTTCACCATTGCCAAGACCTATGCTTGGACTTTTCATGCCATGACCCATGCTTGGACTTCTCAATTGCCAAGTACCCATGACTTGGACTTTCCATGATAATCACATTGTCAATCCATTTGTCAAACATCAAAATACTAGTCGAGTCAAACTTGAGTCAAACTTGAGTCAAACTTGAGTCTGATTAATCATGACCTGAGCCGATTGCACAAATAGTGGAGGCTTCCTCCTACTCTTCTACCTCTTCTTCGGAAGTTGAACATCTTTCAACCTCCAAGTCTTCATGAGCTTGAGAGGGTGAGCATTCCTTGTTGGACTCCTCCTCTACTCATGCTGGTGAGGGATTTTTGTGGAGCTCAATCAATTTGCTCTATAATTCCTTGGCGTCATAGAATTCTCCTATGCTATACAATAAATTCTTAGGTATTAAAGTAGCTAAATTTAATGATTCCTTTTCGTTTACCTTGAATTTTCAGATTTGCTCCTCTGTCCACTTCTTTTTCTTGAGAAATCTTCCTTTCTTGTCCACCGAGGGTTCAAATCCTTCCATCAACACAAACCAATTATCTATATCATTCATAAAAAAATATTCCATTTTACCTTTTCAATATGCAAAATCTTCACTATCGGTGATAGGTGGAAGTTGCATGTTGTTTCCCAATCCATCATTGGGAAACTCAATTTCTTCTACTCGTATAGTGCTTGTGCTCCTTCCAACGTTCAATCCTTGAAGAGCATCCTCGCTTTAATATCATTTGTTGGATACCTTTAGATATGCTAGAGGTGGGTGAATAGTGTCGATCAATTTACGCTTCGATTCGTGTTTTTCTTGTCTACAATTCATTAGTACGCAGTGGAATAATAAAGCAAAAATAACAATTGCAAGCACACACCAGTACACAAGTATTTTACATAGTTCGAAATCCTAGTTCCTACTCCATGATCAAGTTCTAGATGAGCTTTAGTGATGCACACTACCACTATGAACTTCTCTTTCTCAGAAACAATCCGAAGGCGGAGAAACCCCTTACAATAAGCTTATAAAAAAGTATACAACCAAAATACAAGTAGAAAGTGAAAACACTTTACATAGAGATTTCTTTTGCTTAATCACACTTTGGTTACTTTAAAAGGCTTTTGAAGACCTAGAATGCAACAACAATTCCTTCCCAAATGCTTCAAGAATCGACATCCCTTTCCTCCTTCTCGAGCTCCTTATAACATCACGCGTTGGGTTGATTTTTTGCCTCCTAGTCACTTGGCACAGTACGGTTGTCTCACAACGGACTAATCCACCTCAAATTATTGCCGATCAGTCGATTGTCCTAACCTAGCAATCGACTACCATAGCCAACAGTCAACTACCATAAGCTAGTAGTCGACTGCCAAACCTTTTTTGGCCATGTTCATCAAAACTAGTCGACTGCCCAGCCCTAGCAGTCAACTACTAGTGGCCATTCGAGTGCTAGAACCACAATCTATAGTCGAGCCTCAGTCGACTACACAACATATCGACTAGGTTATAACCCCAGTCGACTGCCCAAGCCAAACTAAGCTCCCGAGTGTCGAGCACTCGGCTAGTGAACGAGCCAATGCCATCAGTCACCTAGTACACCTCAAACATGAGGTTTAAGCTAAGTATGATCCTCTCATACTTGATATTCATCTGGGCCTATACCTAAGCCTTCAAACCATCTCCATCAGCCTCACTCTCTTAAGGTCCATCTGAGTCCTCCACGACTCCTTTACCCTTCGTGGTAGCCTTCAGGTGCTTCCATTGGCTTCGTCATGCCATCTAGTACCTTTGCTAAGAGGTCGCGCCTCAAGGACTTATCCGTTGCCAAGCCTCATACTTGGACTTTCACAGCCATGACTATACACTTGAACATACATGGTCAAGACTACACTCTTAGACTTTTCCTTTGCCAAATACCCATATTTGAACTTTTGCTGCCAAGACTACATACTTGTACATACACAGCCAAGCCTACACCTTTGGACTTTTCTTTTGCTAAGTATCCATACTTGGATTTCTCCATTGCCAAGAATCCAATCTTGGGCTTTCCTTGCGTATCCATACATGGACTTCTCCATTGCCAAGAATCCAATCTCGGACTTCTACTCAAATCTCACTCGAGCTTGGTCAACCTTGACCTGAGATTGATTGCTCCAACAATCTTCTCATAACAATCTCCTTTATATGATCTTGGATATTTCAATCATCCACTAGTCATATGTTCAACATATGGTCAAACCCATATTATCAAACCATTGTCAAAGGCTATTGTCAAACATCAAAACCCTACTCGAGTCCCACTTGAGTCTGGTTAATCGTAACCTGTCCTGATTGCACTAATATAAAGAACCATATGAAGTCTCATAGCAGGTCACTCCAATGAACTAGTTACCTTAACTAGCATCCACATGTTCACTCTCAGTATCCCTATGCTTTCATTCAGTGAGTACCGAATGCTTAGATAAATCAATGAGTATAACATGTGTTAGTCTCATAGAATTGATGATGCCCAATTTCATCAATTTATTGACTAGGGATAATTTCAATACTTACATATTTACACATGATGAGATACCCACTAATTGTGATCCAATTACAATTTCTCTCATGCTATGTATCTTATTATGGACTTCAGTAGATGAACTTAAGATCCAATCAAATACATAGACAATGTATACTTAAATAGTGAATTTTATTGATAACTTCTAAGGCGATTGCCTTAGAACACCTCTCAATTACATCATTGTATAAGCTTCAAATTATAAGAAGGTTTTCTCCACCTTGGTGTTCATTGATAACAAAATTTTAGTACATTATTTTGACTCCTAGATTAGATGCTTTTTGCTCTCTTGTGTGATTAATTATTGATTCTTAGTATGTTTTATGACTTTAGACATATTTTGAGTTTAATTACAATTTTCCAACAATTACGACATTATTTCTCATATTATGAATTCGAATATTTAGGAAATTAAGAGGAGCCATGATTTGAGTCAAATCAAACTAAGTTCGACTTGATTTCGAGGTCAAGAGAGAGATCAAGTAGAAACAATGTGAACCATTGATGCATATTTGAAGCAATTTAATCGATGGAAGCAGATATGATCGATCTTTCCATTCATCAAGATCTAGAGTGATCTGAGCTCTTCATCTAAATCTGAATTATCTTGATCGTTGATTCAAAATCAAGTAATCCAATGGTTAAAATCAACTGGGAAGAAGGAAAGAAAAGGGATCTTGATCAAGGCACGACTTCATCTCCTCATCATCTTCTTATGCACGAAGCCTTCTATTGCTCAATCGATTGCACGTAGCCAGTATTGTCCTGCCCCAAGAGTATGCCGAGTCAAAAAACGGACATCATCTCCCCTGTACATGATACAATATCCTGTTGATACAAAGCCTTTCAACCTCAACCACATAACATATATATGTATATAACCATAAATCATAGCGGAAATACCCCAACAAATAATAAAGATACAACGACTCAACTAGGCACTCCGGAGTGACTTGACACAACAAAAATCATAATAGAAACCACATTAAAATCAAAACCACATCAAAGGCCAAATACATACAATACATCCATATACAAAAAATACAAAAACGTTATAGGATAAAATTCCAAAACAACAATACACAATAATACAACAATATGGAAGTAATATCCAACCATTAAGTGTGAGATGGGATCAGCTGGGCGGAGCTCCGAACATACAAGGAATCTTCTACCTGTGACCTAGGCGATAAGAAAACCCAGAGTCTATGGTGGTGAGCATAAAACTCAGCGGTAATATGACAGATAGTGCATGAACAACATATACAGATATGGAGATCAACAAGTATACTAATAAAGATCAACAAGTATAGATAGGGAGATCAATGGATATAGAGTCTCAAAGGTAATAACAAATAACCACCAGTATAGTCATAATCAATGCCCATACCAAATCGATCAACTGAATGAGGGTCTGCAGCAACACAACATATATCATCCTGAACAAGTATACAGTGACAACATAGCACATACCAATAACATATAAGGTCAATGCCACACCTGTGACCAACACCCAACCATATGAACAGTATATAATCACATGTAATAACAACCCTATCCATCCTATACTATGACATGACGCTAATCAGATGCATACAACAGTCTAAACCAACACATACATCATGCTCAACACACAGCAGTATAGAATATGCAAATGACATGTAACATGATGTACAAGCATATGCAACAATTATATCTCAACCAAGTGCAACAACACACAGACATATGTAAAACATATATCAAAATACATGCATACATATATACATATCCCAATAATGCATATGCATGGTAATGTCTGCGGACCCTACGCACAACCACGACCCCAATGTGGCTTGGGTGGAACGACATGACAATTATCCCAACTCCAGCTACCACTACTCTCGAGTGGCCGAATGGGTAGTATGAGTAAGTAGCTAGCCGCCAGAGAGCTATATGCTACACAACAGGGGTCCCTGTTGCTGGCCGCTCTGTCACTACCCATGAGTGGTCGAGCACCGTACACAGGACAACTGCACACAACACAACTACCACCATCTATAGTGGGCGAGTGTGCAACTCCAACTATCACCCTCAACAGTGGCCAAGTACGCAACTCTATGTACCACCATCTATAGTGGCTGAGTGCGACACAACCAATGATCTGCACTCAACCCTACTACCACTGCTCCAAGTGGTCGAGGAGGCAGGATGACTAACGACCCATCTCAACCACAAGGTAGACCCAGTCGACAGCATGCATGCAATGTAATGATGCATAGCTTCACACACGTATCCCTTAACACTATCTATCACATAGAGAGTCCTAGTCAACCAAAAGTCAACTATGCAAGGACTACTAATCCACAATCACATACGGACAACAACCCACTTATCTATGTACAGATAACTAGATCCACCATAGATGTGTTGGGATGTATACTGAAAAGTCTATCTTTTGTATGAACATCTTTATTTTGAAATAAGAATCACATGATCATTGTTTGCATATTTTATGGCTATGCATATTGTCTAATACATTACATTGTAGATAACATGGTGTGTGATGTCACACGGGAGATCATGCTATCGGATCCTTGTAAAGTATAAGTAAAGGCTCACAACCGAGATGACTTTGGAAAAACCATTGGAATGGTTGTAGTGTGATTTGGGATTGATTTGTCTTGACCATAGAATCACACTAGTGCACTTTGTGTGTATTGAGCAGGACCGACTTAGAGGTGCTTCGATTTATTACTGACTACATAATCGAATCAAACCTCAGATATTATATTGTACATACTCTTAATCCCGATATAATAATGGGCACATATACTTAGTATTCATCTCTTTGATTTACCAATGGGCGAGATTTATAGATTAAATCGATAGACTCGGTAAGTTGGGAGATGATATTATTTATATGGTGTGTCGTTGATTATAGGAGGAAACCGTGTGCTATATATTAGGATGATGATGTTCCCTTGAGGAGCTCATAAGGTTCATCATGTAAACCCTGTAGGTGGACTTGGTCCGGCATGATGAAAAGGTTGAGTGGTACTACTCATGGAGTTAGATGTTGATTAATTAATGGTCAATAAATTAATTAATCGACTGACATTCGAGATCTTAAACACGGGAAGAAAATGTACAAATAATATATGGAGCCTATATTAACTTATGGGGGTTGGTGAGGTAGATCAATGATAATCCTTTAGTGGATTGGATTATCATTAATGGATTGGACTTTATGTGGGCTTGATCCATGGGTGGCCAAGATCCAACTCCTCCTCATGGTCCCTATTGTAGCCTAATAAAACCTCATGAAGCTTAGATCTAATGGATAGAAACAAAACTCTAGATCCAAAGGTAGAGATTAAATCTCTAGATCTGACGGTTGAGATTAAATCTCTAGATCCGACGGTTGAGATTAAATCCCTAGAACCAATGGTGGAGATTAAAAGGAGGCTTATCCCTAACTTTATAAAAGGAGGGAAAGGGGTGGACATCAACTTGAATCCAACTAGAGATAGGATTATGCTTTTGGGCGGCAAGGCTTGGAGGCTAAGGTTTAGGGGTTGGCGGCACCAAATAAGGAAGGTATTTCTTTTCTTCTTCTTCCCTCAAGGTGGCCGGTGTCCAACAGCTTTTTCCAGCCCTTTCCAGCTATTGTCCGGTGTCCAATCCTTCCCTTTTCCTTCTCCTTGGCCGGTGGTAACAAGATTTAGGGCTTTCCCTTGGTGTCTTGGCCGGTTTCCATCATAATCTCCTCTTCCTTCTTGGCCGGCGGCAAGCTCCATCCTTGGAGGTTGGTGGTTGGTTGAAAGAAGGAAAAGAGCCTTGTTTCTATTCTTCGTCTTGCTCGGAATGAGCAAGGAAGGAAGATTGGTGATCTAGGAGCTTCAACTTTTGGTAGATCGTCGCCCACACGACGTCCGAAAGGAGGAAGGTCATACAATAGAAGATCGAGAGGTATATCGATTCTCTATTTTCATATGTTACATGTTTATTTTTGTTTTTCAATTATGAACATGATATATTCTGTTTGTGGCTAAATAATACTTGGATCCCGAATATAAACACAAAAATCGGCGATCCGTACATCGTCTATTCCGCGACTACTCGTAGAATAGAGGTTGGTCGCTTGAACAATAAGTTTGTTCAAGTGACCTCTCTAAACAAATAGCACGACGATGATAAGGTTTCTTGAGTGTTCCCTTTTGTCTAGGATTAAATTTTTAATCCGGGTACATCGATGGGATCGCCATGAACAAGCGACCGAGTTGAAGTGGGAAGCGAAGTTTCCCCTCACGGATCACTCAATGAAACCCTACAAGATGCACAACTAATATGTGTAGGATACAACAATCGACTCCATAATTAAATCCATCGGCTAACCCTAGTGATGTGACACAGTAACCCAGTCAGAGTTCACAATTGTGCCCCTAACTACATGAAATTAACTGAACATCCATAAGCTAACACACAACAAGGTTTGTAATTCATATTCGTGATAAATGAACGATGAATTAACAACAACATATCTCAAATATCAAAGGATAAGTACAAGCACATGATTAAATAAGAGTGGAGTCAAGATAAAAGGTATCAATATAAATCCAAATTCTTGCAATGGATTCAACAAACTATCTAACTAGGGTAGATATTACCCACCTGATATGAAGCTCGTAGTAGAAATCCTCACGGTTGTGGACCTGCTTCGTATCCCAAACCTGCACATAATAGTAAACTATGATTAAGTATAAGCACCCGACAAATATATAAACTAATCACTACTTCGTTTCTATGTTCGCATCTTTTCATCATCTACGAGTTAGAACCTCGAGCACACACCTCTTGTAACCCCATATCTACATTCATCCTTGGCCGATTCACCCAACCAAACTCTCTCCAACATCAACAAGATCAATTAAAGAAATAGAATTAAAAAACACTCAAATCAAAACTACAATAGCAGCTTATCCCAAGACAAATCCACCACCTCATTCAATTCAATACACTAAGTTCTCCATCCACCGAATAGATCACAACCCCAACAACTTATCTAACCATCTAAACCATCGTTCATAGCACATCACAAAACACAAATAAAGCAATCACAACACCTTCCATAATCACCTATCAGTTAGTACAAAAGATGACGAATCTTACCCCTTAGCAGCTTGGTCACCAACCGATCGAATCACGCCCACAAATAGCTAGATCACTGATCACAACTGCCACCACTCCAACCACAACTTCAATTTCCACAAACCTTCAACAGAAACCATCAGATTCCATAGGCATTGACACACCACAAAAATTACAACAATTACCATTGAAATAGAAAGGCTTACAAGGCTTACCGACCCAAATCTCCACCGGTAGCCACCTCCCTTGTTCACTGGAGCAATCCAAGCTCTAGACACTGCCCAAAACCATAGATCCAAGCTAAAACGAGAAATCCCCAGCTAGAACTCAGCTCTCATCTCAAAGTAGAAAGGAGATCGACCCCTTACCAAGCTCCGGCGATGATCAACGACGAAATCCCCACTCTCGGTAGTTCAACGTTCCCCACTCTTCAATCAGCCTCCACCCGATTCCAGTCTGCTCGGCATCTTTCCCTTTGGCTGGACCTCCCATCAAAGGCATCAGCAGCAGCCAGCTCGCGGAGGAAGAAGAGAGTGTTGGAATGTATACTGAAAGCCTAGCTTTTTTTGTATGAACATTTTATTTTGGAATAAGAATCACATGATCATTGTTTGCACTTTATATATTTATTATATGTGGGTGCATATTGTCTAATATTTTACATTGTAGATAACATGGTGCTTGGTGTGGCACAGAAGATCATGTTATCAGTCCCTTGTAGAATATAAGTAGAGGCTCACAACCAAGATGGTTTTAGACAAACCATTAGCATGGTTGTAGTGTAGCTTGGTATTGTTTTGTCTTGAACATAAAGTTACACTAGTACACTTAGGTGTATTGAGCAGGACCGATATAGAGGTGATTCAATTAATTGCTGCCTACATAATTGAATCGGACCTCGGATATTATGTTGTACATGCTCTTAATCCCGATATAATAACGGGCACATGTACTTAGTATTTATTTCTTTGATTTACCAGAGGGTGAGATTTAGATGGATTAAATCAATATGCCTAGTAAGTTGGGAAATGATATTATTTACATGGTGTGTCGTTGATTATAGGAGGAAACCGTGTCCTATATATTAGGTTGATGATGTCCCCTTGAGGAGCTCATAAGGTTCATCATGTAAACCCAGCTGGTTGACTTAGTCAACATGATGATAAGGTTGAGTGGTACTACTCGAGGAATTAGATGTTAATTAATTGATGATCAGTAAATCAATTAATTGACAGACATTCGATATCTTAAACACGGGGAGATTAATGTACGAATAATATATGGAGCCCATATTAATTTATGGGGGTTGGTGAGGTAGTTCAATGATGATCCTCTAATGGAATGGAACATCATTGATGGATCAAGTTTGTGTGGTTCCGATCAATCGGGTGGCCAAGATCCAACTCCTCCTTATGGTCCCTATCATAGACTAATATAATCCTTGTGAAGTCTAGATCGAAGAATGTAAAACAAAACCTAGAACCAACGGTTGGGATTAAATCCCTAGATCCGATGGTTAGGATGAATCCCTAGAATCGACGGTTGGGATTAAATCCCTAGATCCGACGGTTGCGATAAAACCTTAGATCCGACGGTTGGGATGAAACCCTAGATCTGACGGTTGGGATGAAATCCTAGATCCGACGGTTGGGATGAAACCCTAGATCCGACGGTTGGGATAAAACCCTAGATCTGACGGTGGAGATTAAATCCCTAGATCCGACGGTGGAGATTAAAGGAGGCTTAAGCCCAATTCTATAAATAGGGGGCTTAGGATTGGGCGGCATAAAATAGATTGAGAATTAGGGTTTGGCTCTTCCACAAGTGGGCGGCTAGGGTTTGGGAGCTAGGGTTTTTTTTTTGGGCGGCAACCTCCTTCCTCCAAGAAGTTGTCGGCGCCCAACCTTGTTCCATCTAGACTTGGTCGACGCCCATTCCCAAGGCCTCTCTCTTATTCCTTGGCCGGCGGTTCTCCTTCCATTGGTGGCCAGTGCTCTTCCTCCTCCTTTTCTCCTTGGTGGCCGGCGGCAACCCCTCTTCAAGTTGGCCGGCGCATCATCCACTTGCTCCTTGGCCAGCGGTTGCACCAAATTCCCTAATTTGGTGGCCGGTTCTAGAAAGGATAGGTATTTGTTGGTTCTTCTCTTTGTTTGCAGCGGACAAGGAAGGGAAGAACGCGATCTAGAAGGCTTCTACTCGTGGAGGATCTTCGTCCACACGTCATCCACGAGAAGGAAGGACATACGGTAGAAGATCGTAAGGTATAAAGTTTTTTTTAACTTTATTTACATATCTGAGCATGTTCTTTTATGTTTTGATTATACATGTATGCGTATGAATATATATTGTATAATCATGGACCCCGAAGACAAACACAAAAATCGGCAATCCGTCCGTCGTCTCTTCCGCGGCTAACCAACTAGAAGAGTTGTGTTGCTTGAACAACTAGTTTGTTCAAGCAACTACTCAAGTTGTTAGCACGACGACGAAATGGTTGTGCTAAGGAAGCTCATCCCATCCGGATTAATTCTTTCATTAGTGAAAATTGTTGGAGATTTGAGGCCGCTAGAGGGGGGGGGTGAATAGCATTGAATTCGTTCGTATGTAGATGGAAATCGTTCGCGATCGTCTCTACAAAACTCGTTATGCGCAGCGGAATAGAAATAATAAAAGCAATAACGAAAAGATACAATCACGAACACAAGGATATAACGTGGTTCGGAACCGAACGGTTCCTACTCCACGGATCGAGCTCTAAAGAGCCCTAGTGATGCACACACACTCACTAATCACAAATACTCCTTCTCGACACAAGTCGGAGGTGGAGAAACCTCTTACAATAGATTACAACAATAATCTAAAAGCAACAAGCAAATACAATGAAGAATAATGCAATACAAGTAAAGAAAACACTTTACAAATGCTTTGGATTGCTTGCTTTTGGTTGCTTGAAGAGTGGCCTTGGAGACTCTGATTTGCAGCAACAAATCGCCCCAAAGATGCTCAAGAAACCATTGCCAAAAATCCTCTTGTCGAGCTCCTTTTATCCTTCCGCGTGACCTGGATTTCCGCCTATCAGTCGACTGCAATAAGTCACCAGTCGACTGATGCCACTGTTGTCATGAGACAACGGCTCGATCCATGCTGGAAAAACTCCAACGGATCTCTTGGCAGTCGACTGCCAATATTGGCAGTCGACTGCCAGCCGCGTAGTCGACTGCCCAGTCGGCTACGGAGCATTCTGTGCTCGCGGCTGAACTAGCAGTCGGACAATGACCCTTGGCGATGATCGTAGACATTAGTTCGATTGCTCCCATGAGCAATGACGCCAGCGATTCGGCTCTTAAGCGGCGGTCGAACTCAAGTCGACTCGAACGGCGTCGCCATAATGCCCGGTCGGCAACCTCAAAGATGAGGTTTTAACCCAAGTATGGTGCCCCCATACTTGCTAGACCACCCTTAGCCTAGACCTAAGCCTTCTAGCCACCTCCATCAGCCTCACGCCTCTCGGATCCCTCCAAGTCATCCATGACTTGTTCATCCATCGCGCTAGCCTCCAGGTGCTTCCCTTGGCTATGTCATGCTAACGGTGTCTGTTAGTAATATATGAGAGATGTCCTAAGGCAATCGCCTTATGTATGAACCATTTATATGATAAATGAAGATTCACTATTTGAGTATACATGTTTTATGTATTTGATTGGATCTTAAACTCATTTACTGAATGTCCACGATACGATTCATAGCATGAGAGAATTTGTGATTGGATCACAACTAGTGAGTATCTCTACATGTGTAATTGTGATGTATCGGAATTATCCCTAGTCGATGAATTGATGAATCTGGACACCATCAATTCTGTTGAGACTAGCACGAGGTATACTCCTTGGTGTATCCAAGCAGCTGATTCTCACTGGCTGGAGACATAGTGATGTCCGGAGTTAATCGTGGATGCTAGTTATGGTAACTAGTTCATTGGAGTGACCAGTAGTAAGACTTCATATGGTTCTCTGCATATATAGATATGTCAATGAAGTTCTTCTTGTGGCTTAAGTCGATGTTCCTTTGACTTGCGGTATTCAAGTCATCTTGATCATGGAGACTTATGCTTTGACATCTTAAGCAAACATCTCTAAGGAGATGTGGACCCAGATGATTGGGTATAAATCAGTGATCGAAGGTGTTTGAATAGCCTATAAAGGATTCACCACTCCTTGCGAGGAGATGTATACCCATGGCCTCTCGTCGGATTGTTACTAAAGTCTTTGGCCAAAGCATTACATGTTTAGAGTAAGGTACTCTTGATACATGTGGAGTAACTAGAATCGTGGGGACGAGGAAATGATACTTGGGCTAGGTGTGGCGTAGTCGACCTAGTGAGGGACACAATAGACCATGTCACGAACCAAGTGGGTATAAGATGAGTGAAGGGAATGGGGCACGATTCATTCGAGCTCTTGAAGGGTTTTGAAATAGTTACGGATCAACCGTTGATCTTTTGGTTAATTGGGGATCATGATGTACTACTAGGTGCCACTCATGATCGTTCTATAATTAATGGTTAATTATAGGCGGCCAACATAAACCGAGAACCTATTTGGTCACCGCACGCGAGTGTAATCCAAAGGATTTAAAGCGAGCTTGAGAATTGGATTCTCGGGCCAGAGAAACTAGGTTTGGTTGGACCAAACATAAGCGAGCATGAAATTGTTTTGATCGCAATGGGCGTGGATGGGCGTCTTATGAAGCGTAATGGATGGACCAAAATGGTTTGGTTCTAATCCAATGGATAAGAATAAACCAAAGGGTTTGGTTTATTTTAAGCGAATGAACCAAAAGTTGGTTGTTCGTTTTAACTTAAAATAAACCATCATGGTTTGGTTTATTTTAACTTATCTTAATGGAGCGGGTTAACGGGCTTTATGGATATGATCCATTAACCATTAAGAGAATTAGTTCTCTATAAAAGTGGGCTTAAGGGATTGTTAAACCAAAAATCCAAAATCAAAACCCTAGCCTCCAAGGAGTTGCCGCCCAACCTAGTTGTGCCGCCCAACCTCCTTGCCGCCCGGCTGATTGTGCGTCTAGCTCCTTGCGGCGACCAAGCTCAGCGGTGAACCTCGGCGACCCTCCGGTGATCTCCTATAGGTTTGGCATCAAGGTGAGGCTTTTCTCTCCTTGTTTTGGCGGCGCCTACTCCTCCACCAAGCTGTCAGTTTTCTGGACAGCTTCTCCTCGTCGGGCGTCGTTTGGGCGGCGGTTGAGTGCTCCGACAGCGGCTAACATACGGGGATTTGATCTCCGGTAATCCTCTGAGTGGAGGGCGAAGGATTCGTCAAGCGGTTGTGAATACCTCTCGGAGAAGCGAGTTTTGAGAACTCGTTTTGGATCGAATTTGGATTGGATCGTGATCATCTCGATCACGTCGTCTTCAACGAGGCTAGTAACCCGTCACGAAGGCGAAGCTCGTGACTTAGCGAAGTCATCGAGGGCTCGGCGTGGATACGGATAGAGCGATTCTTACGAGGATCGTTCGGTTGATGCCGTTCAGCTACACGTCATACGGAAGGTATAACGTAGTTTAATTTCCTTTTATTACAATTTTAATTTACGGTTATGTCTACACTTGTTGTAATAGCATGCGTGTGTTGTGTGTGTTGTAATAAATAGGAGCTCGGCGTGGATACGGATAGAGACGATTCTTACGAGGATCGTTCCGGTTGATGCCGTTCCCGCTACACGTCATACGGAAGGTATAACGTAGTTTAATTTCCTTTTATTACAATTTTAATTTACGGTTATGTCTACACTTGTTGTAATAGCATGCGTGTGTTGTGTGTGTTGTAATAAATAGGAGTATTTATTATTTTTATTGCTTCCGCTGTGCTCATGTTTACGAAACATGATCGAACACACACACGCCGCGGTGCCGGAAACCCAACAGTGTCTACACCGCCAAGGCACATTGGACTTACGCCGCCAAGACTCCGCTTGGACTTTACGCTGCCAAAATCAATCCCCTTGGACTTCCCAATGCCAAGACTCAAGCTTGGACTTTCCCTTGCCAACCCATGTTGGACTTTCCATGCCAAGACTCATGCTTGGACTTCTCATTTTCCAAGACCCATGCTTAGACTTCTCATGCCAAGTACTCAAGACTTGGACTTTCCCAAATGCCAAGTACCCATGACTTGGACTTTCTATGCGCCAAGTGTCCCACTTGGACTTTTCATGCCAAGTACTCAAGACTTGGACTTTACCAAATGCCAAGTGTCCCACTTGGACTTTCTATGCCAAGTACCCATGACTTGGACTTTACCTTGCCAAGACCCATGCTTGGACTTTCCCATAATCACATGGTCAACCCCAGTCAACCATCAAGGTCTTCCTCGAGTCAAACTCGAGTCCGGTCAAACATGACCCGGGTCGATTGCTCCAACAATCTCCCCAACATATTAACCGACATTAATATCAAACATCAATGCCAAACCACTTTGTCAAATCCCTTTGTCAAACATCAAAACATCACTCGAGTCAAACTCGAGTCTGGTCAATCGTGACCTGGGCCGATTGCACCAACAATCTCCCCCTTTTTGATGTTTGACAAAAAACCAAACAAATCATTTGAGTTAGACCACAAACTCAAATCCCTTACAAATTATCCCAAATTATTAAACACTCTCCAAATGTTCTCCCCCAAACATTCTCCCCCTTTTTGACTAACATCAAAAAGGTTATCTCTCCAAGGAGATTAATGTCTCATGTCCCAATGAGATCTTACAATCTCCCCCTTGATCCAAAAATAAATACCTAAGATGCCTACCATCTTCCTAGTGATAAGTCACATATCACTCAAGAGAGACAATCCTATACTCTCTCCCAATTTCCAAATTGGGTATCAAAAACCCATCAATTTTCCCAATTGATGATACTCTCCAAGATGGATAACTCCCCCTAAAGGCTTGCTCCCCCTTGACCATTGCACCAACAATGTCCTTGGGAAGCCCCTAAGCCAATAGGAACTCTAAACCATCAAAATTAAGGTTATAAGTTCAAACTTGAACTTTCCATACCCTAAATTTGATACTTTGACCTAACACTTCTCCTAATCCATATCCAATGGATTTTCACCCTTTATAATGCTTCCTAAAGCATATCCTAGGGTTAGGAGTGATTAGGAACCTTTTCCATAGCTGAACACGGGCTAAACAAACCTTGTTAACCTGAAATCAGACTGCAATGACTGACAAGAATCACGATCACACTCACATCACCGATCGCCACATTGTAGGCGATCGATAATGAAAATCTCGATTTTCAGCTATCAAAAATGAATTTTGGAAATTCATAAATAATTATACGTAATTCGAAAAATCATGAAAATTCATACGTATAATACTTATGACACACACAATGGGTGAAAAATATTTGAAAATTATTTTACCCATAAAATAGTGAGTTTGATACAAAACTCAAAACCATTGAAATTTTCAATGTTTTGGCTCTATTTTGTATCAACTCTATCAATGGTGATTGCTATCAAAAGATAGACTTCACCAAGGTTTTTCAAAATGATTTTAAAATGTTTTCAAAACCTTATTTTGGATCATATTCCTTGGGCTCTATGCACATGACTTGTACACAAGCTTTCCCAATGATCCACATTGAATTAAAATGAGTTTTGGTTCAACTAGATGTAAAAACTATGCACCTTGAACTCAACTCATATCCTAGCATCTCACATGTATCTAGGGTGTATAAATACACATACATGTCAATTGGATGTGAGATGTGGGTTTTGTTCTCTCTAAACTAGGGTTTCATGCATTTTTCTAAGGCAACCCTACTTGATTCCCTTATAAATGGGACTCCAAGTCATGCCATAGTCCTTGAATCAATTTCAATTGAGATTTTCTTAAATGCATGAATGATTATGGCATTAATGATGACATAAATAAACATATGCTCATAACCATGATGTCATGACATAATATGAAGTCTAAAACACATGACATTTAATCCTTAATCCTAAACATGTGCATAACATATAGAATGATTAAAAATAAGCATGATGTCATGGCATGTTATATGGCAAACAAAGCATGGCATATAAAATATATAGGTATAGTAATACCTAAATTTTAATATTAATTGCCATTTCATATAATTAATTATATTTTGCTATATTAACATTAATCTCCCTAGTATGCCAACAACCCAAAATGACACACTAACCTCTAAACCTAAATTGTGCCAATTTAATTGATTTTTCTTAAATTCAAAAGTGCATTGGCACATCCTAAAATCTTTTAGGATATTGATTCAAATATATTTCCAAGGTAACCATAACCTTGAAAACATCCTAAAGTGCCACCTTTACCATGATTGAGTTAACTACCCATCCAATCAAGGTTGGCACACCCTAAACCCATCTAGCGTGAATCAATCACGCTCTTAGGAACCCAAAACCGATTTGAGCTCCTAGGGTTAATTAGGTATTCCTTAGGGATAACCTCCCTAGATACCTTCCTAATGACCCTCCTAAGCTTGTTAGCCTTGGTCATTTGAGTCTTACTTAGGTTGACTCTAGGGGTAACTCCCCTTGCAACCTTCTTAGTGGCCACCCTAGGTTTCCTAGAAACCCTAGCCACTAGGCACACCCTTTGGTCAACTCTAGGGATAACCTCCCTATTGACCTTGGTCTTCCTAGACCTAGTTAGTGTTCCATAATCTAATGGACCACTATGGTAAGTCACCTTGGGCTTAGGTTTGTGACCCAAACCTTGCTTGCCCTTAGTTGACTTTTGACTCTTAGGTCCTTGGTGTTGACTTTGACTTTTGGACCTTTGACTTTGACCATTAGACCCTTTAAATTGATTTTGTATATTCCTAAGGGTCTTTTCAAGTTTTTCAAGTCTTGACCTCAAGACTTGATTTTCCTTTTCTAATTGCCCAATTTTAGAATTTTGATTTAAATCTTGGGCATGAGACTTTCTAGACATATGCCTAGTCCATTTAGGGTTTAGACCTAGGTGCTCTTGCACCTTTCTAATTGTCTCCCTAGGTAAAAATTTTTTAGAGTTATTTGACCTAGGTTTGTCCTTAGATAAGTTATTTTTAGGGATATTAGTCCCAAATTTCTCCCTATTATCTAAGTGAATATTTTTAGCTCCTAAGCAGAAATACTTGTTCCTATTAGCATGCTTTTCATAAATTGCAAGTGAATTGAAATCCCTAGCATGCTTTTGCTTGTAAATTGAAGAAGGAGCAAAATTAGAAGTTACCCTAGGGTTTGCCTTAGCTCCCCCTACATATGATGCTCCATTTTGAGTCTCCTTGCTCCCCCTAGGACATTGATTCCTATAATGTCCTTTTGAATTGCACTTGAAGCATATAATGTGCTCCTTGCCTTTAGGTGTTGGGGAACTAGCATCCTTGACTTTTGGTGCCGGTGGAGCTTTCCTAATCTTCTTTGGGCACTTGCTCTTATAGTGCCCAAATTCCCTACACTCAAAACACATAATATTATTTTTATTTGACATTAGAGTGTTTGAGTTACCTAGGTTAATTGAGACCGGAATTGGATTTTGGGCTTCTTCATCTTGACTGGATGTCGAAGCTTCTTCTTGATGCTCCGGTGTTGAGGAAACTCTAATCTCCTCCTCAATCCTAGAAGTGGATGCTTCTTCCACTTCCTCCACCGATCGGGATGTTGACCCCCTATCAACCTCCGAATCCTCAAGCTCTTTAGATGATGATGTAGTTGCTTGAGCTTGAGAGGGTGAGCACTCCTCTTCTTCTTCTTCTTCTTCTTGGACCGATGATAAGTTTTCATGGAGCTTTGCCACTTGGCTCCATAACTCTTTAGCATCTACATAATTACCTAACATACACAAGATATTGTTAGGCATTAAATCAATTAAAAATTTTATCACCTTATCATTTTTCTCGGATGCTTGAACTTGCTCTTCGGTCCATCTCTTCTTTTTGAGGAATCCACCTCTTGGTCCTCTTGGATATTCAAATCCATCCATCAAAATGGACCATTCTTCAAAGTCTCTCATCATAATAAAATCCTCAATTCTTTCCTTCCAAGAATTGAATCCTTCTCGTCCGTATAGGGTATAGGGCACCGTTGTGTTGATGTCCCAACCTAATTGATCTTGGACTTCCATCTTTTACCCTCTAGCGTCTTTGTCCTAGCTCCTGGCGGTTAGTCCGTAGAAGAGCCCCGGGCTCTGATACCACTTGTTGGAGATTTGAGGCCGCTAGAGGGGGGGGGGTGAATAGCGTTGAATTCGTTCGTACGTAGATGGAAATCGTTCGCGATCGTCTCTACAAAACTCGTTATGCGCAGCGGAATAGAAATAATAAAAGCAATAACGAAAAGATACAATCACGAACACAAGGATATAACGTGGTTCAGAACCGAATGGTTCCTACTCCATGGATCGAGCTCTAAAGAGCCCTAGTGATGCACACGCACTCACTAATCACAAATACTCCTTCTCGACACAAGTCGGAGGTGGAGAAACCTCTTACAATAGATTACAACAATAATCTAAAAGCAACAAGCAAATACAATGAAGAATAATGCAATACAAGTAAAGAAAACACTTTACAAATGCTTTGGATTGTTTGCTTTTGGTTGCTTGAAGAGTGGCCTTGGAGACTCTGATTTGCAGCAACAAATCGCCCCAAAGATGCTCAAGAAACCATTGCCAAAAATCCTCCCGTCGAGCTCCTTTTATCCTTCCGCGCGACCTAGATTTCTACCTATCAGTCGACTGCCATAAGTCACCAGTCGACTGATGCCACTGTTGTCGTGAGACAACAGATTGATCCACGCTAGAAAAACTCCAATGGATCTCTTGCGATCACTAATATCAGAGTCGATCGCTAACCACGTAGTCGATCGCCTACGGCTACTTGCGAGCATTCTCGCGGCTCGCTAACTAGCGAATGATCGGACCGGTCGATTGATCGCTATAGATATCTGAGGTTTTAACCCAAGTATGGTGCCCCCATACTTGCTAGACCACCCTTAGCCTAGACCTAAGCCTTCTAGCCACCTCCATCAGCCTCACGCCTCTCGGATCCCTCCAAGTCATCCATGACTTGTTCATCCATCGCGCTAGCCTCCAGGTGATTCCCTCGGCTATGTCATGCTAACGGTGTCTACACCGCCAAGGCACATTGGACTTACGCCGCCAAGACTCCGCTTGGACTTTACGCTGCCAAAATCAATCCCCTTGGACTTCCCAATCCCAAGACTCAAGCTTGGACTTTCCCTTGCCAACCCATGTTGGACTTTCCATGCCAAGACTCATGCTTGGACTTCTCATTTGCCAAGACCCATGCTTGGACTTCTCATGCCAAGTACTCAAGACTTGGACTTTCCCAAATGCCAAGTACCCATGACTTGGACTTTCCATGCGCCAAGTGTCCCACTTGGACTTTTCATGCCAAGTACTCAAGACTTGGACTTTACCAAATGCCAAGTGTCCCACTTGGACTTTCCATGCCAAGTACCCATGACTTGGACTTTACCTTGCCAAGACCCATGCTTGGACTTTCCCATAATTACATGGTCAGCCCCAGTCAACTATCAAGGTCTTCCTCGAGTCAAACTCGAGTCCGGTCAAACATGACCCGGGTCGATTGCTCCAACAATCTCCCCAACATATTAACCGACATTAATGTCAAACATCAATGCCAAACTACTTTGTCAAATCCCTTTTTCAAACATCAAAACATCACTCGAGTCAAACTTGAGTCTGGTCAATCGTGACCTGGGCCGATTGCACCAACAAAAATTTTAATCCGGGGACATGAGAGCCAATGAGCCTCCGAAGCAACTCCCTACATTTGGTATCAGAGCCACGGTTTCCGGTTTTGTGTGTTTAGGATTCGGTAAATTTTTATGCACTTATTCATATATTATATGTGCTGGATAATAGTAGGATATGCGTAGTTTAACTCTTTGGTTGCAGGCATAAGATCCGACTATTATGGCCATATGTGTGTATGTGATTGGATGTGTGTAAATATTTATTATTTGAATCCTCGGGGTTGATGAGGCTAGATTAGCATTTAATTTTTGTAATTAAATACGACATTGTTTAGCTGCTCATTTTAGTTTACTTTCGATCTAGATTATTTGTACACTCCTTCGTGGAGTATAGGATCGATGGATGTAAACTAAAATAGTTTTATCTCGGCTCGGATCTCTTTGGTGACTTGCGCACAAGAAAAGATGGAGCGAACGAGGTGGCGACACGACGGGATGCATATTGGAGGACAATGCCATAATAGTTGGAAAAATTCTATTTTTCTTCATATTTATTGCTTATTTGTTTTATATGCATGTTGTGTATGATTTAAAATTCCTCATTTGCAATTTACTAAGTGGGAGAGGGACATTTTAATTAATTCCCACAGCTTCCATTACAATTTGATGTGTGATGCAACAAACCTGTGTGTCGGCTCTGAGTGCCTTCCTCCCTGTGGACGGGTTTGTTTGCGGATCACTAGGTCAAATAATGGTTATAGGAAATTATCTAGGAGCATGTGTACTTCCACAGCGGTAAGGCACATAATCCGAAATAATTCCCTTAGTATCGTGTAATGGTGCACACTTAGGCTACGTTTGGTACGGGGTAATGTAATCAACCTTGTAATGTAATCAAGTTTGTAATGTAATGTAATGTAATGTGTATTACATTACTGTGTTTGGTTAGCGATTGGTGTGTAATCTTTGATTAAAAAAGTGATTACATTCGTTTGTTTGGTATCCATATTTGTTATAAAGAATGTAATTCATATTATTATAAAATGACAAAAATAGCCTTATAAGGTTGTCGCCGATCGCCGAAGGGCACCGGTGGGCGGTGGGCGAGTTCGGCCGGCGGATCACGGTCGCCGGCCGTTGGCCGCCGGCCGGCCACGGTCGCCGGCCACGGCTGCCGGCCGGCCACGGCCGCCGGCGCCGCCACGGCCCGTCGCCCGCCGGCTGTCGCCAGCCGGCCGGCCCGGCCGCTGGCCGGTCGCTGCCGCCCGGCCAGCCGCCTGTCGGCCGGCTACGGCCGCCGCCGGCGTCGGCTGGCCGTCGCCGGCCACCGATCACGACATCGAGAAGCAATTAGAAAACTAAAAGAAGGACATATTTGTAAAGACAAATATTGAGTCCGTAATGTAATCGGATTACATCGCTTTTCCTTCGTATTCGAGATTACGGATCTTGGCTCTTATTTTGTAATGCGATTACATTACATTACAGCTTTAAAATGTTAACAAACAAAGTAAATCATCATGTAATGTAATCCGATTACATTACAAGCCTGATTACCCCGTACCAAACGTAGCCTTAGATACAAATAAAGGTATCCTCCCCATCGGAGTCACTGCTTTTATTTGTAGGGCCAAAGAGGAACCAACTATTAATTTTATTTGTCAAAAAGTAAGGTTGACAAGATAATAAAATTAATGGATAAAACCTCCTCTTACAAATGTAGAATTTGTATACGTCCACACAGCGTGACATATGAAATTCTCGGTGATTTGAGGTGTTGGTTGATTTTGGAATTTTATTGTTTTGAAGAATCATTAATATTTGAAATCTAATATTTTGATCATTGTGATTTTTAGGATTTTCAAATGGCTTTCAACCCACTTGCTGTGATTTTAAAAGAAAATAAACTTACTGGACCAAACTACATTGATTGGAAAAGAAATCTGGATATTGTCTTAACTGCGGAGGAGTACAAATTTGTACTCTTCGAGGTCTGTCCTCCTAAGCCCTCCGATGACTCTGATGAAAAGGAGAAAGAACGTTATAAGAAATGGGTCAAGGCAGATGAGATGGCGCGGTGTTACATTTTGGCATCTATGTCAAATGTGCTTCAACATCAACATCAGGCCATAGCCACAGCTTATGACATGATGTTCAATCTCAAGGAACTTTTCGGACATCAGAGTAGGGCGGCTAGGCAGGAGGCAATGAGAAACTTGATGACGACCACCATGATCGAGGGAACACCCGTTAGGGATCATGTTCTCAAGATGATGGCTCATCTTAATGAGATGGAAGTCCTCGGAGCTGAGATCGATGGAGAAACCCAGGTTGATATCATTCTCCAGTCTCTGCCTAGGAGTTTTGAGCAGTTCTGCCTCAACTACAACATGAACAAGAGGTTGTATTCGTTGGCGGAGCTTCCATGAACTCAGCGGCGAGAGGGCTTTTTCGTCAAAGTGCTCAAGCCATGGTCGCTCAGAAGGTTTCTTCCTCTAAACCGAAAGGTAAGAAGAAGAAGAAGCAAGGTGGAGTGAAGAAAATGGCAGTGGGACCTCAGGCAGGAGTGAAGAAGCCGAAAGGCAAGTGCTTCACTTGTAAGCAGACTGGACATTGGAAGGCGGACTGTCCTCGCCGAAAGAACAAAGGTATATCTTCTTGTTTAGTTGTTGAAACATGTTTAGCGGTGTTATCTACCAGTGCCTGGTGTGTAGATACAGGAGCCACTGATCATGTCTGCAATACTTTGCAGGGGTTCCAGGAAACCCGATGACTAGCTGAGGGAGAGATTACCATCTTCATGGGCAATGCTTCAAAGGTGGCGGCTATTGCAGTGGGAGACGTTTATTTATCTTTTGATAGGAATAAAGTTTTGGTTTTGAGAAATTGTCTTTATGTACCTACTTTTAGAAAGAATTTAATTTCAGTTTCTAAATTGTTTATGGATGGATATTCTGTTTCTTTTAATGACAAGGTGGTTATAAAAAGGAATAGGGAGATTATCTGTTCTGGTACATTGGTTGGCAATTTATATACTCTTGAACCGAAAACTCCCACGATGCATATAGAAATCAATAACTCATCTTCTAAGTCTAATAAGAGAAAAGAACCTTCTCAAATGTACCAAACATATCTTTGGCATCAAAGGCTTGGTCATATTAACCTAAGCAGAATTCAAAGGTTGATAGCTGATGGATCTTTGGGTTCATTAGTGGTGGAGGATCTCCCAACCTGCGAATCTTTCTTGGAAGGTAAAATGACCAAGAGGCCTTTCAAGGCCAAGGGGTATAGAGCCAAAGATGTGTTAGAATTGGTTCATTCTGATTTGTGCGGTCCTATGTCTATCCAGGCAAGAGGTGGTTTTGAATATTTCATCTCTTTTATAGACGATTATTCAAGATATGGATACATTTACTTGATGCGCCACAAGTCTGAATGCTTTGATAGGTTCAAAGAATTCAAGGCTGATGTGGAGAACCGTCAAGGTAAAAGTATCAAGACATTACGATCTGATCGTGGTGCGGAGTACCTCTTGGGAGAGTTTAGGAATTACTTATTAGAGGCTGGGATCCAATCCCAATTATCTACACCTGGCACACCCCAGCAGAATGGTGTAGCGGAGCAAAGGAATAGGACTCTTATGGAGATGGTCAGATCGATGATGAGTTATTCTGAGTTACCTATTTCGTTCTGGGGGTATGCGCTGGATACGACAATGTACACTCTAAACTTGGTTCCATCTAAATCAGTACCTTCTACCCCTGTAGAATTGTGGACTGGGCAAAAGCCTAGTCTAAGACATATTCGGATATGGGGGAGTCCAACACATGTGTTGAAGGTTGATGCTGGTAAGTTGGAACCTCGTACAGAAGTGTGCATGTTTGTTGGCTACCCTAAGGGAACGAAAGGTGGTTTGTTTTATAATCCTAGAGATCAGAGGGTGATCGTTAGCATGAACGCCAGATTTCTAGAGGAGGATTATGTAATGAACCACAAGCCCAAGAGTAGGATTGTTCTTGAGGAGTTGGCAGGGGAAGTCCTGACTTCAGTACCACCGGTACTAGAGGAGACACCACAAGTCACTGCACAACGTGTCACAGAGCATACACACCAGGCACCTCGTCGTAGTGGGAGGGTTGTTAGACAACCCGATAGATTCATGTTTTTGGGAAAGTCTTCGGACTTAGTACCTGGTGAACATGAACCTGATCCCTGGACATATGACGAGGCAATCCAAGATAGAGATGCGGTATCTTGGCAAATAGCAATGAATTCAGAGATAGAATCAAGGGATTCTAATCAGGTCTGGGAGCTAGTAGAGCCACCTGATGGTGTAAAAACCATTGGATGCAAGTGGATCTACAAGAGAAAGAGAGGAGTAGACGGGAAGGTTGAGACCTTCAAAGCTAGGCTTGTTGCGAAAGGGTATACTCAGAAAGAGGGTATCGATTATGAGGAGACCTTTTCGCCGGTAGCTATGCTTAAGTCTATCCGAATTCTCTTATCTATAGCTGATCATATGGATTATGAGATTTGGCAGATGGATGTCAAGACAGCATTCCTTAATGGAAGTCTTGAGGAGAACATCTATATGCGGCAACCAGAGGGATTCATTGCTAAAGGCAAAGAGCATCTTGTATGTAAGCTTAATCAGTCCATTTATGGATTGAAGCAAGCTTCTAGATCTTGGAACATCCGCTTTGATGAGGTAATCCAGTCATATGGATTTATTCAAAATCCGGATGAGCCTTGTGTATACAAGAGATGTGACGGAAACGTAGTGGTGTTTCTTGTACTATACGTAGATGACATTTTGTTAGTTGGCAACAATATCAAAATGTTATCAGACGTAAGGGTATGGTTGTCCAAACAATTTGAAATGAAGTACTTGGGAGAAGTGGGACACATCCTTGGGATCAAAGTTATAAGGGATCGCAAGAAAAGGATGTTGTGCTTTTCTCAAGCTTCATACATTGACACTATCCTTGCTCGTTTTAGCATGCAGAACTCCAAGAAAGGTTTTCTACCTTTTAGGCATGGAGTTCCTTTATCTAAAGAGATGTGTCCCAAAACATCAAAGGAGATAGAGGACATGAAGGCGGTTTTTTATGCTTCGGCATTAGGAAGCCTTATGTATGTTATGCTATGTACGAGACCGGATATCTGCTTTGCCGTGGGCATGGTTAGCAGATATCAGAGTAATCCTGGACAGGGACATTGGACTGCGGTAAAGCATATATTGAAGTACCTGAGAAGGACTAGGGATTATATCTTTGGTTTCTGGGCGGATCAATTAGTCCTATGGGTTACCAGTTCGGATTTCCAATCAGATAGGGACAAGAGTAAGTCTACCTCGGGGTTTGTGTTTACTTTTGGAGGTGGAGCCATAGTATGGAGGAGTGTCAAGCAGAAATGCGTGGCAGACTCTACCATGGAAGCTGAGTATGTGGCAGCCTCTGAGGCAGCCAAGGAAGCTGTATGGCTCAGGAACTTCTTGATGGACTTGGATGTGATTCCTGGTTTGCCCAGAACTATCACAATTTATTGTGATAATAGTGGTGCAGTTGCAAACTCGAAGGAACCACGAGCCCATAAGGCGAGTAAACACATAGAGCGCAAGTACCACCTTATACGAGAGATCGTAAAGCAAGGAGAAGTTGTTGTCGCCAAGATTGCATCAGAGGATAACCTAGCGGATCCATTCACTAAGGCTCTTCCAGCGAAAGCGTTTGATAGGCATGTGGAGGACATAGGGATCAGATGTATGGCAGAGTGATGACGACATAGTCTTTTAGTATAAGTGGGAGATTGTTGGAATGTATACTGAAAGCCTAGATTTTTTTGTATGAACATTTTATTTTGGAATAAGAATCACATGATCATTGTTTGCACTTTATATATTTATTATATGTGTGTGCATATTGTCTAATATTTTACAATGTAGATAACATGGTGCTTGGTGTGGCACAGAAGATCATGTTATCAGTCCCTTGTAGAATATAAGTAGAGGCTCACAACCAAGATGGTTTTGGACAAACCATTGGCATGGTTGTAGTGTAGCTTAGTATTGTTTTGTCTTGAACATAAAGTTACACTAGTACACGTAGGTGTATTGAGCAAGACCGACATAGAGGTGATTCAATTAATTGCTGACTACATAATTGAATCGGACCTTAGATATTATGTTGTACATGCTCTTAATCCCGATATAATAACGGGCACATGTACTTAGTATTTATTTCTTTGATTTACCAGAGGGCGATATTTAGATGGATTAAATCAATATGCCCAGTAAGTTGGGAAATGATATTATTTACATGGTGTGTCATTGATTATAGGAGGAAACCGTGTCCTATATATTAGGTTGATGATGTCCCCTTGAGGAGCTCATAAGGTTCATCATGTAAACCCAGCTGGTTGACTTAGTCAACATGATGATAAGGTTGAGTGGTACTACTCGAGGAATTAGATGTTAATTAATTGATGGTCAGTAAATAAATTAATTGACGGACATTCGATATCTTAAACACGGGGAGATTAATTTACGAATAATATATGGAGCCCATATTAATTTATGGGGGTTGGTGAGGTAGTTCAATGATGATCCTCTAGTGGAATGGAACATCATTGATGGATCAAGTTTGTGTGGTTCCGATCCATTGGGTGGCCAAGATCCAACTCCTCCTTATGGTCCCTATCGTAGCCTAATATAATCCGACGGTTGTCTAGATCAAAGAATGTAAAACAAAACCTAGAACCAACGGTTGGGATTAAATCCCTAGATCCGATGGTTAGGATGAATCCCTAGAATCGATGGTTGGGATTAAATCCCTAGATCCGACGGTTGAGATAAAACCCTAGATCCAACGGTTGGGATGAAACCCTTGATCCGACGGTTGGTATAAAACCCTAGATCCGACGGTTGGGATGAAACCCTAGATCCGACGGTTGGGATGAAATCCTAGATCCGACGGTTGGGATGAAACTCTAGATCCGACGGTTGGGATAAAACCCTAGATCCGACGGTGGAGATTAAATCCCTAGATCCGACGGTGGAGATTAAAGGAGGCATAAGCCCAATTCTATAAAAAGGGGGCTTAGGCTTGGGCGGCATAAAATAGATAGAGAATTAGGGTTTTGTATCTTCCACAAGTGGGCGGCTAGGGTTTGGGAGCTAGGGTTTTTTTTGGGCGGCAACCTCC
Source organism: Wurfbainia villosa (assembly GCA_025175895.1). NCBI lineage: Eukaryota > Viridiplantae > Streptophyta > Magnoliopsida > Zingiberales > Zingiberaceae > Wurfbainia > Wurfbainia villosa. The sequence continues at coordinate 92,867,551 of CM045996.1, forward strand.
TTCCTCCAAGAAGTTACCGGCGCCCAACCTTCTGTTAGTAATATATGAGAGATGTCCTAAGGCAATCGCCTTATGTATGAACCATTTATATGATAAATGAAGATTCACTATTTGAGTATACATGTTTTATGTATTTGATTGGATCTTAAACTCATTTATCAATGTCCACGATACGATTCACGGCATGAGAGAATTTGTGATTGGATCACAACTAGTGAGTATCTCTACATGTGTAATTGTGATGTATCGGAATTATCCTAGTCGATGAATTGATGGATTTGGACACCATCAATTCTCGAGACTAGCACGAGGTATACTCCTTGGTGTATCCAAGCGGTGATTCTCACCGGGTGGAGACATAGTGATGTCCGAGTTAATCGTGGATGCTAGTTATGGTAACTAGTTCATTGGAGTGACCAGCCGTAAGACTTCATATGGTTCTCTGCATATATAGATATGTCAATGAAGTTCTTACTGTGGCTTAAGTGCGATGTTCCTTTGACTTGCGGTATTCAAGTCATCTTGATCATGGAGACTTATGCTTTGACATCTTAAGCAAACATCTCCGAGGAGATGTGGACCCGGGATGATTGGGTATAAGTCGAAGTGATCGAAGGTGTTTGAATAGCCTATAAAGGATTCACCACTCCTTGCGAGGAGATGTATACCCATGGCCTCTCGTCGGATTGTTAGTAAAGTCTTTGGCCAAAGCATTACATGTTTAGAGTAAGGTACTCTTCGATACATGTGGAGTAACTAGAATCCGTAGGACGAGGAAATAATACTTGGGCTAGGTGTGACGACGTAGTCACCTAGTGGGAACCATGTCCTGAACCAAGTGGGTATAAGATGAGTGAAGGGAATGGGGCACGATTCATTCGAGCTACTGAAGGGTTTCAGAAATAGTTCTGGATCAACCGTTGATCTTTTCGGTTAATTGGGGATCATGATGTACTACTAGGTTCCACTCATGATCGTTCTATAATTAATGGTTAATTATAGACGGCCAACATAAACCGAGAACCTATTTGGTCACACGCACAACGAGTGTAATCCAAAGGATTTAAAACGAGCTTGAGAATTGGATTCTCAGACCGAGAGAAACTAGGTTTGGTTGGACCAAACATAAAGCGAGCATGAAATCGTTTCAGTCGCAATGGAAGCGTGGATGGGCGCGTCTTATGAAGACGTAATGGATGGACCAAAATGGTTTGGTTCTAATCCAATGGATAAGAATAAACCAAAGGGTTTGGTTTATTTTAAACGAATGAACCAAAAGTTGGTTCGGTTCGTTTTAACTTAAAATAAACCATCATGGTTTGGTTTATTTTAACTTATCTTAATGGAGCGGGTTAACGGGCTTTATGGATATGATCCATTAACCATTAAGAGAATTAGTTCTCTATAAAAGTGGGCTTAAGGGATTGTTAAACCCTAATCATCCAAAACCCTAAAGCAAGTTGCCGCCCACCTCCTTGGTGAATTCGGCGCCAACAGCCTTGTGCCGCCGCCCAACCACTTGTGCCGCCGTCCAACTTGTTGCCGGCGACCAAGCTTCAGCCGGTGAACCTCCGGCGACCCTCCGGTGATCTCCTATAGGTTTGGCATCAAGGTGAGGCTTTTCTCTCCTTGTTTTGGCCGGCGCCTACTCCTCCACCAAGCTGTCCAGTTTTCTGGACAGCTTCTCCTCCTCTCGTCGGAGTGTCGTTTGGACGACGGTTAGTGCTCCGACAGCGGCTAACTTACCGGGGATTTGATCTCCGGTAATCCTCTGAGGTGGAGGACGAAGGATTCGTCAAACGGTTGACGAATACCTCTCCGGAGAAGAGAGTTTTGAGAACTCGTTTTGGATCCGAATTTGGATTCGGATCGTGATCATCTCTCGATCACGTCGTCTTCAACACGAGGCTAGTAACCCGTACGAAGACGAAGCTCGTGACTTAGCGAAGTCATCCCGAGGAGCTCGGCGTGGATACGGATAGAGACGATTCTTACGAGGATCGTTCCGGTTGATGCCGTTCCCGCTACACGTCATACGGAAGGTATAACGTAGTTTAATTTCCTTTTATTGCAATTTTAATTTACGGTTATGTCTACACTTGTTGTAATAGCATGCGTGTGTTGTGTGTGTTGTAATAAATAGGAGTATTTATTATTTTTATTGCTTCCGCTGTGCTCATGTTTACGAAACATGATCGAACACACACACGCCGCGGTGCTGGAAACCCAACACCTTCTTCCATCTAGACTTGGCCGGCGCCCATTCCCAAGGCCTCTCTCTTATTCCTTGGCCGGCGGTTCTCCTTCCATTGGTGGCCGGTGCTCTTCCTCCTCCCTTTCTCCTTGGTGGCCGACGGCAACCCCTCTTCAAGTTGGCCGGCGCATCATCCACTTGCTCCTTGGCCGACGGTTGCACCAAATTCCCTAATTTGATGGCCGGTTCTAGAAAGGATTGGTATTTGTTGGTTCTTCTCTTTGTTCGCAGCGGACAAGGAAGGGAAGAACGTGATCTAGAAGGCTTCTACTCGTGGAGAATCTTCGTCCACACGTCGTCCACGAGAAGGAAGGACATACGGTAGAAGATCGTAAGGTATAAAGTTTTTTTTAACTTTATTTACACATCTTAGCATGTTCTTTTATGTTTTGATTATACATGTATGTGTATGAATATATATTGTATAATCATGGACCCCGAAGGCAAACATAAAAACCGGCGATCTGTCCGTCGTCTCTTCCGCGGCTAACCAACTAGAAGAGTTGTGTTGCTTGAACAACTAGTTTGTTCAAGCGACCACTCAAGTTGTTAGCACGACGACGAAATGGTTGTGCTAAGGAAGCTCATCCCATCCGGATTAATTCTTTCATTAGTGAAAATTTTAATCCGGGGACATGGGAGCCAATGAGCCTCCGAAGCAACTCCCTACAGAGAGGTGGAGAAACCACCGATCGCGATAAGGGGAGGAAGAAGAGGCGATTGCAAGGTGAGGAACGGGAAATCACGAAAGAGAACGGTGAGGAATGAGCTGATCAATGGTTTAACCCTTTAAATGTCATTCATTGGTTTAGTTCAAGCCAACCCAAACTCAAATCCAACCGGTTCAAGCCCAACCGGTTCAACCCTTAAACCTAATCAAACCCTTGATTAAGCCTAATTAGCTAATCAAACCTAACCACTAATTAAACCCAATTAGCTACCTAATGAGGTTTAATCCATATACCCCAAATTTAAATTTTTAATAATTTTTTTTCCCGTATCTTACATTCTCCCCCACTAATAAAAATTTGGTCTCCAAATTTCCGACTCATGTACGTATACGAGATGTCACAACAATCATCTTAAGTATTTGAAGAAAAGTCACACACCTTAAATGACTAAGTGGGGTACTGAGCTCGAATATTATTCTTAAGCTCTCACATAACTTCTAAAATCTGTCACGCATGTTTTCAATAACCCTTCTAAAGTATGAACAATACCTTCATATTGACCCTCTATCAAAAGGTAAATATTCGTACCAGAGTGGAGCTCTATATCCGTGACATGTTAGAGACTTTGCCAGAATCGTAAGGTAAATCCTGAATCATTATCAGAAATGATACTCAAGGATACTCCATGGATATAATTCCATCAAGTGATCAAACGAAATCCATCGTACGGCTCAAACAAAAATGAGCAAACTTGACTAATTGACCACCGATTATCCAAATCGCATCAAGTCCTTTCCGAATCCTAGATAATCTCCCAACACAATCCATCATACTAGGCTCCCACTTCCATCTTGGTATATAACCCTATTGGTCACCAATATTCTACATTTACTTGTTGGCACACCCAATATCAACCTACGAAATCAACCATGTCCCATGTTATTCCACCACAAAGAACATTTCAACACTCACTATTTTCGGATCCACTACGAATAAATCACTAAACTCGAATGAAGAGTCTCCTGAAAACAACTCTTCCTAAATTGAATATAACTCTGTAACCCACTATTCTCCTTGGAGAAGGAGAATTGCCTTCTCACAAGAGAAATTTAATCTACTATCCAAAATCCACTTTTACACACAACATTGGAAGTCACTGGAAGACTATAGTGACAAATCTCCCTCGTTGCAATTGTTCGTGTTACAACAACTCTATAGTAGCTAGCCAACACTCCATGAGAACTTATGCTCCATACATTTATAAAACAAGATAATAACTGCTAATTCCACATCATGTATATGATAGCCTATCTCGTATTTCCCCAGCTGGTGTAAGCACGAAATACGTCTCATTCAACTACATCGGAATTGCTCCAATCCCTGAAATGATGCATTTATGTACAGTACCCTTCCATCCCCCATCGGAAGATTTAACTAACACTGGTGCAAAAGTCAACCACCATCTAGGCTATAAAAATTAGTTTCACAAGCTTCTGACCAGGTGATTTCCATCACCTTTTTCGTCAACAAGTCAGCGGTATGATAATGCTAGTAACATCCTATCAACCTCTACTGTAACAACCAAATCAATCCAAGGAAACCACAACTTCCCTTAAGATCGTGAGTATATCCAACAGTATCGTCTAAGACAACAACCACGAACTGGTCCAATCACTTCATGAACGACTAAATCGTTAATAAGTCTAACAACATTATCAATAACTCATACAATCCTTTGTTGGCAATCGTGCTATTTCTCGGAATGCTCATAGGCTCCTATGTCCCCGGATTAAAATTTTCACTAATGAAAACTAATCCGGATGGGATGAGTTTCCTAAGCACAACCAATTCGTCGTCGTGCTAACGACTTGAGCGATCGCTTGAACAAACTAGTTGTTCAAGCAACACAACTCTTCTAGTCGGTTAGCCGCGGAAGAGACGACGGACGGATCGCCGGTTTTTGTGTTTCTTATCGGGGTCCATGATTATACAAATACATACAAATGTAAACTAGTATAATCAACATATACTAACATAAAGAACATAAGCTAGCATATCAATAAGAACATGCAAAGAACAATAATAAAAGTTATAAAACTTTTATACCTCTTGATCTTCTATCATATGTCCTAACCTTCTTGTAGACTTCGTGTGGGCGAAGATCCTCCACAAGTTGAAGCTTCCTAGATCTTCTTCAATCCAAAGAAAGAAGAACTCTCTTTCCCTTCTTGCTTGAGCCAACCACCATTCCACAAAAGGATTGATGCCGCCGGCCCCAAGAATAGAGAGAACATAATGGAAACAACCAAGGTACCGAACTAGGGACAAACCCTTGTTTTGGTGCCGCTGGCCAAGATGGAGTGAAGAGAATAAAGGGAATATGTTGGGCGCCGGCCACGGTGGAGGGAATAGAGGAAGGAGCTGGCCACAACCTAGGAAGAGGAAGAGCTCCTCTCCTATAGTTGCCGCCCACCTTCCTTGCATACCCTAGCTGCCCAACCATAGGAGCCAAACCCTAATTAGGGTTTCCTCCTTAGGTCTTCTTGCCGCCCATCCAAGGTGGAAGGAGGAGATCTAAACCGACCACCTTTCCTAGGAAGAAGAAGAACTCTTCCACAAGATGCCGCTTACCCTCCTTCCAAACCTTGGCCGCCCATGCAAAAGAGTCAAACCCTAATCAAATTAGGGTTTCCTCCTTAGGGTTTCTTGCCGCCCAACCATGGTGGAGAGAAGAGATCTAGGAGCTAGCCACCTTCAAGGAAGAAGAAGAGATCTTCCTCAAGTTGCCGCCCACCCTTCTTTCCTTACCTTGGCCGGCCAACCCAAGGAGCCAAACCCTAATTAGGGTTTGCTCCTTAGGGTTACTTGCCGCCCAAGCAAAGAGAGGCTAAAACCTTATTTCCATCATCCAACATCAACCACTCTCCCTTTGCCGCCCAACCCATAGCCACCCTTTTATAGAACTTAGGAGAAAGTTGGTTATTGATGAGGTAGCCAAAAATATAGGAGCTAATTCCCAATTTTCTTGCCTCCCACCTTATCCAACCTTTCCTCTCCCTTTTGTAAGGGATCGGATGGCCGGCTAGAGGGGGGTGAATAGCCCTCGTTCGTTGGTTATCGGAATTTGCTCGTCTACAATTAGATTAGCGCAAGCGGAAACAACAATACAAGCAAATTAAACAAATAAAAACAAAGCAAAGGAAATAGACAATGCTAACACAAGATGTAACGTGGTTCACGGCTACGCCGCTAATCCACGGTCCCCGATTTGTCCTCGGTGAATCACTCCGCTCAACCAATCCACTAAATGGTCTCTCCTTTGCACCAAGCTAGGTGGAGGTAACCTTTACAATCAAGATCACTCTTCTTACAAATAGAATGGAGTAAAAGCGAGTAAGAAGAGTTTAGAGCTTGTGGGGCACTAGGAAGATTGTTTGGAACTTAAGCATTAGCCTCTCAAAGGCTCACACCCTCTCTTTTTATAGAGAGAGCTAACTTCTTCCCGTTGGCCGCCATCGATCATTGCCGCCCATGGCGATCATTGCCACTCTAGCGGCCTCGAACACGCCGGATGCCGACCGCGTTGTTATCCAACGGAACTCTTGGCGATCATTCTTTGGACCTCACCGATCATTGCGACCCGTATCGGCGCCGATCGGCTACGAGCGGTTCTTGGCCAAAACCCTATTGACTATCGATCATTGCGCCGCCGATCGGCTATCTTCTGGCGTCGATCGCTAACGTATAGCGATGCGATCGGCTGCGCCACAAACCGACCGGTCGATCGTATACCGGTCGAGCTACACTCGACTCGGGCGATCGCCATTCCATGGCAGTCGACTGGTGTCGGGAAAACCCATCCGACACTTGGCCAAATGGCCAAGTTTCACCTAAGAGCTACCCCTCCCCGGGTTACAATCGCTCACTCTCATTTCTGAGTCCCGCCGGTTCTCTTCGTTCTCGGCCACGTCCCTCGCGAGATCGGCGCGCACGGCTCTGCAATGCTTCGCGTCTCTTGCCTCGAAGTCTACTTCCTCGGCTTCACTCCAAGCTTCTCGTCCGGTCCCTCGGATGCTCCAAGCGCACGGCTTCGCAAAGCTATCCTTCACCGACTCAAGGCACGAGTCATGAGATGTGAAACTCGCCATGGCTCCATGTGCACGAATTACTAAGTCTGCGACTTCGCACATATCAAATAAACATAACACACTAACTTAAACCCTTTGCCACACCATCAAAACCATATTATGGCAAGAGATTGCCTAACAATCTCCCCTTGATGTGTGGCAATCCGCTTAAGTTAGGTAAAAAAATTTGATATTAATTCTAAGGGTAAGAAAGCATGTAAAGATAAACATGATATAACAACATGCAACTCCCCCTTAATCCATGAAACTTTCTATAAAAATTTTCTCCCCCTATCATATATTTCTCCCCCTTTTATAATTAACTTAAACATAATATTTTCTCCCCCTTTGACACCATCAAAAAGATTATCACTAAGTTAAGAACCCATGGCATCAAGTCTAATGACAAGTTATAAAATTGGGTACCACTTGTAAGTTCACAAACTGAAATCGGCCTTCAATATTCTGATTTATAGCCACCAATCATTGCTATCGAATAGATGGCAATGATCGCACAAGAGAATCCGAATTTCTGATTTTCTGGATGAAATTCAGAAATGCATTAAAAATTCCAGAAAATTTGAAAAATCATGAAATTTTGGGGAACATATTTCTTATAAGTATATCTATCAATGAAAAATAGTTTTTCATGAAAACTCATTATATTTTCTTGTTTTTGCCAAAAATCCAAAAGCTCTAAAAACCACTAGGTTTTTGATCATTCTAGTATCAAGTTAGCTACCTAGTTTTGCATCCAATTGTTTCAAAACATGAATACATGTATTTTAAGGTAAGAAATTGTTTTGAAAACATTAGAAATATCCAACCATGATCTTTGGGCAACATGTCTATTAATTAAACATAAGCCTTCCCCATGATTGGTCTATTATTGATATTTTGATACTTTAAATGACCATCTAAATGCCATAAGCATTAGTGGACATTTGTATCATCCTAACATCTCTCCCATGCTAAGTTTGCAATCAAGTTAGCCTATAGTGAGTGTGAGATGCATCCTAGGGGGTATTTGTATATACTTAACCAATATATTCATGCAATTCTATCTAGGTTAAGTATCAATCTAACAACCTACATGATCATAATGATATATATGATTTAATTTCACATTATGATCATGAAATACATGTTTTCATCAAATTATAACCATGCATATATAATGATAATAAATAAGTTATCACCTAAAGCATGATTTAAACCTATTTCTCATGATGATGTGCCCAATATCAAAATCATAGATCATGATTACACATATGCATAGAAATTACATTAATCATCATGATTTTAAGCATTATTACCTATTTATGGGCACGTTATCATCACCCAACACTATCTAAAAATGTTGTCCCGTCATCCTAAGTCAACCAAAATATGATATAGGTCAAGTTCATATGGTTGACTACCCTAGGGGTTTTCTAACCCTTAAGGATGGATTTTGGAACCCAAAATAGATTTTTGCCTATGGGGTTCACTAGAAATTCTTTGGGGATCCATTTCTTAGCTATTACTTTGTTTTTGTCTTGTCCCCTAGCTATTAGGCATCTATAGGCCTTCTCATTTTTCTTCTCTTTATATCCTAGGCCTTTCTTGTTAAAACTTGCCCTTTGGCTCCCTATGATCATATTCAAGGTGTTGGAGCCAATTGTGAATTTTCCTAGGGCTTTGGTTAAATAATCTACCTTTTCCCTTAATGCCCTATTTTCTTCTATGCATGCATCACTAACATCTAAAGGCACATAATTATCATGTGAGCATGCATCATCATGGCAAGAAGAAGTATCATTATTATTTAAGCATGCATTTTCTAGCTTATTTTCTAATGCCTTAATTTGATCTAGCATGCATTTATTTTTCTTCTTTGCTCTAAACAAATCCTCGGTAAACTAGAAATCATATAAACTATTTTACTAGGACAGGCTTTCGTTACCATACTTACCATGTCATATTCTTATTCTTCGGATGAGGAGGATGTTGATGATGTGGAGGAGGATCACCCTTCACTTGAGCTCTCTCCTATTGTGCTTGATACTTCATTTTTGGAGGAGGAGCAATCCAAGTCGTCAAAGGCCATCATGGCATTATTGGAGACAAAGGCATTCTCCTCTTGCGATGATGAGGAGGAGGATGAGGAAGGTTCATCCCATGTCTTGGCCTTGAATGCTTTGGCCTTCCCTTTTCTTTTGTCTTCTTCTCCTCTTCCTTCTTTTTCTTGCTCCCTTTTCTTCTTCTTTTCTTCTTTCTTTTCCTCTCTTCCTTGCTTTTGTTTAGGAGAGGACAATTGTCCCTTATGTGTCCCTCTCCTTGGCAATTGTAGCATATCACCTTCCCTCGGTCTTCTATTCCTATCATTTGATTTATCAAATCTAAAATTCTTAAATACACGCCTCACCTTCCTTACCATGTAGGCTTCCTCGGTGCTATCCATGGATGAGGAGGAGGCTTCATCATCGGAGGAGGAGGGACTTCCATCTTCTTCTTCCCTTGTTTGCCAACAATGCTACTCCTCTTGAGGGTTGGATTCTTGGCTCTTCTTGAATTCCTTCAAGCCTCGTTTCGTGGAGTTCCATCGTTGAGAAGAACTCCTCCAAGGTACTCACTTCTAGGTTCTTGGACATGTAGAAGGAGTCCACCATGGAGCTCCACTTTGAGGACCGGGAAAGGCATCTATAGCCTTCATGAGCATGTCCCGGTTCGATAGCTTCTCACCTACACTTGTTAGCCCAATTAAAATTTCCTTAAACCTAGAGTGTAAAGAGATTACCTTTTCCCCCTTTTCTAATTTAATGTTGGATAGTTGAGAGCGGAGGAGATCTCTCCTAGCTAGCTTCGCCTCGGATGTGCCTTCATGGAGCTCAATTAGTTTCTCCCACATCTCCTTGGCGCTTAGGCATTCTCCTATTCGGTTGATTTCTTGTTGAGGAAGCACATTGTAGAGATGGTGCTTGGCTTTGGAGTTTGCAAGGTGCTCCTCTCTTTGCTTCTTGGTCCACCTAGATTTCTCTATTGGCTTCCCCTCTTCATCCCTAGGCAAAATGAAACCGGATTCCATTGTAATCATTATATCAAAATCCGTTTCGAAAAATACCTCCATTCGCTTCTTCCACCAAGCGAATTCTCCTTCAAACTTCGGAGGATGGATGTTGGAGCCGGCCATTTTTGATGTAGGGCTTGTTGCGGCGGTTAGTCCGGTGACAAGCAACCTCGGCTCTGATACCACTTGTAAGGGATCGGATGGCCGGCTAGAGGGGGGTGAATAGCCCTCGTTCGTTGGTTATCGGAATTTGCTCGTCTACAATTAGATTAGCGCAAGCGGAAACAACAATACAAGCAAATTAAACAAATAAAAACAAAGCAAAGGAAATAGACAATGCTAACACAAGATGTAACGTGGTTCACGGCTACGCCGCTAATCCACGGTCCCCGATTCGTCCTCGGTGAATCACTCCGCTCAACCAATCCACTAAATGGTCTCTCCTTTGCACCAAGCTAGGTGGAGGTAACCTTTACAATCAAGATCACTCTTCTTACAAATAGAATGGAGTAAAAGCGAGTAAGAAGAGTTTAGAGCTTGTGGGGCACTAGGAAGATTGTTTGGAACTTAAGCATTAGCCTCTCAAAGGCTCACACCCTCTCTTTATATAGAGAGGGCTAACTTCTTCCGTTGGCGCCATCGATCGGCCGCCCATGGCGATCATTGCCGCTCTACGCCTCGAACACGCGTCGGATGCCGACCGTTGTTGTCCAGCGGAACTCTTAGCGATCGGCTACTGGACCTCACCCGATCATTCGCGGCCCATCGTCGCCCGATCGGCTACGAGCGGTTCTGGCTAAAACCCTATTGACGATCATTGCGCCTTGCCATCGTAATCTTGGCGATCGGCGAGCGTATGGCGATCACGCGCCACAAACCGATCGATCGTATACCGGTCGAGCTACACTCGACTCGAGCGATCGCCATTCCATGGCGATCGGCGGTGTCGAGAAAACCCATCCGACACTTGGCCAAATGGCCAAGTTTCACCTAAGAGCTACCCCTCCCCGGGTTACAATCGCTCACTCTCATTTCTCGGAGTCCCTCGCCTTCGAAGTTCTCTTCGTTCTCGGCCACGTCCCTCGGCAGCATCAGGCGCACGGCTCTGCAATGCTCCTTCGCGTCTCTTGCCTCGAAGTCTACTTCCTCCGGCTTCACTCCAAGCTTCTCGTCCGGCGGTCCCTCGGATGCTCCAAGCGCACGGCTTCCGCAAAGCTATCCTTCACCGACTCAAGGCACGAGTCATGAGATGTGAAACTTGCCACGGCTCCATGTGCGAATTACTAAGTCCTGCACGACTTCAACGCACATATCAAATAAACATAACACACTAACTTAAACCCTTTGCCACACCATCAAAACCATATTATGGCAAGAGATTGCCCTAACACCTTTTATATAGAGTTAGGTTTAGGCCTTGGTTTAATCTCCACCGTCGGTTCTAGGGTTTTAATCTCAACCGTCGGATTTAGAGATTTAATCTCAACCGTCGGTTCTAGGGTTTTAATCCCAACCGTCGGATCTAGAGATTTAATCTCAACCGTCGGTTCTAGGGATTTAATCCTAACCGTCGGATCTAGAGATTTGTTTTCCATCATTTGATCTAGACTTCATGAGGTTTATATTAGGCTACGATAGGGACCATGAGGAGGAGTTGGATCTTGGCCACCCGATGGATCGGAACCACACAAACTTAATCCATCAATGATGTTCCATTCCACTAGAGGATCATCATCGAACTACCTCACCAACCCCCATAAATTAATATGGGCTCCATATATTATTTGTACATCCATCTCCCCGTGTTTAAGATATCGAATGTCCGTCAATTGATTGATTTACTGACCATCAATCAATTAACATCTAACTCCTCGAGTAGTACCACTCAACCTTATCATCATGTTGACTAAGTCAACCTGCAGGGTTTACATGATGAACCTTATGAGCTCCTCAAGGGGACATCATCAACCTAATACATAGGACACGAATTCCTCCTATAATCAACGACACACCATGTAAATAATATCATTTCCCAACTTACCGGGCATATTGATTTAATCCATAGAAATCTCACCCTCTGGTAAATCAAAGAAATAAATACTAAGTACATGTGCCCGTTATTATATCGGGATTAAGAGCATGTACAACATAATATCCGAGGTCCGATTCAATTATGTAGTCAGCAACAAATTGAATCACCTCTATGTCGGTCCTGCTCAATACACCTAAGTGTACTAGTGTAACTCTATGTTCAAGATAAAACAATACCAAGCTACACTACAATCATGCCAATGGTTTGTCCAAAACCATCTGGTTGTGAGCCTCTACTTATACTCTACAAAGGACTGATAACATGATCTTCTGTGCCACACCTAAGCACCATGTTATCTACAATGTAAAGTATTAGACTATATGCACATATATAAATATAAAGTGCAATCAATGATCATGTGATTCTTATTTCAAAATAAAATGTTCATACCAAAGAGCTAGGCTTTTCAATATACATTCCAACAATCTCCCACTTATACTAAAAGACTATGCTGTCATCATACTGCCATACATCTGATTCCCCTTCCCTCCACATGCCTATCAAAGCTCTCGCTAGAAGGGCCTTAGTGAAAGGGTCTACCAGGTCATCCTCTGATGCATGCTAGGCGACAGCAACTTCTACCTCTTTTACGATTTCTCGTATCAGGTGGTACTTGTACTCTATGTGTTTACTAGCCTTATGGGCTCGTGGTTCCTTCGAGTTTGCAACTGCACCATTATTATCACAATAAATTGTGATATTTCTGGGCAAACCAGGAATTACATCCAAGTCCATCAGAAAGTTCCTGAGCCACTCAGCTTCTTTGGCCGCCTCATAGGCTGCCACATACTCAGCTTCCATGGTGGAGTCCGCCACGCATTTCTGCTGGGCACTCCTCCATACAATGGCTCCACCTCCTAAAGTAAACACAAAACATGAGGTAGACTTATTGTTATTCCTATTTGATTGGAAATCGCAATCCATGCAACCCACAGGGAGTAATTGGTCTGCCCGGTAAACTAGCATATAATCTCTAGTCCTTCTCAGGCACTACAATATATGTTTTACCGCAGTCCAATGTCCCTGTCACTGGATTACTCTGATATCTACTAACCATGCCCACGGTAAAGCAGATATCTTGTCTCGTACATAGCATACATGAGGCTTCCTACTGCCAAAGCATAAGGAACCGCCTTCAACTCCTTTATCACCTCAAATGATCTAGGACACATCTCCTTAGATAAAGGAACTCCATACCTGAAAGGTAGAAAACCCTTCTTGGAGTTCTGCATGCTAAAATGATCCAAAATTATGTCTATGTATGAAGCTTGGGATAAGCACAACAACCTTGATCCCCAAGGTTGTGACCCACTTCTCCCAAGTCCTTCATATCATACTGTTTGGACGACCATACCCTTACGTCTGATAACACTTCGATGTTGTCGCCAACCACCAAAATGTCATCTACGTATAGTACAAAAATACCACTACGTTTCCGTCACATCTCTGATATACACAAGACCCATCCAAACTTTGAATAAATCCATATGACTGGATTTACCTCCTCAAATCAGATGTCCCAAGACTTCAAAGCTTGCTTCAGTCCATTAACGGACCGATTAAGCTTATATACAATACGCTCTTTGCCCTTAGCAATGAATCCCTCTGGTTGCTTCATGTAGATGGATTCCTCAAGACTTCCATTAAGGAATGCTGTCTTGACATCTATCTGTCACACCTCATAATCCATATGAGCTGCAGTGCATAAGAGCTCCCAGACCTGACTTGAATCCATAGATTCAATCTCAGTATTCATTGCACTTTGCCAAGATGTTGTATTTATATCTTGGATTGCCTCGTCGTATGTCTAGGGATCAGGTTCATGTTTGCTAGTGACCAAATCAGAAGATTCGTCCAAAAACATGAATCTAAGAGACTGTGTAATAACCCTCCCACTACGACGAGGTATCATCTGTGTATCCTTTGTGACACGCGGTGCAGTGACATGTGGTATATCCTCTTATACCAGTGGTACTAAAGAAGTGACTTCCCTTTTTAACTCCTCCAGAACAATTTTACCCTTGGGCTTGTGGCTCATCACATAATCTTCCTCTAGAAATCTGGCGTTCGTGTTAACGATCACCCTCTGATCTCTAGGACTATAAAACAATCCACCCTTCGTTCCCCTGGGATAGTCAACGAACATGCATACTTCTGTACGAGGTTCCATCTTACCAGTATCTGCCTTCAGCCAATGTGATGTACTCCCATATCTAAATATGTCTTAGACTAGGCTTTCGCCCAGTCCACAATTCTGTGGGAGTAGAAGGCACTGATTTAGATGGAACCAGGTTCAGAATGTATACCGTCATATCTAGAGCATATCCCTAGAACGAATCTGATAAGTCAGAATAACTCATCATCGATCTAATCATCTCCATAAGAGTACTTTTCCTTCGCTCTGCTACACCGTTCTGCTGGGGTGTGCCAGGCGCAGTCAATTGGGATTGAACCCCAGCCTCTGATAAGCAGTTCCTAAACTCTCCCAAGAGGTACTCATCACCACGATCAGATCATAGTGTCATGCGTATCTTGAACAATCATCTATGAAAAAGATGAAATGTTCAAAACTACCTCTTGTCTGGATAGACATAGGACCATACGAATCAGAATGAACCAATTCCAACACATCTTTGGATCTATACCCCTTGGCCTTGAAAGGCCTCTTGGTCATCTTACCCTCCAAGCAAGATTCGTAGGTTGGGAGATGCTCCACCACTTATGAACCCAAAGGTCTATCAGCTATCAACCTTTGAATTCTACTTAGGTTAATATGACCAAGCCTAAGATCCCAAAGATATGTTTGGTTCATCTTCGAAGGTTCTTTTCTCTTATTAGACTTAGAAGATGAGTTAATAACTTCTATTTGCATCGTGGGAGCTCGTGGTTCAAGTTATACATTTCCTATCTATGTACCTGAATAGATAATGTCCCTATTCCTTTTATAACATATCTGTCATCAAAAGACATAGATTATCCATCTAGAACAAATTTAGAAACCGAAATTAATTCTTTCTAAATAAGGGTACATAAAGGAAATTCTTAAGAACCAAAACCTTTATTTTTCTCAAAAGATAAATAAAACATCTCCCACTGCAATATTCGCCATCTTCATGGCATTGCCCAAGTAAATGGTAATATCCCCTTTAGCTAGTCATCGGGTTTCCTGGAACCCCTGCAATAGTATTGCAGACATGATTAGTGGCTCTCGTATCTACACACCAGGTGCCGGTAGATAACACCGCTAACCATGTTACAATGACTAGACCAAAGGATATACTTTTGTTCTGTTTTGGATTGGGATAGTACTTCTTCCAATGTCCATCCTGCTTGCAAGTGAAGTACTTGCCTTTTGGCTTCTTCACTCTTCCCTGAGATCCTCCCACCATCTTTGCTTCACCTTGTTTCTTCTTCTTCTTGCCTTTCGGCTTAGAAGTAGAAACCCTTTTGAGCAACGATGGCTTGAGGACACTCTTTGAAGAGTGTATACTTGTACTCCTTGCAGATAAGATAATATCTAGAATCTTTTCCAATCAACATTATTTGGGTATAGTAAGTTTATTTCCTTTAGTATCATAGTAAGTGGACTGAAAGTCAATTTTGAAAATCCTAAGAATCACATAGATCATTACTTTAGATTTCAAAAAATTATTGATTCCTCAAACAATAAAATTTCGAAATCAACCAACACCTCAAAACACCGAGAATATCGCATGCCATGATAGTGTGGACTGATAACATGATCTTCTGTGCCACACCCAAGCACCATGTTATCTACAATGTAAAGTATTAGACAATATGCACATATATAAATATAAAGTGCAATCAATGATCATGTGATTCTTATTTCAAAATAAAATGTTCATACCAAAGAGCTAGGCTTTTCAATATACATTCCAACATCCATACCAAGTATAAAATGTTTTCTTCTAAACACCTGCATCCTATTTTACTATAAGTTGATGATATCTCAAACTTCACCTCGACAATGATAATTGTATGACTCCAAGTCACTACAATATCAACACCAATCATAAATCAACTCTGGAGTGTACACAGGTGTCCTTTAGCTTATCTAAATAGATCATCTATCCACAATGAAGGATATTCATTTTCAACAACTATTGCATACCTTCATCGATAAATGATGCATAACCTCAAAGGTTCGTCTCTCTCTTAACAAAGGGTTCCGAATCCTCTCAAGAAGAAATACTAGGACAAATAAATCTCCCATCCAATACCTCCTATAATCGCAACTTACATTCTTCCAATTCCATAGTGTTTAGCAACACTGATACCAATATAATAAAATTATCTTCCGCTATGAGGTCTTCAATATCGGAACTATTCCTGAGATTACTCCAATCACATACTCCACTTGCCTATGCAGTGGCAAGCCTGGGAGTTTATCTAAAACTACATCCGAATACCCTTGGATTATACATACATCTGAGAGACATATGATACCATCATTTTAACAGTTTAACTATCCATAAGGATATGTCTATAGTAAAGATATGTCTATAAAAGTCTACGGTCATCCCTCGACTTCTTGGTCATTGGTCAGCATCTCACCTGACGGTAGAGATACCACCAACCCACAAGTCGATGTATAGTGACCCTTCTAATCCTATCTAAGAATGTTCTAGACATAGATATTAGTAAACTACCAGTATATCTTGATATATCAACAAATAGAGTAAACTAAAGTAATACCCCAAATTACCAATCCTTCGGTCCTCTATACCTCCTCTCGAGCAAAGATGTAAACCCATCCCACTTCTGTTCTTGATGGCTAAGCTCCTGTAGGTGCAAAAGTCCTCTATGAAGGAACTGAAACTGAGATACAACCCAAAACGATTGCAATGGAGATGGTAAACATTGTTGTATTGGTAAAGAGTACACCACCGATTGTGAAGTACTGAATAAATGCCAACATCATAGTACGCTCCAACTCCACGAAAGGTATAACTGCGCCTGGGGAGGTAACAGTTGTTGTTGTCTAGACGTTTGAGTCTTCTAAGATATCTTCTGCGGATACTGCTCAGTAAATCACTTCCCCTAGAAGGAATTATCAAGGAACTCCAACAATGTCTGAGGTAGTATATCGCTGCTGGTGTGATAACCCAATCTTCTGTGATGATCTCTGCTGTTAAGATTGTGAATCGTCCTCCCCAAAGCAACATCAATGGTCTCCAACTAAGTCTTCAAGGTACACTCTCTCCTCATATGTATTGGCTGCTTATAGTAGAAGCAGTTAAAATGATTCATCGGTTAATATGACTTTGCCTGTCATCATGACCCACACTGCACACACATAATCCCTTCGGAGTCTTTCTTTCGGTTCCGCTGATAACATGAGAAGGTTCTGACGATATGTGGTCAGTCTTCAACTCCTAAAACTCTTGTACGAAGTAATTTCCAAACATATGTCTCGGTCTAATGCCTCCCGGTAGGATCTGATAAAATATCCAAACATCCTAATACGAATGTAAGCCAATAAACCGTGAGCGGCTTAAGACAACCCAATCACAATCTTGAGCTATTAGGTGGTCGTAACCTTTGCAAGTCTAACGACTCTGCATGGTACTCCCATTACAAAACGATCACCTAACTTAAAACTCAAGAATTCCCTGACAACGTGTCAAAGAAAGTGATGTGAGGAAATACTCTCTCACAACATCACTACACCGTGACCAAGTGATGTGTTATTTCTCGAATGTTATTCCCTACATCTTCCACCAAGTACCAGCTTGATCCCGATAATGGTATGCAACCAAATCAACTCCTTTTGTATAACACAAGTTAAGTACTCAAAAGTACCTCCAAAGTTATACAACCTAGCACGAACAACTCAGGGATCAAAATCCCTATGAAACACCATATACTAATCCTCTGCTATCTGCATCAATAATAGTATACATGCCTAGTCCATTACGCAACAAGTAATGATTTAACTAGCGTAGTTAGTGAGAATCCCTAAGACTGTAATCTTTGATCTCCATATGAAATGCCACTACTTGACCCCCGCTTTTCGACACGGTATCAGTCGGCTCTCAAAGGTAATTCACCTTTTCAAAAGCAGGTACATGTCTAATAGACTTAGCCTATCATTTCTGTGGTCAACTCGAACCACGGTTACAAATAGTGACTAACACACTACATGTCATTCCCTATTATAAACAACTAAATGAATAGCCAATAAGAAGGATATGTGAAACAATTAGCATACCTTAAACCTTGCATCTCGGAGATGTCCCGCAACAACCAGATCCCAGAACTCACAAAACCAAAATTGACTAAAACAAAACTCGATGTCCAACTGAAATAAAATCTGAAAGTGGACTTCGCAACCTAGGGCTCTGATATCAATAAAATTGTCATTCCCCGAGAGTATGCCGAGCCGAAAAACGGACAACATCTCCCCTATACGTGATACAATATCCTGTTGATACAAAGCCTTTCAGCCACAACCACATAACATATATATGTATATAACCATAAATCATAGCGGAAATACCCCAACAAATAATAAAGATACAATGACTCAACTATGCACTCCGAAGTGACTTGACACAACAAAAATCATAATAGAAACCACATCTAAATTGAAACCACATCAAAGGGAAAATACATACAACACATCTGTATACCATAAATACAGAAACGTTATAAGATAAAATTCCAAAACAACAATCTACAAGAATACAACAATATGAAAGTAATATCCAACCATTTAGTGTGAGATGGGATCAGCTGGGCGGAGCTCCGAACATCTAAGGAATCTTCTACCTGTGACCTGGGCGGCAAGAAAACCCAGGGTATGTTGTGGTGAGTATAAAACTCAGCGGTAAAATGACAGATAGTGCATGAACAACATATATAGATATGGAGATAACAAGTATACCAATAAAGATCAATAGGTATACATCAATAGGTATAGATAGGGAGATCAATGGATATACGGTCTTAAAGGTAATAACAACTAACCACCAGTATAGTCATAATTAATGCCCATACCAAATTGATCAACTGAATATAATATAATGTACAGACATACCTGAGGGTCTACAACAACACAACATATATCATCCTGAACAAGTATACAGTAACAACCTAGCACATACCAATAACATATAAGGTCAATGCCACACTTGTGACCAACACCCAGCCATATGAACAGTATATAATCACATGTAATAACAATCTGATCCATCTTATACTATAACATGATGCTAATCAGATGCATACAATAGTTTGAACTAGCACTTACATCATGCTTAACACACAACAGTATAGAATATGCAAATGACATGTAACATGATGTATAAGCATATGCAGCAATTATAGCTCAACCAAAAGCAACAACACACAAGCATATGTATAACATATATCAAAATACATGCATACATATATAAATATCCCAACAATGCATATGCATGGTCATGTCTGTGAACCCTATGCACAACCACGACCCTAGTGTGGCTTGGGTGACACGACATGATAACTATCCCAACTTCAGCTACCACTACTCTCAAGTAGCCGAATGGGTAGTATGAGTAAGTAGCTAGCCGTCAGAGAGCTATATGCTACACCACGTGGGTCCCTACTATTGGCCGCTCCATCACTACCAGTGGTCGAGCACCGGATATAGAACAACTGCACACAACACAACTACCACTATCTATAGTGGGCGAGTGTGTAACTCCAACTACCACCCTCAGTAGTGGCCAAGTACGCAACTCCAGCTACCACTATCTATAGTGGTCGAATGCAGAACAACCAATGATCTGCACTCAACCCTGCTACCACTATCCCGAGTGGCCGAGGAGACAGGATGACTGATGACCCATCTCAAACACAAGGGAGACCCAGTCGACAACATGCATGCAATGTAATGATGCATAGCTCTACACACGTATCCCCACAACACTCTCTATCCCATAGAGAGTCCTAGTCAACCAAAAGTCAACTATACAAGAACTACTAATCCACAATCACATACAGACAACAACCCACTTATCTATGCACATATAACTAGATACACTATAGATCCACAACACACAACAAGGTTTGTAATTCATATCCGTGTTAAATAAACGATGAATTAACAACAACATATCTCAAAGATCAAAGGATAAGTACAAGCACATGATTAAATAAGAGTGGAGTCAAGATAAAAGGTATTAACATAAATCCAAATTCATGCACTGGATTCAACAAAACTACCTGACCAGGGTAGACATTACCCACCTGATATGAAGCTCATAGTAGAAATCCTCACGGTCGTAGACCTACTTCGTATCCCAAACCTGCACATAATAGCAAACTATGATTAAGTACAAGCACCCGACAAATATTCAAACTAACCACTACTTCATTTCTATGTTCGCATCCTTTCATCATCTACGAGTTAGAACCTCGAGCACACACCTCTTGTAACCCCAGATCTACATTCATCCTTGGCCGATTCACCCAACCAAGCTCTCTCTAACATCAACAAGATCAATTAAAGGAAATAGAATTAAACAACACTCAAATCAAAACTGCAATGGCAACTTATCCCAAGACAAATCCACCACCTCATTCAATTAAATACACTAAGTTCTCCATCCATTGAATATATCACAACCCCAATAGCTTATCTAACCATCTAATCCATCGTTCATAGCACATCACAAAACACAAATAAAGCAATCACAACACCTTCTATAATCACCTATAAGTTAGTCCAAAAGATGATGAATCTTACCCCTTAGCAGCTTTATCACCAACTGATCGAATCATGCCCACAAATAGCAAGATCACTGATTACAACTGTCACCACTCCAACCACAGCTTCAATTTCTACAAACCTTCGACAAAAACCATCAGATTCCATAGGCATTGACACACCATGAAAAATACAGCAATTACCATTGAAACAGAACGATAACAAGGCTTACCGACCCAAATCTCCACCGGTAGCCATCTCCCTTGTTCACCGGAGCAATCCAAGCTCTTGACATTGCCCAAAACCATAGATCCAAGCTAAAATGAGAAATCCTAAGCTAGAACTTAGCTCTCATCTCAAAGTAGAAAGGATTTCGGCCACTTACCTAGCTTTGGCGATGATCGGTGGCGAAATCCCCACTCTTGGTAGCTAAACGTTTCCAGCTCCCCAATCAACCTCCACTCGATTCCAACCTTCTCAGTGTCTTTCCCTCCAGTCGGACCTCCCACCGAAGGCGACAGCAGTAGCTGACTTGCAGAGGAAGAAGAGAGGTGGAGAAACCACCGATTGCGATGAGGGGAGGAAGAAGAGGCGATCGCGAGGTGAGGAATGGGAAATCGTGAAAGGGAACGGTGAGGAATGAGCTGATCGACGGTTCATCGCCTTAAATGTCATTCATTTGTTCTATTCAAGCCAACCCAAACTCAAATCCAAGTGGTTCAAGCCCAACCGGTTCAACCCTTAAACCTAATCAAACCCTTGATTAAACCCAATTAGCTAATCAAACCTAACCACTAATTAAACCCAATTAGCTACCTAATGAGGTTTAATCCATATACCCTAAATTTAAATTTTTAATAATTTTTTTCCCGTATCTTACATGCATCTTCTACCAAGCCCCACCGATCCTTCACCTTGCATCGCCGACCACGCTATCTTCTCCACCAAGGTCAGTGGTGGTCAACTTCATAGATAGCCATTGGAGAGGGGATTTCCCCTCCAATCAGCCATCTTCTCCATCTCTTCTTCATGCACGCCACAGTAGATTCCTCCTTGCTCCACCTCAGCTAGTCCCATCATCACCGCAGGTTGAAGAGGAGAAGGAGATGCCTCATAACTACCATTTTATCATATTAGTTTGGTCCTTGATATCAATGTTTTTATCCTCTCGAGTGATTTAGTGTTGATTATTAACATGTTTTATGAGTTTGGATTCAATTTGGACCTTATTGTAAATTCTTCTAAATTTTAGACTTATATGTAAATTTTATCTTTGTTTGTAGGAGATCGAGATGAGCCAATGGACTAGACTCAAGTTGGATAAAATATGGCTTCATCTAGGATCATAATGGACATCTTAAGCTGATTTAATCTAAGCCCTACATCAATATTAAAGGCAATTCAATCAAGAGATCAGATCTGAATGATATGGATCATACGATGAAAGCGGCTTGATTCTGAGCCATCTATCCAGATCTGGAGAGATCCAGTCCATACATTTAGATTTGAACACCTTAGCCCTTCACCCAGGTTCGACCGATCATGATTTTCCATTCAAAGTGGTCAGATCCTTTCAATCAAAATCGGAGAAATCCTAACTGTTGGATGCATAACCTCCTTAATTGATTAATCAAGGCATTTAACCCTAGCTTTAATGGATGGCTGAGATGTGATGAGCATTTGATCGGACGACCATGAAAATTCACCTTAAAATCTCACATTTCCTCACTGTAGCAGATCATGCAGCACAGAAGAAATCGCGATTTCCTTCTTTCACCTTTCTCACGGGCGAGCAGCGATCGACGACTCCACAGCGGCGGCGACAGCTCCGACGACCCTTCCCTCCATCCAACCGGCATTGATCTCCTCCCATCCCCCTGGCAGATCGAAATGCGATTGTTCAATAGTTTGGTCAACAACGAGCAAATGTAGAGATTTCGACAATCCAACTTCATCGGTGAACCTTCCAGTGCCTGCAACCAGAGATGAGACACCTCGGTTGGACATGGTTCAAAAGGTCATGGTTAACTCCTACTGCGGTGGTTTGGCAGAATTTCTTTCTAGCTCCGGTAGCTTCTTTTATAGCCCAATTCCGAAGGGAGAGCAACAATCTAGCACCGGTGAAGAACCCTAGACAACACTGTTACGGTTTAGTTCCTTCCCATGGCCATGGTTTGCCTACTCCGCCTTCCAATTCCATCCATTGCCTACGGTGGTTCGACAGCTCCGCAATCCATCGTCGGTGTAGTGGCAGTCGTCAACCCTTTCATCCCTTGTTGAAGGAGTTCTTCGACAAGGAGATCTGCTTCATCATTTGCCTGAGGGGGGTTGTTTGGGTCATTATCACTATTGTGGAGTCGTCGGTGGTTTATGTTTGGAGTTTATCCATTGATTTGGATGTTTATCTTGTTGTTTACTTTGATGCTTAATTGTGATGCTTGATTCTAGGTTTTAATTCAGTTATTTAACATGCTGTTAATTAGGAACTTATCTATAGTTTATTTTGTAGGTTATGAATTAGTGTTAGTTAGTCGCAACTTTACTTAATGTTGGATTAGTTTTCAATTATTCGTGTTGATAGCTTTCAATTTGTCCTTCATGAATTATTTGTGCTTAGTTGCAACTTTGCTTAGTTGTTAATTAGGTTAATGGTTCCTTAGCTCAATTGTTTGTTAGTTTGATTACTTGCCTGTTTAAGTGCTATTTCCATTAGTTAGAGGTGTTTAATAATAGGTTGGATTTATTTCATGTTTTCTTTTATATTCTTGTTATTTTGCATTTGAATTGTTGTTTAAATTCCTGCATTGTCTTTATGTTTTTGAATTCTCTTCTTGGAATGCTTAGTTTATATCTTCTTTAATTTCATTACTATCATAGTTTAGTTAGATTAAGGTTTCAATTACTTGCATTGTTTTTTATTTAGTAGGATTAGACTTTTAAATTCCAAACCCCCATTTGAAATGGAAAATCCAAAGCAATAATTAGCAATCCTAAGATTACTATTCTATCGATTACACTAGTTGGGAAACGATCCGGGCCATCCACTATGTTATATTAGTGTAGAGAGGGTTTGGTAATTAATATGAAATAGTACCACAACACAAAGATTGATGTTCATCAAATTTTGGCGCCTTTGTTGCGGAGTGTAATGGTGCTTAGTAGACTTAGGATTGTTTACCCATTTTTCTAAAAAAAATTGTTTAGGGCTTCATTCTTTCATTTTCTATATATCCATGTATTTTTTCATATCTACTTCCTATGTCTTTTGATTTGTTTGTTGGTGTTTCAGGAAAGACCAGGAATTGTCTTTTCTGAGAAACATGGATCCATATTATTAGCAGTATAGAGACTACAGAGGATAGTTAGATCATTGCAGCAACAACAAATGTGTGATAATCATCAGCGACAACAAGAAAAGATAAAAAGTTTGCCAATCCAGCGAGATCAAATTGTATCATTCATCAGCCAGATGCAAGCACAAGAGTTCATCTAGCCTCTGTTAAAGATCATTTCTATGGATATTGACGCGCTTAGGGAGATGGATTGTAGAGTGGGTGATAGGCATATCTATAATTAAACTACTCCACACGACTCCTATGAACCATTTGTGATGTGATGTGATTTTGGACATTGATGGATGTGGATTCATTGATGAAGTTGCTATTGTGTCAGATGTTATGGATGATGACATGGGAGAGGTGGATAGCTAGAGACCCCAAGACTAGACACTTCCATCATAGCCAAAGTCTCCAACAAGAATGTTACTGATGAAGGCCTTGACAGAAAATGCAATAATCCATCCCTCAAGCTGGAAACTTCTGCTGAATCACTTCTGACCTCCAGAGAAGACATATAAGAAGCCAATCATTTTAGAGGGAACAACACAGGACTATTCTAATCACATGAAGGAGGTGCTCGCTTTCTCTCTATCCACCTCACCTCCCGTGTGAATTTTACTTCTGAACCATCTTCAACAATAGAGGAGTACTTTTACTCCACTCCTAGCCTAGATACTCTTATTGAATTGCCTCCAACCACCAAGACCTCAGGAAAGTTTGCTCCATCTTATCTTCTTTTCTATTCATTGTATATACATTTGTTTTACTTTATTTGTTTTTGTTTTCTTTGTTATGTTTCGTTTGTTGAGTTTTTATTTTTTCAGTGTTTTGAAATAAATTTCTTATGGATTCCTTTATATCATCTTAGAAGTCATGAATGCTAGTTAAATTTGATTGTCGAATTTTAGGATTTATTGACTTGAATGGATTATTTGATTGCATATGGTTACTACTTGATGATGGATTCTGTGTTGATAGATTGAAATAATTTTTTTTCATTCCTAGTGAGAATTGTGTCATGCCCCGAGAGTATGCCGAGCCGAAAAGGAAATGGACAACATCGCCCCTATACGTGGCAACATATCTTATTGATACAAGGCCTTTCAGCCACAATCACAACAACATATATATAAATGTATATATAACAAAACACAGCGGAAACTATCACAATGACATAACAACTACATACAATGCATACCGGTATGACTAACATAACATAAAGAAAGCATCGTCAAAACCCGAATCAATAAGTGCGTACATCAACAATGTCAAACACAACATCCACCATATAAATCCTAATCGATATACGAAACATCCGAAAACAAAAGGAAACATAAATCCAAGCTGGGACCCTCAGAAGTGAGATGAGAGGTTGCCAGCCAGCGTTGCTTCAAGCCCATCACGTAGTCGAGTACCTGTTACCTGGGCGACAAGAAAACTTAGGGTTTGTGGTGGTGAGTACAAAACTCAGTGGTAATAAGAATAGAAGTGCATGCATAATATATACAACGATGTAACTCATACAACAACTATATCAACAACATGAAACAACAATATCGAAGATTAATATGCTGTCTAAAGGTATAACAGGTATACACCAGCATGATACAACAACTGTATAACTAAACTGATCAATAATAACAACATAAGGTACTGACATACCTGAAGATCGACAACGATGTAACTCATACAACCTGAGTATAAGTAACATAATACAACACCTACAACATGGTAGAGTAAATACTAACTCTATAATAATCAAAATCGCCATACTAACATTCTATGGCTAATACAACCATGAACTGGGTCCATCCCGTATCACCTCAAGGTACTGGTCAAAAGTATACAACAGTCTGACCACCTCAATACTGGTAATCCAACATGACCATATAAAATATGCAAGTGGAATGCAAGATGATGTGCAATCAAATGCAGCAAGCATAGTTCAAATAAATGCAACATCCAACGAACATATATATAGACTCTAGGTATATATATATATATATATATATATATATATATATATATGCATGGTCATACCTGCACACCCTACTGCTACCACGACCCTAGTGTGGCCTAGGTGGCACGACATGACAACTATCCCAACTCAATAATAACCACTGCTCTCGAGTGGCCGAGTGGGCAATATAAAGTAGCATATAAGCGTAAAGAACCTACACAACCGGGGTCCTTGCTGCTGAACACTCCGACTGACACTACCCATGAGTGGTCGAGTGCGACGCACCCAGGACAACTGTACACAACTCCAACAACAACTGTCAATAGTGGGGCGAGTGCATCACAACAAATGCTCTTCCCTCAACCAGTTACTCCTCCACGAGTAACTTGGGAGGCAGGATGATTGATGACCCTCTCAACCACAAGAGAGACCAAGTTGTCAGCATGCATATAAATGAAAAGAATGCACGATAGTACATACACATGTCCACAACACACTCTCTATTTTATAGAGAGGCATATACAGCTGACAACAACCAAGCTAGGACCTCCAGTCCATAGCGACGTTGTATCGACAAATCACACGTCCATACAAGACTACATGATCCATAATAGATATATACACAACATTAGGATATGATATGAAAACTCAACTCTACTTCTAGAACATCACCCCACCCCCGGATGATTTGTCTAAATTGCATAATTCAGTTTTACAACCGAATTTAGCTACGTACATATAGGTAAACCACACATGTCCACTTATCATAACATCTATAATTCATAACAAAGATGAATGAATAGATAACAATAATAACAGAGTATTTAAGTGTAAAGGCAAAAGTATCAAGCATCAGAAAAACTAGAGTGGAGTCAAGGACAAAGTGACAACAATATGAAGTCATATACTTCAGGGTTTAACTATTATCTGACCACGGTAGGAAATATTACCCACCTTCTATAAAGCTCAAAATAAATATCTTCACACCTACGAACCTGCCTCATATCCATGTCCTGCACATATTAAACATTATGGTTAAGTGCAAGCATACAACTAATATTCAACCAAATTTGAATTAACTCCCCATCACACACATTTTGTAACCCCAACTATTTCTTCATGAGTACAACCTCTCGATACACCCTCCAAACACATCTAAACGATTCACAGCTCATTTACAACCATTCACATCTCAAGCGCAACCTTTGCAGCTCATGCACAACCTTCACAGCCCCTAATTACACCCATTTAGGACTCTAACCAACCTCAAAATCACCCTCAGCTCCAATACAAGGCATAAACAAAGCATCTCTTCACCAGAACAACCCAACCAAGTCCTCTCCTTTCACTCACAACCACCACAACCATCACAGCCATTCACAACTCCAATTACAACCAGAAATTCCCAACAAAACATCACATACAAGACCCACAACCCTCTCAACTGACCAAGGATCCTACTCACAACCAAAACTCCTTGGTATACAACAAAATCGAAAATCAACAATTGAAGAGAAAGGTAAATCACGCTTACCAGCCCTAGAAACTCCACCGTCAGCCACCTTCCTCCTATCTCTTGTTCATCGGCACAAACCACTGCTCAAGATCACCTGCCCAAACAAAGACCCTCGCTAAGACGAAGGAAGTCACAACCATCCAAAATAAGGAGCGGAGTAGCTCTCACCTCCTCCGACGATGATCGACAGAGACCCAACTCGGCAGCTAACCTACTACGGAAGAGGTCACAAGGAAACAGTTCTTCACCAGAAAATGAGGAGAAATCACCATCGATCCCCAAGCTCCAAGTGAAGACCCTCACTTTCTGCGAGGACACCCGCCGAAATCTTGCATGGGGAAGCCGCGCACACTCGCCATCCTAGCTAGTCCACGGAGATTGTCCAAGCCGATGGCCACCGATTGCCACAAGGAAGAAGATCGAGAGGAAAGGGGAAGGGTGTGACAACTGGTCGCTTCGGAGAAGAAGTGAAGAAGAAGAAGCTCGGAAGCAAGATGTGAAGGGGAGGAGCTTGTAAGCCATGGTGAGGAAGTGGAGATGTTGCGGTGAGAAAGATATTGGGGAGAAACCACTGAGAATTAAGAGTGACGGTGAGAAAACACAGCAAAGAGAAAACGAAAATAGTTTGGCCATAAAGTTAAGCAGTTCGGGTTTGGGGAAAATGGGTCGGGTTTTCATACCCGATAAACCTAAGCCTATTCCACTTAACTCCTTTATCATTTAGACAAGGTTCAGTTCAATAAAATCTTTAACCATGGTTTAATTAAATTCCTAAAATAATATTACTCGTTTAGCCATCTATTTGAGGTATTTTATAGATTGTGTCTATTTTTATTGCTTGTGTGTGGTGCACTTGTGGTTATTGTAACTCTAGAATTTGATTTGATTCTTTCGAGATCACACAACCATAGGCTTGAATGATTACTATGAAGGCAATCTCACTAGTTTCCCTTTACTACTTTTGTTGGCACACACTACTCAAATAATTTTCTTATCATACACCATGTCATTTTCATTGTTCATTCTATTGCCTTTCTAATCCTACATTATGTCATTTCTTCTTTATTTCTATTTTTGGATGTGGAATATTGGATGTTCAATGATGAGTTTTTGCCTGGGACGAACAAAAGTTTAAGTGTAGGGGAGAGAGTAGCTCAGGAGAATTCAATGTAAGCATAGACATGTCGTGCTCGATCACCATGGACAATCCGTGTTTTTATTTTTATAATTGAGCTTGATGTTTTTTTAGAGCATAGGGAAGTGCACTGCATGTCAATAAAAAAATGGAAAAAATATTGAAAAAAATTTGAAAAAAAAATAAAAATAACTTTTGGCCAAAATAATAAAGGCAATAAAAAAAATCTTTGACATATTGTGCAATTTTTTTTATGTGTGTGATAGTATTTTTGTGATAGACATCCCTCATTGCAACTTTTGAGAGATTTATTGTTTATCATCTATGTATTTGTATTGTGAAAGTGATAGGGGTAGTTTACATATTTAGTGAAATGTGAAAAGCTAGCTTGGATGAAAACTTTTGGAGAATTGCTTTCTTGTACTCATCTATGTAGCATTCCAGTATTTCCATATATATCTTCTTGCATTTCTATAGCTATTTCAATTTTTTACCTTTCTTTCCTTTCACACATATTGTCATTTTTCTTGTATTCATGTTTCCCTTACATTCCTAATAAGCCTTCAATAATTGTGCATTCTTATGTGTATATAGTGGTTAAGGTAGAAGAAAAGCAAGCATATGGTAGTGCATAAACCATGAGTAGCTTGAGTGAAATCCACTATTACATGCTTATGAGAGCAAGAGAAACCACCACTTACCTTGTGAGGCTTAATCATTCTTAGTCTATTCAAGATGGATTGAAGTCACCATGTTTGTTAACCTGTGTAAAATTTGAATCCACGATTGCTTGAGTCTTTGAGATTTGACAATCCTAGGTAACTTTCTTTCATGATTTTCTATGTATACTTGGAAATTGCTAGGGAAATATATCTTCAGTTTACTTTTAGTTTTCTTTTCTTGCTCGGGATGTGCAAGAATAAGTGTGGGGGAGTTGATAACTACCACTTTATCATATTATTTTGGTCCTTAATATCAATGTTTTTATCCTCTCAAGTGATTTAGTGTTGATTATTAACATATTTTATGAGTTTAGATTCATTTTGGACTTTATTGTAAATTCTTTTAAAATTTAAACTTATATGAAAATTTTATCTTTGTTTGTAGGAGATCGAGATGTGCCAATGGACTAGACTAAAGTTGGATCAAATATGGTGTCATCTAGGATCATAATGGGCATCTCAAGTTGATTTAATTTGAGCCCTTCATCAAGATCGAAGGTAATTCAATCAAGAGATCAGATCTAAGCGATATGAACCGTCCGATGAAAGCGACTTGATTCTGAGCCATCTATCAAGATCTGGAGAGATCCAATCCCTACATTTAGATACGGACATCTTAGCCTTTCACCCATATTCGACCAATCATGAGTGTCCATTCAGAGTGATTAGATCCTTTCATTCAAAATCGGAGAAATCCTAATTGTTAGATGCATAGCCTCCTTAATTGATTAATCAATGCATTTAACCCTAGCTTTAATGGATGGCTAGGATGTGATGGGCATTTGATCTGACGACCACAAAAATTCACCTTAAAATCTCACATTTCCTCACTGTAAAAGATTGCATAATGCAGCGCAGAAGAAATTGTGATTTCCTTCTTCCCCCTTTCTCACGTGTGAGCGACGATCGGCGACTCCACAGCGGAGGTGATAGCTTCAGCAACCCATCTCCGGCGACCTTTCCCTTCATCCAGCTGACGTTTATCTCCTCCCATCCTGCCTGCAGATCAAGATGCGATGGTTCGACAGTTCGATCAGCAGCGAACAGATGTAGAGATTCTGGTAATCCAACTTCATCGATGAACTTTATAGCGCCTGCAACCAGAGCTGAGATGCCTCGGCTGGACATGGTTCGAAATGCCGCGGTTAAATCCTACTATGGTGGTTCGGTAGAATTTCTTTCCAGCTCCGACAACTTCTTTTACATCCTAATTCCGGTGGTAGAGCAACAATCCAACTTCGGTGAAGAGCCCTAGACATCATTGTTCCTATTCTTTTCCTTCCCGTGGCCATGGTTCGGCCGCTCCACCTTCCAATTTCATCCCTTGGCTGTGGTGGTTCGGCAGCTCTGCAATCCATCGCTGGAGTAGTGGCAGTCGTCAACCCTTTCAACCCTTGTCGGAGGAATTCTCTGGTAAGGAGATCTGCTTCATCATTCGCTGGAGGGGGTTGTTCGGGTCATTGTCACTATTGTGGAGTCGTCGGTGGTATATATTTGGAGTTTATCCATTGATTTGGATGTTTATCTTGTCGTTTACTTTGATGCTTAATTATGACGCTTGATTCTAGGTTTTAATTCAATTGTTTATCCTGCTGTTAATTAGGAGCTTAGCTGTAGTTTATTTTATAGGTTATGAATTGGTGTTAGTTAGTCACAACTTTACTAAATGATTGATTAGTTTTCAATTATTCATGTTGATAGCTTTCAATTTGTCGTTCATGAATTATTTGTGCTTAGTTGCAACTTTGCTTAGTTGTTCATTAGGTTAATGGTTCCTTAGCTCAATTGTTTGTTAGTTTGATTACTTGCCTGTTTAAGTGCTATTTCCATTAGTTAGAAGTGTTTAATAATAGGTTAGATTTATTTCATGTTTTCCTTTATACTCTTGTTATTTTGCATTTGAATTGTTGTTTAAATTCCTGCACAGTCTTTATGTTTTTGAATGCTCTTCTTTTAATGATTAGTTTATATCTTTTTTATTTTCATTACCATCATTGTTTAGTTAGATTAAGGTTTTAATTACTTGCATTGTTTTTCATTTAGTAGGTTTCAACTTTTAAATTCCAAACCCCCATTTGAAATGGAAAATCCAAAGCAATAATTAGCAATCCTAAGATTACTATTCTATCGATTACACTCGTTGGGAAATGATTCGAGCTGTCCACTATGTTATATTAGTGCAGAGAGAGTTTGTAATTAATTTGGAATGGTACCACGACACAAATATTGATGTTCATCAAATTTTGGCACCGTTGCCAGGGAGTGTAATGGTGCTTAGTAGACTTAGGATTGATTATCCATTTTTCTAAAGAAAAATTATTTAGGGCTTCATTTTCTCATTTTCTATATATCATATGTATTTTGTCATGTCTTCTTCCTGTGTCTTTTGATTTGTTTGTTGGTGTTTCAGGAAAGACCAGGAATTATCTTTTTTGAGAAACATGGATTCATATTATCAACAGTATGGTGACTACAGAGGATAGTTAGTATCATTGCTGCAGCAACAAATGAGTGATAATCATCAAGGACAACAAGAAGAGATAAAAAAGTTTGCCAATCTAACGAGATCAAATTGTATCATTCATCAGATAGATGCAAGCACAAGAGTTCATCCAGCCTCCGTTAGAGACCATTTCTATGGATATTAATGCACTTATGGAGATGGATTGTAGAGTGGGTGATAGGCATATCTATGATTCAGCTACTTCAGAGGACTCCTATGAACCATTGTGTTATGATGTGATTTTGGGCACTGATGCATGTGGATTCATTGATGAAGTTGTTGTTGTGTTAGATGTTGAGGATGATGACATGGGAGTGGTGGATAGTTGGAGACCCTAGACTAGACACTTCCATCAGAGCAGAGTCTCCACCAATAATGTTGTTGATGAAGGCCCTGACAGAAAATGCAATAATCCAGCCCCCAAGGTGGAAACTTCTACTGAATTGCCCTTCTGACCCCAAGAGAAGACATATAAGAAGGTGATCATATTAGAGGGAACATAACAGGACTATTTTGATCACATGAAGGAGGTGCTCGCTTTCTCTCGATCCACCTCACCTCCGGCGTGGATTTTACTTCTGAACCATCTTCAACCGCCAGGGAGGACTTTTACTCCACTCCCAGCCTGGATACTCTTATTGATTCGCCTCCAACCGCTAGGACCTTAGGGGAGTTTGCTCCATCTTATCTTCTTTTCTGTTCATTGTATAAACTTTTCTTTTACTTTATTTGTTTTTCTTATACTTGTTATGTTTCGTTTGTTGAGTTTTTATTTTGTCGGTGTTTTGAAATAAATTTCCTATGCATTCCTTTATATCATCTTAGAAGTCATAAAAGCTAGTTAAATTTGATTGTCGAATTTTAGGATTTATTGACTTGAATGGATCATTTGATTGCATATGGTTACTACTTGGTTATGGTTCTGTGTTAATAGATTGAAATGATATTTTTTCATTCCTAGTGAGGATTGTGCCTGTTTTTATTGCTTGTGTGTGGTGGAATTGTGGTTATTGTAACTCTAGAACTTGCTTTGATTCTTTCGAGACTACACAACCATAGGCTTGCATGATTACTATGAAGGCAATCTCACTGGTTTCCCTTTACTACTTTTGTTGCCACATGCTACTCAAATAATTTTCTTATCATACGCCACGTTATTTTCATTATTGCCTTTCTATTCCTACATCATGTCATTTCTTCTTTATTTCTATTTTTGGATGTGGAATATTGGATGTTCCATGATGAGTTTTTTCCTTGGACGGACAAAAGTTTAAGTGTGGGGGAGAGAGTAGATCAGTAGAATTCAATGTAAGCATAGGCATGTTGTGCTTGATCACCATGGACAAGCCGTGTTTTTATTTTTATAGTTGAGCTTGATGTTTTTTTAGAGTATAGGGAAGTGCACTACCTGTCAAGAAAAAAATGGGAAAAATATTGAAAAAATAATTGAAAATAAGGAAAAAAACATTTTGCTAAAACAATAAAGGCAATAAAAAAAATCTTTAACATATTGTGTAGTTTTTTTTATGTGTGTGATAGTATTTTTGTGACAGACATCCCTTATTGCAACTATTGAGAGATTTATTGTATATCATCTATGATTTTGAATTGTGAAAGCGATAGGGGTTGTTTACATGTTTAGTGAATTGTGAAAAGCTAGCTTGGATGAAAACTTTTAGGGCATTGCTTTCTTGTACTCATCTATATAGCATTCCAGTATTTCCATATCTTCTTGCATTTCTATAGCTATTTCATTTTTTACCTTTTTTTTTTCATTTCACACATATTGTCATTTTTCTTGTATTTATGTTTCCCTTACATTCCTAATAAGCCTTCAATAATTGTGCATTCTTATGTGTATATAGTGGTTAAGGTAGAACAAAAGCAAGCATGTGGTAGTGCATAAACCATGAGTAGCTTGAGTGAAAATCACTATTACATGCTTATGAGAGCAAGAGAAACCACTACTTAACTTGTGAGGCTTAATCATTCTTAGTCTATTCAAGATGGATTGAAGTCACGATGTTTATTCAACCGTGTAAGATTTGAGTCCACGATTGCTTGAGTCTTTGAGAATTGACAATCCTAGTTAACTTTCTTTCACAATTTTCTATGTATGCTTGGGAATTGCTAGGGAAATATATCTTCAGTTTACTTTTAGTTTTCTTTGTTTGCTCGGAACGCACAAGAATAAGTGTGAGGGAGTTGATAACTACCATTTTATCATATTATTTTAGTCCTTAATATCAATGTTTTTATCCTCTCGAGTGATTTAGTGTTGATTATTAACATGTTTTATGACTTTATATTTATTTTGGACTTTATTGTAAATTCTTCTAAATTTTTTACTTCTATGAAAATTTTATCTTTGTTTGTAGGTGATCGAGACGAGCCAATGGATTAGACTCAAGTTGGATCAAATATGGCTTCATCAGGATCATAATGGGCATCTCAAGCTGATTTAATTTAAGCCCTTCATCAAGATCGAAGGCAATTCAATCAAGAGATCAGATCTGTACGATATTGATCATCCTATGAAAGTGGCTTGATTTTGAGCCATCTATCAAAATCTGGAGAGATCCAGTCCATACATTTAGATCTAAATATTTTATCCCATCACCCATATTTGACCGATCATGATCGTCCTTTCAGAGTGATCAGATATTTTCATTCAAAATCGGAGAAATCCTAACCGTTGGATGCATAACCTCATTAATTTATTAATCAAGGAATTTAACCGTAGATTTAATGGATGGCTAGGATGTGATGGGCATTTGATCGGACAACCACGAAAATTCACCTTAAAATCTCACATTTCCTCATCGTAGAAGATCGCGCAGCGCAGAAGAAATCGCCATTTCCTTCTTCCCCCTTTCTCACGCACGAGCTGCGATCAGCGACTCCATAGCAGAGGTGATTGTTGGGATGTATACTGAAAAGTCTATCTTTTGTATAAACATCTTTATTTTTGAAATAATAATCACATGATCATTGTTTGTATATTTATGGTTATGCATATTGTTTGATACATTACATTGTAGATAACATGGTGTGTAGTATCACACGGAAGATCATATTATCAGTTCCTTGTAGAGTATAAGTAGATGCTCACAACCGAGATGGTTTTGAACAAACCATTGGTATAGTTGTAGTGTAATTTGGTATTGGTTTGTCTTGACCATAGAATTACACTAGTACACTTTGTGTGTATTGAGCATGACCGACTTAGAGGTGATTCAATTTATTACTAATTACATAATTGAATCAGACCTCGAATATTATGGTGTACATGCTCTTAATCCCGATTTAATAATGGGCACATGTATTTAGTATTTATTTCTTTGATTTACCAATGAGCGAGATTTATAGATTAAATCGATAGGCTTGGTAAGTTGGGAAATGATATTATTTACATGGTGTGCCATTGATTATAGGAGGAAACCATGTCCTATATATTAGGATGATGATGTCCCCTTGAGGAGCTCATAAGGATCATCATGTAAACCCTACAAGTGGACTTGGTTTGGCATGATGATAAGGTTGAGTGGTACTACTCATGGAGTTAGATGTTGATTAATTAATTATCAGTAAATTAATAAATTGACGGACATTCGATATCTTAAACACGGGAAGACATTTGTATAATTAATATATGGAGCCCATATTTATTTATGGGGGTTGGTGAGGTAGATCAATGATCATCATCTAGTGGAATGGATTATCATTAATGGATCAGATTTTATGTGGGCCGGATCCATTGGGTGGCAAAGATCCAACTCCTCCTCATGGTCCCTATTGTAGCCTATTAAAATTTTCATGAAACCTAGATCCAACGGACAAGATTAAAAGGAGGTTTGGGTAAAATCTATAAATAGGTTACAAGGCTTGGGCGGCAAGAGTGATTATCCATCTAGGGTTTTTGGGTGCTAGGGTTTGGAGAGGTTGGACTACAACCATTGTGTTGGCTTCTCCCTTAGGGACGGCGGAAACCAAGAGGAGGATTAGGGTTTTCATTTGTTTCCTTTGTTCTTGGCCGGCTCCTCCTTCTCCTCTCCTAGGGCAGCACCTTCTTCCCTCAAGTCTTGGCTGGCGGTAAGAGTTAGGGCTTCTTCCCTTGGAGCTTTTGGCCGGTACCCACATTCGTCTTCCTCTCCTTGGCCGACGGCAAGGATCAAGCTTGGAGCTTGGTGGTTGGTTCTAGAAAGGAAAAGAAGAAGTCTTTGATTATCTTCCTTTGTTCGTAGCGAACAAGAAAAGGAAGATACGCGATCTAGAAGGTTTCAACTCTTGAAGGATCGTTGCCCACACAACGTTCAAGAGGAGGAAAGGATATACAATAGAAGATCAAGAGGTATAACAAGAGGTATAATTCTTATTTTGGTTTCCTTTTGTTCCTTTGTATTATGTATGTAATTGCATGTGGCTAATTTACTTGGACCCCGAAGATCAACACAAAAATCGGCGATCCGTACATCATCTATTCCACAGCTAATCGAGGAAAAGAGTTAAGTTGCTTGAACAATAAGTTTGTTCAAGAGACCACTCTAATCGAATAGCACGATGATGGATCAATTTCTTGGGTAATCCGTCATCGTCTTGGATTAATATTTTTTAATCCGGGGATGTAGATGGGATCACCATGCACAAGCGACCGAAGCGGGAAGCAATTCCCTTCAGCGATAGCTTTAGCAGCCCATCTCTGGTGACCCTTCCCTCCATCCAGTCGACATTGATCTCCTCCCATCCCGCCAGCAGATCGAGATGCGATGGTTTAGCAGTTCGGTCAGCAGCGAGCGGATGCAGAGATTCTGTCAATCCAACTTCATCGGCGAACCTTCCAGTGCCTATGTCCGGAGCTGAGACACCCCAGTTGGACGTGGTCTGAAAGGACAAGGTTAACTCCTACTGCGATGGTTCGACAAAATTTCTTTCCAGCTCCGACAACTTCTTTTATAGCCCAATTCTGGAAGTAGAGCAATAATCCAATGTCGATGAAGGGCCCTAGACAACACTGTTTTGGTTCCATTCCTTCCTGCGGTCGTGGTTCGACCACTCCACCTTCAAGTTCCATCTCTTGGCTGTGGTGGTTCGGTATCTCCATAATCAATCACTGGAGTAGTGGCAGTCGGCAACCCTTTCAACCCTTGTTGGAGGAATTCTCTGACAAGGAGATCCGCTTCATCATTCGTCGGAGGGGGGGTTGTTTTGGTCATTGTCACTGTTGTAGAGTCATCAGTGGTTTATGTTTGGAGTTTATCCATTGATTTGGATGTTTATCTTGATGTTTATTTTGATGCATAATTGTGATGCTTGATTCTAGGTTTTAATTCAGTCTTTTATCTTGCAGTTAATTAGGAGCTTAGCTGTAGTTTATTTTGTAGGTTATGAATTAGTGTTAGTTTGTCGCAACTTTACTTAATGTTGGATTAGTTTTCAATTATTCGTGCTGATTTCTTTCAATTTGTCATTAATGAATTATTTGTGCTTAGTTGCAACTTTGCTTAGTTGTTCATTAGGTTAATGGTTCTTTAGCTTAATTGTTTGTTAGTTTGATTACTTTCTTGTTTAAGTGCTATTTCCATTAGTTAGAGGTGTTTAATAATAGGTTAAATTTATTTCATGTTTTCCTTTATACTCTTGTTATTTTGCATTTGAATTGTTGTTTAAATTCCTGTACTGTCTTTATGTTTTTGAATGCTCTTCTTTGGATGCTTAGTTTATATCTTCTTTAATTTCATTACTATCATAGTTTAGTTAGATTAAGATTTTAATTACTTGTATTGCTTTTCATTCAGTAGAATTATACTTTTAAATTCCAAACCCCCATTTGAAATTGAAAATCCAAAGCAATAATTAGCAATCCTAAGATTACTATTCTATTGATTATACTCATTGGGAAACGATCTTGGTCGCCCACTATGCTAAATTTTTGTAGAGAGGGTTTGGTAATTAATTTGAAAGGGTACCATGACACAAAGGCTACTGTTCAACAATGCTCCTTCTCTTTAGCTATGCCATCCATCAAGCTATGCAATCTCAACTTCATCTTTATCATCACACGAGTAGCAATCATCTTCCTTCTCCTTGCTCTACCGTTGGCTTTATTTTTCGACCTCTATATCACCTCCACCTAAAGAGGAGGAGGGGATTCTGATAACGATGTTTTTGCCGTGGTACAATTACAAATTAATTACCAAACCCTCTCTACACTAATATAGCATAGTGAACGGCCCGAATCGTTTCCCAATGAGTGTAATCGATAGAATAGTAAACTTAGGATATCTAATTATTTCTTTGGGTTTTCAATTGAAGATGGGGGTTTGGAATTTGAGCTCTAACCTACGGTTGCAAGATAATTAAAACTCTAAACTAACATGCAACAACTGAATCAAATAGTATAGGAATTAAATCAAACACTTCAAATGCAGGAATTAAAGCAATAAAAACTAGAAGAGGAATTAAGACAATCACTGAATGTGCACAACTCAAAGAACTAAGTTAATCTAACACAAATGTAAGAATTATTAAATGTAGGCAGTGTTAACACCTTGATAACAAACATAATGAAACCATTCAAACACCAAGAAAATAATTCCTGGATATCTATGGAAGATGAAATCGGCGCTGCCATGAAGGTGTTGGATGCAAATGTGGAGCACTGCCGGAGCTATGGAGCGGCTACCAGAGCTGCTGGTGGTAGAGCGAGATGATAACGGAGGAGAATCCCCACTCGGGTGGCTGTGGTGGTGACTGGACCGATCGAAGGAGAATCCCCACTCTGATGGTTGTAGGCGGCTGTGAAATAAGCGAAGACGTCAGGCGAAATTGTGTGAGAAGAAGATAAAGTAAACAAACAATGCAATAACTATAATAAAAGGTGGAATACAAATATAAAATCAAGCAATGATCCTCTTCACACGGAGCAGGGACCTTCCCTCTCCGCCGGTGGATGTGGAACTGCCCAATCGGTGCAGCGGGAAGGAACTGAAGATGGAGGGATGTGAGCACTGCTCCAGTGGATGGTTGGCGGGACTACCCAATTGGTGCAACTATTGGATGGTTATGTCGTGGTGGAGCAGCCCAATCGGCGCTGCGGGAAGTGATGGAAACCGGAGTACAGTGGCTGTGGAGCTCTTCACAGGCGGTGGACGATGGAACTGCCCAATCGGTGCAGCCAATGGGTGGTTCTGGAGATGGAGCAGCCCAATCGACGTCGTGGGAAGGAGGGAATTGATGTGAACAAAACATATAGGGTTTTAGGTGTAGTTTTTGCTCACATCTCATTACATTTTATGTTAGTTTCATGCATATGTCACTTTGTTTTGCATGCATTTCCTATTTTCTGGTTCGGAGATATGCTCTTTGTACTTTTGTGTACAAGATAGCATTTCGTGGGGAAAAGGTGCACTTTCAGAGAAAAAGAAAGGCATTTTGCAGCTAGACGTAGAAGAGGACACGACCAGGGCGTGTGGCTACACACGGTCATGTCCAATGGGCGAAATCGGCCACCCCAGCGCCACACACGGCCTAGCCGTGTGGAAACACACGGTCATGTGGTGCTGTGCGATTCTGACATGAGTCGATTATTTTCCAGGTTTCAGAGAGATCAAGGCTGATGTCTATATAAAGGAGGCTACACCCAAACCCTAGGGGGAGGTCGGACGGTCGGGACGACACACCGATGCCCTAAAAAGCACCGGTAATTCACAAAGGGGAGGAAGAGAGCCGCTTGAGAATCAAGTTCTGCACCTCAACG
Source organism: Wurfbainia villosa (assembly GCA_025175895.1). NCBI lineage: Eukaryota > Viridiplantae > Streptophyta > Magnoliopsida > Zingiberales > Zingiberaceae > Wurfbainia > Wurfbainia villosa. The sequence goes on from CM045996.1 coordinate 92,907,387, forward strand.
CCAGAGAGAAGAGCTGCATTGCATTATAATTCATATTTCTTACACGTTTATCATTGTATTCATGAATTCCATAATATTCTGTGATTCTCTTCTCGTATTCATGGAGTAGACTCTCCGATTCTAGGATTAGGGAGTAGTTTGTTTTGAGTAGAACATTGCTATTTCAAATATGTTTTCGTTCTTGAAATCGAATTTGCAGTTGAATTATTGTTTAGATCTATAGCTTTGTGTTTTGGTTTTCTATCTTATGTGCATAGATGATACGAGGGGTGATAACCCTCGTATCAAAGATTTAGGGGATATTAGGAGGAACCTAAGGGTTGGCCTCATCGCTTGCAACTGTGGATAGAAGGATGCGATAGAGTCTGTAATGTATCTCATTTTTAGTGAAGGGTTTTGCTTATCGAGTCTGTGAGGGGAAAATTTGCTTCCCACTTCACCTCGGTAGCTTGTCCATGGCGATCCCTTCGATGTCCCCAGATTAAAAAAATTTTAATCCTAGACAAAAGGGATTGCCCAAACCACCAAGCCATCGTCGTGCTATTCGCTTAGAGAGGTCACTTGAACAAACTAGTTGTTCAAGCGACCATCCTCTATTCTACGAGTAGCCACGGAATAGACGATGTCCGGATCGCCGGTTTTTGTGTTTATGCTTGGGATCCAAGTATTATTTAGCCATTTACAGATTTATAACATGCTTATAATTGAAAAACAAAAACAAAAAAATAACAAAAGAAGAAAGTAGAATAGGTATACCTCTCGATCTTCTAATGTATGACCTTCCTCCTTTTAGACGTCGTGTGGGCGACGATCTACCATAAGTCGAAGCTCCTAGATCGCAAATCTTCCTTCCTTGCTCTTCCAAAGCAAGAGGAAGAGTAGAAACAAGCTTTTTCTCCTCCCTAAAACCAACCAACAAGGAGCACTCAATCTCCTTGCCGCCGGCCAACTAGAAGGTGGAGAAGATGATGGAAAACAATCAAGACACCAAGGGAAACCCTATATCTTGTTTCCACCACCTAAGTAGAGGGAGAAGGGAGCTTTTAAGCGCCAGCCAAAGGCTGGAAGGGGCTGGAAACAAATCTGGACGCCGGCCACAAGAGGAGGAAGAAGAAAGGAACCTTCCTTATTTGGTGCCGCCCAAGCTTCCAAACCCTAACCCTAATCCTATCTCAACTAGGATTCCTTCTTGCCGCCCAAACCCTAGCTCTCCTTGATGATCATCCACACAAACTCCCATTCCATCCTTTTATAGAGTTAGGGATAAGTCATGAATTAATCTCATCCATTGGTTCTAGAGATTTAATCTCAACCATCAGATCTAGAGATTTAATCTCAACCGTCGGATCTTAGAGATTTAATCTCTACCTATGGATCTTAGAGTTTTGTTTCTATCCATTGGATCTAAGTATCATGAGGTGTTAATAGGATACATTAGGGACCATGAGGAGTGTTGGTGCAGTGGGCACCAAAGTCGAAACGATATTTTGATTATGGCAAAAGGCTCAATAGTTAAGAGTATATTTGTTATCTTACGAGCTCAATTAAGTGTGCAGAAATGCTAAAGTTGAGCGGAAGGTCTGCGACACTCGGTGGGAACCGAGGTGGTCGGGCAACGCCAGAGGGATTTCGGAGGAAGCCGAGGTACTCGGGTGAAGACCGGAAGCGAGGCTACAAGGTAAGCTCGTGTGAAAGCGAAGCAAGGACGTTAAGCGTAGATCCGACCCAATACCTCCAATGGAAGGTCTAGGTCGAGATCAGTTGGTTAGAACCATCGTACTTTATATTTTAAGCTAACTTGTACTGCAGTCCAAAACCCTTTGACCAGTCGTCTACTACAGTCAACTGCTGGTCTAGTTCCAGCCTCGAGAAGAGCTCGAATTTCAAGGGGGTGAATTTGGACTTGACTCGTGTTTTGGTACAAAGGGTGATGTGGCATCAAGGTGGACATCCAAACCATCACCAAGCTTGGACCCCCAAAATTAGGTGATGTGGCATCAAGGTGGACATCCAAAACCATCATCAAGTTGGACGCCCAAAATGAGGAGAGTTGGCACAAGATGGTTGGCTCCCATGATGTGGCACAAGTTGGATGGCTCCAACAAGTTGGCGTGAAGGCCTCCTTGAGGTGGCACAAGGTGGTTGGATGAGCACCTCATCCTTGAGTTGTGGCACAAGGTGGTTGGATGAAGCACCTCATCCTTGAGTTGGCGCAAAGGATGTGGATGAGCAAGACTTGGGGGATAAGAACCTCACCTTGGACACTGCCTATGTCTAAATTCATAGATCAATATCCATAAATAGACATGTTCACGCCAAGCAAAAATAAGAAATCAAGAGCTCTCAACACGCCGTCGTAACGCCGCTACTACTACTCACATTTGCTACGACGAAGTGCCGCCGACAACGAAAGCTACATCTTCTACTTATAAGAGTTGTCGGTATATTTATTTAAGTTCTACTTCTTTAAATTGTCTTTGTGCTTTAATCGTAACAAGGAAAGGGGGAGTGTCCCTTTGCCTTGATTTCTTTTTGTGATCGTTGCTCCTACTTCCAACGAGGAGGAGTGGTTTTAGTGAATTGCCCTCCGTACGTGATCAAGGATCACTAGGGCCGTGGATTAGCAATCGAAAGATTGTGAACCACGTAAAAATATCTTGTCTACTTTATATTTCCGCTGTGCACTCTCTACTTGCTTTTTAACGACACCGTATCGCTATTCACCCCCCCCTCTAGCGACACTTTCGATCCAACAATTGGTATCGAGTCGGGCGCTAAGATTCGTGAAACCACCAATCTAGCTTTGTTTTTCTTTTTCACAGATTTTTATTTATTTATTTCTGTTTTCGGATAATTATTTCACTTGCTTATCTTCTCCTACATATAGAATTGCATTAGAGGCTTTAGGATCCGGATAAGGTTGTCCTTCGGGTTAGATCCCGAGTAAGGTTGTCCTCCGGAACTTCAACGACATTCGCATTTGATTGTTTATTTCTTTTTGCAAGTTACATTTTATATATCTTTTTTTACTTCCCGCACTACTAATCCAAGACGAAAGTCTTGGAATATTCTTTCCGTGTGTGTTTTGCAAGATTCTTTTCACGTTCTTCTTGTTTTAAATGGCCCATCTCGAAGGGTTTAGCACCGCCCACCCCGCTTTACAACGGTAATGACTTTCGTTATTGGAAGGGTCGGATGGAATGCTTTCTTAAAACCCAAATCGAGATGTGGATCGTAATCCAAACCGGTTTCACACTTCCTATTAATGAAGATGGTGAATCTTTGGGTTACGATCAATGGTCAAATTTCATGAAAAAACAAGTAGAAGCCGATGCCAAGGCAACTCAAATCTTGCAATGTGGGTTGTCCAAGGAAGAGCTCAACCGCGTCGGCCCATTCATTAGTGCAAAGGACTTATGGACCAAGCTAGTGGAACTACACGAAGGCACCGACGACACGAAGGTATGTAAAAGAGATTTACTTTTAAATAAATTTAATAACTTGAAAATGCAGGAAAACGAGAACGCAACTCAACTACATTCACGAATCCAAGACATCACAACCAACTCCATGCCATCGGACAAAAGGTCGAGGATCTCGACCTTATCAGTTATTCTCTTAACTCTGTTCCTAGGAACACCTTGTGGGCATCCATGGTCGATGCCTACAAGGTCTCCAAGGACCTTTCTAAGTTTAGTTTAGACGAATTGTTTTCTGTAATTGAATTACATGATCAAACTAACGTGGTCCGTGCCGAGAAGAGTATTGCGTTAGTTGCAGGTGTTCCAAGAAGAAGAAGCCCGCAAGCAAGCCACCCCAAGGAAGAAGATTTAGTCCGAATCGGAAGTAGACTCGAATAGAATCCGAACTAGTCAATCTAGTTCGGAAGATGATCAAGAGACGAAACGACCAACAACTCAAGGTAAGCCTAAACCTAATTCAAATACTTCTAATTTTAGATGCTATGAGTGCAATGTGTTCGGTGGCCACATCAAGTCCGAGTGCCCAAAGCTAAAGAATAACGCATCAAAGACCAAGAAAGCGCTAAACGCTACTTGGGAGGAGTTGTCGGAGGAAGAAGACGATATCCAAGCTCTAATGGCCAAGCCGACCGAGCACGACTAAAAACCAAGAAGAGTCCGAGTCCGAATCCGATGATGAGCTTCCATTCAAGACAAGCCACGGATCCGTATCCGGTTCAAAAGAATCATTAAGGGTAAGTCTAAGCATTTAATACTTTGTATGGTGCAATTAAATTTTTAAATAAGAAACTAGCTAAGTCCGAGTCCAAGGTCGAGACTAATTGAGGAGGTTAACCTCCTCAAACATGAGGTCTCCTAACCTCTTCGACTACTCAGATTCAAGAGGAGGACTCAACTCAAGTTGAAAAGCTTGAAGTTGAGAACTCGCTTTGAAAACACAAGTCAAGACCTTAGGAACACGTTGGAAAGGTTCACTTTGGGATCCAAGGGACTTGACCTCTTACTTGGATCACAAAGGGCCGTGGTACAACAAGGCGGACTCGGGTTTAACTCAAATACAACCAATAAGTCATATATGTCTATAGTAAACCAACATAAGAAAAATGTCCAAGCATGGGTCCCTAAGATCACTTTGATTTCAACTTTAGGATCTAACATGTATTGGGTTCCCAAGGACCAAATTCACTATGTGAATAGACCCACTCGATTCAATGGTCCAGGGGGAGCCAATACAAAATGTATTTTTGTTAAGTCTTAGAAATTGCATGCTTAGTTTTTCCTTTATTTTTAGAATGGTTAGATAGGACTCATAATCAACTAAAATCCTATTTAAAAGATTGAGCCTCGGGAGCCTCTTTTCAAAAATAACTAGTTAGACCAAGATGTAGTCTCAAGTAAGTCGAGTTATCAATTTCTTGAAATTAGCTTTGTCTAAGGAAGTGGTCGTTGTTCCGATCAAAGAAGGCCTCTGTGCCTCGCCACGACCTGGAAGCTAATCTCTTGAAAAGATTACTTGATGAGGTTAGACTAAATCCGAATCTAACCTAATGTTGGTTAATTTAAATTCATTAAAATTAATCAAGTAAAATTGAAAGTCATCTCACAATAACACATAGGAATAACATGTTTTGATCATGTAGATATTGGTGAGATGATTTAGGTTTAAAAACTTACAAACAACCCTTTAGTAATTCCAATATCCGATCCAACTACCTTATATGTAGGATCAATGGATGTTGGACAGTGGTTGCTCCCGACACATGACCGGGGATCAACTCAGATTTTCGAAGTTACGATTCAAACGACAAGGATCGGTAGCCTTCGGAATAAGCGCAAGCTCAAAATCATCGGATCAGTGATATTGAGCTCAACTCTAACTTTACAATTCAAAATGTCTTATTAGTAGAAAACTTTCAATATAATTTACTTAGTGTAAGCCAATTGTGTGATAACAATTATAAGGTCATATTTCTAGAAAATGAATGCGTAATCAAGATAAATGCAACATCTAAAATAATACTTAAAGGAACTAGAAATAGCAACATCTACACAATAAATTTACCCAACTCCTCAACCAAGTGTCTTATGACACAGCAAGAGGAATCTTGGTTATGGCACCGAAGACTCGGACACTCGCACCCAAGACTCGTCCACAAGATGAGTCAGAGTGGCTTGGTTATAGGTTTGCCTAAACTAAACAACTTGGATAATAAAATATGTAATGCTTGTCAACAAGGTAAACAATCTAGGACACAACATCAATTAACTAATCAAGAACGAACCAAAAGTGTTCTTGAGCTCCTACACATGGATCTATTCGATTCACATGGAGCTAAGTCACTCAATGGTAGTCAATTTTGCTTAGTCATAATTGACGACTATTCTAGATTTACTTGGGTTAGGTTTATCAAACATAAAAATGATACCCTAGACCAACTAATCAATCTTTGTAGGTTAATCGAAAATCAAAAGAACCTTAAGATTAAAAGACTTAGAAGCGATCATGGTGGTGAATTCGAAAACCACAGGTTTACAGATTTCTGTAACCTAAACGGATACCACCATGAGTTTTCATGTCCTAGAACCCCACAACAAAATGGGTTAGTCGAACGGAAAAATAGAACCCTACAAGAAGCCGCTAGGACAATGTTAAACGAGTATAACCTACCCGATAGATTTTGGGCAGGCCGTTAGCACGGCTTGCTATGTCCAAAATAGGATCCTTATGGTAAAGAGGCACCAAAAGTCCTCGTACGAGATTTATCACGATAAAATACCGAACATCAAATACTTTAGGGTATTTGGATGCAAGGTACATATCTTAAACACTAAGGATTACCTAGGGAAATTCAAATCCAAAACCTCTGGAACCTTTCTAGGATACTCAACCACCAAGAGAGCTTATAGGGTATACAATCACGACACTCTTAGAGTCGAAGAAACCATTAATATAGTTTTCGACGAAGGACACGAACCCGTTCAATCCTCAACAAAACCAACTAGCAAATCAACTTATAGCAAACCCGACTCTGATCTTGAACTTGAATCTCGTCCTAACCCAAGTCATCCTATCGACCAAGTGATAGATGACCCTAACCCAAGTCATCCTATCAATCAAGTTATAGGTGATCCAAATTTAGGGGTTCGAACTAGAGCTTCATACCGAAACATTAGTCAAATCTCGTTAATTTCCAAAATCGAACCCAAAACTATTGAACAAGCACTTCTTAATCCCGACTGGATTATTGCTATGCAAGAAGAGCTAGCTCAATTCACTAGAAATGAAGTCTGGGAATTAGTACCACCACCTAAAGAAAAATCAATTATTGGAACAAGGTGGGTATTTCGAAATAAACTTGATGATAAAGGTGAAGTAGTTAGAAATAAAGCTAGGTTAGTCGCAAAAGGGTTTAGTCAAGTCGAAGGTTTAGATTACGATGAGACCTCCGCCCCCGTAGCAAGACTAGAGTCCATCCGAATGTTGTTAGCATATGCTGCACATCGAGGTTTTAAATTGTTTCAAATGGATGTCAAGTCAGCATTTTTGAATGGATACATTAAGGAAGAAGTTTACGCCACCAACCTCCCGGATTCGAAAATCTAGATAAACCCGACCATGTTCTAAAACTTAAGAAAGCCCTATATGGACTCAAACAAGCCCCAAGAGCTTGGTACGAAAGGCTTTCGATCTATCTTAAGTCCAAAGGATTCAACCAAGGTTTAGTCGACCCAACCTTATTCGTAAAAACCGTAGGAAAAGAAATCTTTATAGCCCAAATCTATGTAGATGATATAATTTTTGGAACTACCAACTCGATCCTGCTAAACGAATTCATCTCACTTATGGAAAGTGAATTTGAAATGAATTTAGTAGGAGATTTAAGTTTCTTCTTAGGTTTACAAATTAAACAAACTAAAGATGGAATATATTTACATCAACAAAAATATACTAAGGACTTAATAAATCGATGTGGAATGCAAGATGCTAAAATAATTAATACACCTATAGCAACTAATGTTAATATAAACGAAGATGTAGAAGGAAAACCCGTTGACCTAAAATACTATAGGAGCGCAATAGGAAGTCTCCTATACTTAACCGCGAGCCTAATTCGACATTTTATTCATGTAAGTATGTGCAAGGTTACAAACCGCCAAGGAGTCTCACCTAACCCTAGTCAAGCGTATCCTTAGATATCTAAAGGGCACGCTAAACGAGGTATTTGGTACCCTAGATCTACCGAGTTTAATCTAATCGGCTACTGACCGACTATGCCGGTAGTAAACTCGATAGAAAGAGCACGAGTGGTTGTTGTCAAATCCTACCGAGTCTAGTGAGTTGGTGCGAGGGAAGCGATTGCGTTGCCTTATCTACCACCGGCGAACACGCTATGCGATGGGTGAGTGTGTCTCTCACCTGTGGATGAAGCACACTCTCCAAGACTTTAGCTTAATCTTTAACAACATTAAAACCTACATAGATAACATCAGTTCAATTAACTTAACTAAAAATCCAATATGTCATTCTAGGACAAAACATATAGAAGTTAAACACCACTTCATTAGGGAACATGTAACTAATGGAACTATACAACTAGAGTATGTTGAGTCCAAATCAAACCTAGCGGACATCTTCACCAAACCACTACCCGAAGCCGAATTTAGTTTATTAAGACGAAAGTTAGGTATGTGCGTAATAGAGTAGGATTTAAATTTTTCTATATATGTACTCTATTTTTGCTTCTTTTTATGAAATTAGCCTAAGTCTTACCTTAGAAATCATATACCTATAGATTTAAGGAGCCAACACATCTCACAACACATAGGACTAATGTGTTTGTGTACTTAGCCACGTAGACGAGCGTGAGATGTTAGGACCTTACTCCTGGTTCCAGATGTAGATTCAGTGCATCGATATGAACCATGGAGTATAATTATTTAAAATTAATCAACTCCTTCAAGACTTATTGATCATTCTATATCAATCAAGTCCAACCGGAGTTGTACATTTTAGATGAACATATTTTCAAGCTTATTATTATTTTTAAAATATATATATATATATATATATATATATATATATATATATATATATATATATATATATATATATATATATATTGGGAACTTGCTTGGACTTACAAACCCTAAAATATATTTACAAACTTTTTGAGTTAAGGCAAAAGGGGGAGAAAGTCACAAAAGTAACCAAAATTAACCAAAATTAAAGGGGAAGAAAGTAAACAAAATTATTACCTTTTATATTAAGTAATTCCGATTACTTAAGCAACTATTAAGGGGGAGTAAAAATTATTTTTCAAGAACTCACCTTCGGTCAAGGGGGAGGTTACCTCAAAGGGGAGAACTTGAAACAATAATATTTCTCATTCATATTTAATCATTATGCTAGCTCATTCATATTTAATCATTATGCTAGCTCATTCATATTTAATCTTTATGCTAGCTCATTCATGCTTAATCATTATGCTAGCTTAATTTTTCCTTAACTTTTGTGTCGGTTTGCCATGAATCAAAAAGGGGGAGATTGTTGGTGCAGTGGGCACCAAAGTCGAACCGGTATTTTGATTATGGCAAAAGGCTCAATAGTTAAGAGTATATTTGTTATCTTACGAGCTCAATTAAGTGTGCAGAAATGCTAAAGTTGAGCGGAAGGTCTGCGACACCCGGTGGGAACCGAGGTGGTCGGGCAACGCCAGAGGGATTTCGGAGGAAGTCGAGGTACTCGGGTGAAGACCGGAAGCGAGGCTACAAGGTAAGCTCGTGTGAAAGCGAAGCAAGGACATTAAGCGTAGATCCGACCCAATACCTCCAATGGAAGGTCTAGGTCGAGATCAGATGGTTAGAACCATCGATTTTTATATTTTAAGCTAACTTGTATGCGATCAAAACCCTTTGACGATGCCTACTACACCAATCATTTCTAGTTCCAAATCGAGAAGAGCTCGAATTTCAAGGGGGTGAATTTGGACTTGACTCGTGTTTTGGTACAAAGGGTGATGTGGCATCAAGGTGGACATCCAAACCATCACCAAGCTTGGACCCCCAAAATTAGGTGATGTGGCATCAAGGTGGACATCCAAAACCATCATCAAGTGACGCCCAAATGAGGAGAGTTGGCACAAGATGGTTGGCTCCCATGATGTGGCACAAGTTGGATGGCTCCAACAAGTTGGCGTGAAGGCCTCCTTGAGGTGGCACAAGGTGGTTGGATGAGCACCTCATCCTTGAGTTGTGGCACAAGGTGGTTGGATGAAGCACCTCATCCTTGAGTTGGCGCAAAGGATGTGGATGAGCAAGACTTGGGGGATAAGAACCTCACCTTGGACACTACCTATGTCTAAATTCATAGATCAATATCCATAAATAGACATGTTCACGCCAAGCAAAAATAAGAAATCAAGAGCTCTCAACACGCCGTCGTAACGCCGCTACTACTACTCACATTTGCTACGACGAAGTGCCGCCGACAACGAAAGCTACATCTTCTACTTATAAGAGTTGTCGGTATATTTATTTAAGTTCTACTTCTTTAAATTGTCTTTGTGCTTTAATCGTAACAAGGAAAGGGGGAGTGTCCCTTTGCCTTGATTTCTTTTTGTGATCGTTGCTCCTACTTCCAACGAGGAGGAGTGGTTTTAGTGAATTGCCCTCCGTACGTGATCAAGGATCACTAGGGCCGTGGATTAGCAATCGAAAGATTGTGAACCACGTAAAAATATCTTGTCTACTTTATATTTCCGCTGTGCACTCTCTACTTGCTTTTTACTTATTGCAAAAGTTTTTTTTAACGACACCGTATCGCTATTCACCCCCCCCCCTCTAGCGACACTTTCGATCCAACAAGGAGGAGTTGGGTCTTGGCCACCCATGGATCCAGCCCACATAAAGTCCGATCCACTAATGATGATCCAATCCACTAAAGGTTCATCATTGATCTACCTCACCAACCCCCATATGATAATATGGGCTCCATATATTATTTGTACATTTTCTCCCCGTGTTTAAGATCTCAAATGTTCGTCGATTAATTAATTTACTGACCAATAATTAATCAACATATAACTCCTTGAGTAGTACCACTCAACCTTTTCATCATGTCGGACCAAGTCCACCTGCAGGGTTTACATGATGAACCTTATGAGCTCCTCAAGGGGACATCATCATCCTAATATATAGAACACAATTTCCTCCTATAATCAACGGTACACCATATAAATAATATCATCTCCCAACTTACCGAGCCTATCGATTTAATCTATAAATCTCGCCCATTGGAAAATCAAAGAGATGAGTACTAAGTATATGTGTCCGTTATTATATCGGGATTAAGAGCATGTACTAAATAATATCTGAGGTCCGATTCGATTATGTAGTCAGCAATAAATTGAATCCCCTTTAAGTCGATCTTGCTCAATACACACAAAGTGCACTAGTGTGATTCTATGGTCAAGACAAACCAACACCAAATCACACTACAACCATTCCGATGGTTTGTCCAAAGTCATCTCGGTTGTGAGCCTTTACTTATACTTTTCAAGGGGCCGATAACATGATCTCCTGTGTGACACCACACACCATGTTATCTACAATGTAAAGTATTGGACAATATTGCATAACCATAAAAATATGCAAACAATGATCATGTGATTCTTATTCCAAAATAAAGATGTTTATACAAAAGATAGACTTTTCAGTATACATCCCTACAATCTCCCACTTATACTAAAAGACTATGCTGTCCTAAAGTGCCATACATCTTATCCCCATTCCCTCCACATGCCTATCAAAAGCTGTTTCCAAAAGGGCCTTAGTGAAAGGATCTGCCAGGTTATCCTTCGATGCAATCTTGGCCACAACAACTTCTCCTCTCTTTACGATTTCTCGTATCTGGTGGTATTTGCCCGCTATGTGTTTACTAGCCTTATGAGCTCGTGGTTCCTTCGAGTTTGCAACTACACCACTATTATCACAATAAATTGTGATAGTTTTGGGAAAACCATGAATCACATCCAAGTCCATCAGGAAGTTCCTTAGCCATACAACTTCTTTGGCCGCCTCAGAGGCCGCCACATACTCAGCTTCCATGGTGGAGTCCGCCACGCACTTCTACTTGACACTCCTCCATACAATGACTCCACCTCCCAAAGTAAACACAAAACCTGAGGTAGACTTACTGTTATCCCTATCAGTTTAGAAGTCAAAATCCGTGTAACCCACAGGGAGTAATTGGTCTTCCCGGTAAACTAGCATATAATCCCTAGTGCTTCTCAGGTACTTCAATAGATGCTTTACCGCAGTCCAATGTCCCTGTCCTGGATTACTCTGATATCTGCTTATAATGCCCACGGCAAAGAAGATATCTGGTCTCGTACAGAGCATCGCATACATGAGGCTTCCTACTGCCGAAGCATAAGGAACTGCCTTCATTTCCTCTATCTCCTCAGATGATCTAGGACACATCTCCTTAGATAAAGGAACTCCATGCCTGAAAGGTAGAAAACCCTTCTTGGAGTTTTGCATGCTAAAACGCTCCATAATCGTGTCTATGTATGAAGCTTGGGATAAACACAACATCCTTTTCCTGCGATCCCTTATAACCTTGATCCCAAGGATGTGTCCCACCTCCCCCAAGTCCTTCATATCAAACTGTTTGGACAACCATACCCTTACGTTCGATAACACCTTGATAATGTCATATACGTATAGTACAAGAAATACCACTACGTTTCTGTCACATCTCTTGTATACACAAGACTCATCCGGACTTTGAATAAATCCATAAGACTGGATCACCTAATCAAACCGGATGTTCCAAGACCTCGAAGCTTGCTTCAATCCATAAATGGACTGATTAAGCTTATATACAAGATGCTCTTTGCCCTTAGCAATGAATCCCTCTGGTTGCTTCATGTAGATGTTTTTCTCAAGACTTCTATTAAGGAAAGCTATCTTGACATCCATCTGTCACACCTCATAATCCATATGATCTGCTATGCATAAGAGAATCCGGATAGACTTAAGCATGACTACCGACGAAAAGGTCTCCTCATGATTGATACCCTCTTTCTGAGTATACCCCTTCGCAATAAGCCTCTCTTTGAAGGTCTCAACCTTCCCATCTATTCCTCTCTTTCTCTTGTAGATCCACTTGAATACAATGGTTTTTACTGTAGGGAGTTTCTTTGGAGGCTCATTGGCTCCCATGTCCCCGGATTAAAATTTTCACTAATGAAAGAACTAATCCGGATGGGATGAGTTTCCTTAGCACAACCAATTCGTCGTCATGCTAACAACTTGAGTGATCGCTTGAACAAACTAGTTATTCAAGCAACATAACTCTTCTAGTTGGTTAGCCACGGAAGAGACGACGGACGGATCGCCGGTTTTTGTGTTTGTCTTCGGGGTCCATGATTATACAAAATATATACAAATGCACACTTGTATAATCAACACATAAAAGAACATGCTAAGATCAGAAAATAAAGTTGTAAAACTTTTATACCTCACGATCTTCTACTGTATGTCCTATCCTCCTCGTGGATGACGTGTGGGCGAAGATCCTCCACGAGTAGAAGGCATCTAGATCGCATTCTTCCCTTCCTTGTTCGCTGCGAACAAAGAGAAGAACCAACAAAACTTTTCCTTTCTAGAACCGGTCACCAAGCAAGGGAGTTTGATGTAACCGTCGGCCAAGGAATGAATGGATGAAGCGCCGACCACCAATGTATGGAGAACCGCCGGCCACCTTGGAGAGAATGGAGGAATGAACGCCGGCCAACCTTGAAGAGAGGTTGCCGCCGGCCAAGGAATGAGAGAGGGAACAAAGAGGATGGGTGCCGGCCACAACTTGATGGAAGAAGATGGGTGCCGGCCACACTTTGTTGGAAGAAGATGGGCGCCGGCTTCTTGTCCAAGAGTTGCCGCCCAAGCCAAAGGTTCCAAACCCTAGCCGCCCAACCTAAAACCCTAACTCCAATTGAACCATAATTTGCCGCCCAACCTAAGCCCTCTATTTATATAATTGGGCTTAAGCCTCCTTTAATCTCCACCATCGTATCTAGGGATTTAATCTCCACCGTCGGATCTAGGGTTTTGTCCCAACCGTCGGATCTAGGGTTTCATCCCAACCGTCGGATCTAGGATTTCAACCCAACCGTCGGATCTAGGGTTTCATCCCAACCGTCGGATCTAGGGTTTCATTCCAACCGTTGGATCTAGGGATTTAATCCCAACCGTCGATTCTAGGGTTTCATCCCAACCATCGAATCTAAGGATTTAATCCCAACCATTGGTTCTAGGGTTTCATCCCAATCATCGGATCTAGGGATTTAATCCCAACCATTGGTTCTAGAGTTTTGTTTTACATTCTTGGATCTAGATTTCATGAGGATTATATTAGGCTACGATAGGGACCATAAGGAGGAGTTGGATCTTGGCCACCCGATGGATCGGAACCACACAAACTTGATCCATCAATGATGTTCCATTCCACTAGAGGATCATCATTGAACTACCTCACCAACCCCCATAAATTAATATGGGCTCCATATATTATTTGTAAATTCATCTCCCCGTGTTTAAGATATCGAATGTCCGTCAATTAATTGATTTACTGACCATCAATTAATTAACATCTAACTCCTCGAGTAGTACCACTCAACCTTATCATCATGTTGACTAAGTCAACCAGCTGGGTTTACATGATGAACCTTATGAGCTCCTCAAGGGGACATCATCAACCTAGTATATAGGACACGGTTTCCTCCTATAATCAATGACACACCATGTAAATAATATTATTTCCCAACTTACCGGGCATATTGATTTAATCCATCTAAATCTCACCCTTTGGTAAATCAAAGAAATAAATACTAAGTACATGTGCCCATTATTATATCAGGATTAAGAGCATGTACAATATAATATCCGAGGTCCGATTCAATTATGTAGTCAGTAATAAATTGAATCACCTCTATGTCAGTCTTGCTCAATACACCTAAGTGTACTAGTGTAACTCTATGTTCAAGATAAAACAATACCAAGCTACACTACAACCATGCCAATGGTTTGTCCAAAACCATCTTGATCATGAGCCTCTACTTATATTCTACAAGGGACTGATAACATGATCTTCTGTGCCACACCAAGAACCATGTTATCTACAATGTAAAATATTAGACAATATGCACACATATAATAAATATATAAAGTGCAAACAATGATCATGTGATTCTTATTCCAAAATAAAATGTTCATACAAAAAGAGCTAGGCTTTCAGTATACATTCCAACAATCTCCCACTTATACAAAAAGACTATGCCGTCATCACACTGCCATACATCTGATCCCCATGTCCTCCACATGCCTATCAAATTCTTTCGCTGGAAGGGCCTTAGTGAATGGATCCGCCAGGTTATCCTCTGATGCATTCTTGGCGATAGCTACTTCTCCTCGCTTTACGATCTCTCGTATAAGGTGGTACTTGCGCTCTATGTGTTTACTCGCCTTATGGGCTCGTGGTTCCTTCGAGTTTGCAACTGCACCATTGTTATCACAATAAATTGTGATAGTTCTGGGCAAACCAGGAATCACATCCAAGTCCATCAAGAAGTTCCTGAGCCATACAGCTTCCTTGGCTGCCTCAGAGGCTGCCACATACTCAGCTTCCATGGTAGAGTCTGCCACGCATTTCTGCTTGACACTCCTCCATACTATGGCTCCACCTCCAAAAGTAAACACAAACCCCGAGGTAGACTTACTCTTGTCCCTATCTGATTGGAAATCCGAATCCGTGTAACCCTCAGGGACCAATTGATCTGCCCGGTAAACTAGCATATAATTCCTAGTCCTTCTCAGGTACTTCAATATATGCCTTACCATAGTCCAATGTCCCTATCCAAGATTACTCTGATATCTGCTAACCATGCCCACGGCAAAGCAGATATCTGGTCTTGTACATAGCATAGCATACATGAGGCTTCCTACTGCCGAAGCATAAGGAACCGCCTTCATCTCCTCTATCTCCTTTGATGTTTTGGGACACATCTCTTTAGATAAAGGAACTCCATGCCTAAAAGGTAAAAAACCTTTCTGTTGGAGATTTGACGCTCGCTAGAGGGGGGGGTGAATAGCGTGTAACCGTACGTAGATGGAATTCTTTCGCGTTCGATCGTCTACAATCTTGTTAGCACAGCGGAATAGTAATAACAAATAAATATAACAAGACACACAATCACAACACGATCACAACACAAGCATATAACGTGGTTCGGAACCGTAACGGTTCCTACTCCACGGATCGAGCTCTAACGAGCTCTAGCGACGCCAATGCAATCACTAATCAATAAACTCCTTCTCGACAACAAGTCGGAGGCGGAGAAACCTCGTACACAAGATTACAACAATAATCTAAGGAAATACAAGCAAATACAAAGGAAATGTAAAGAACACTTTACAAAGACTAGGGTTTGAGCGCTTTGCTTGTTGGTTGCTTGGATGAGGTTGAAGGGCCCTGAAATGCACCTGCAAATCGCCTTCAAATCGCCTCAAGAAAGCTCCCCAAGAACTGATGCCGCAATCTCCACGTAATGACTTCCTTTTATCTCGGCCGATTTTCCGCTGCGATCCGCCATAAATTACGCCGCTAACATCAGTAGATATGAGACAACGGCTCAATCCACGTTGGACAAGTTCCAACGGATTCTCACCGCGATCGCCAACATTGGTAGCGATCGCTAACGCTCGTAGTCGAGCTACGAGCGCTCGGCCGCATCCGGCCATCGCATCGATCGCTCCGATATCGATCGCCCCATCGCCGCGAGCCCTAAAGCTCTCGCCTCGAACTCAAGTCGACTCCGTCGGTCGACAACCGCCATAATGCTGGGCCGATTGCCAACCTCAAACATGAGGTTTTAACCCAAGTATGGTGCCCCCATACTTGCTAGACCACCCTTAGCCTAGACCTAAGCTTTCTAGCCACCTCCATCAGCCTCACGCCTCTCGGATCCCTCCAAGTCATCCATGACTTGTTCATCCATCGCGCTAGCCTTCAGGTGCTTCCATCGGCTATGTCATGCTAACGGTGTCTACACCGCCAAGGCACATTGGACTTACGCCGCCAAGACTCCGCTTGGACTTTACGCCGCCAACCATTGGACTTATGCTGCCAAGACTCCCGCTTGGACTTTACACTGCCAATATCAATCCCCTTGGACTTCCCAAATGCCAAGACTCAAGCTTGGCCTTTCCCTTGCCAACCCATGTTGGACTCTCCATGCCAAGACCCATGCTTGGACTTTCCATTTGCCAAGACCCATGCTTGGACTTCCCTTGCCAACCCATGTTGGACTTTCCATGCCAAGACCCATGCTTGGACTTTCCATTTGCCAAGACCCATGCTTGGACTTTCCCATAATCACATGGTCAACCCTGGTCAACCATCAAGTCAATTATAACCTGGGTCGATTGTATAAACAATCTCCCCAACATATTAACCGACATTAATGTCAAACATCAATGCCAAAACACTTTGTCAAATCCCTTTGTCAAACATCAAAACATCACTCGAGTCAAACTCGAGTCTGGTCAATCGTGACCTGGGCCGATTGCACCAACAATCTCCCCCTTTTTGATGTTTGACAAAAACCAAATAAATCATGAGTTAGAACACTAACTCAAATCCCTTACCAATTATCCCAAATTGGTAAACACTCACTAAATGTTCTCCCCCAAACATTCAAGTGAAAATCTAAATCAAATGTTCTCCCCCAAACATTCTCCCCCTTTTTGACTAACATCAAAAAGATTATCTCTCCAAGGAGGTCAATGTCTCATATCCCAATGAGATCTTACAATCTCCCCCTTGATCAAAAATACCTAGGATGCCTACCATCTTCCTAGTGATAAGTCCCATATCACTCAAGAGAGGCAATCCTATCTCACTCTCCCAATTTCCAAATTGGGTATCAAACACCCATCAATTTTCAATTGATAACATTCTCCCCATAAAAAAACATCCATCATCCCAAGATGGATACCTCCCCCTAAAGGCTTGCTCCCCCTTGACCATTGCACCAACAATGTCCTTGGAAAGCCCCTAAGCCAATAGGAACTCTAAACCATCAAAATTAAGGTTCTAAGTTCAACATAGAACTTTTACTTACCCTAAATTTGATACTTTGACCTAACACAACTCTTAATCCATATCCAATGGATTTTCACCCTTCATAATGCTTCCCAAAGCATATCCTAGGGTTAGGAGTGGTTAGGAACCTTTACCATAGCTGAACACGGGCTAAGCAAACCTTGTTAACCTGAAATCAGACTGCAAATGACTCGATGCAAGAATCACCGATCACATACATCACCGATCGCCACCAATGGCAATGATCGGTAATGAATTTTCCAAATTCACCATCAATCCAATTTCAGAAAATCATAACTAATTATACGTATATCGAAAAATCATAAAATTTGATACGTATAATACTTATGACTAAAACAATGGGTGAAAAAATGTTTGAAAAATATTTTACCCATAAAATAGTGAGTTTGATACAAAACTCAAAACCATTGAAATTTTCAATGTTTTGGCCCTATTTTGTATCAACTTCATCAATGGTGATTGATATCAAAAGATAGACTTCACCAAGGTTTTCTAAATTAATTTTAAAATGATTTCAAAACCTTATTTTGGATCATATTCCTTGGGCTCTAAGTACATGACTTGTACACAAGCTTTCCCAATGATCCACCAATAAAATTAGATGAGTTTTGGTTCAACTAGATGCAAAAACTATGCACCTTGAACTCAACTCATATCCTAGCATCTCACATGTATCTAGGGTGTATAAATACACATACATGTCAATTGGATGTGAGATGTGGGTTTTGTTCTCCCTAAACTAGGGTTTCATGCATTTTTCTAAGGCAACTCTACTTGATTCCCTTATAAATGGGACTCCAAGTCATGCCATAGTCCTTAAATCAATTTTAATCAAATTTTCTTAAATGCATGAATGATTATGGCATTAACGATGATATAAATAAGCATATGCTCATAATCATGATGTCATGGCATAAAATAAGATCTAAAACCACATGACATTTACCTAAATCCTAAACATGAACATGACATATAGAATGATTAAAAATAAGCATGATGTCATGGCATGTTATATGGCAAACAAAGCATGACATATAAAATATATAGGTATAGTAATACCTAAATTTTAATATTAATTTCCATTTCATATAATTAATTATATTTTGCCATATTTCTAGTTTTCTCCCAAGTGTGCCAAAAACCCAAAATGGCACACTAACCTCTAAACCTAAATTGTGCCAATTTTGATCATTTTATCAAACTTCTCAAGTAATATTGGCACATCCTAAAAGCTTTTAGGATTAAGACTTAAATGTATTTCCAAGGCAACCATAACCTTGAAAATAACCTAAAATGCCACCTTTACCATGGTTAGGTTAACTACCCTTCCATTTAACGTTGGCACACCCTAACCCATTTAGCGTGAATCAAACACGCTCTTAGGAACCCAAAACCGATTTGAGCTCCTAGGGTTAACTAGGTATTCCTTAGGGATAACCTCCCTAGATACCTTCCTAATGACCCTCCTAGGCTTGTTAGCCTTGGTCATTTGGGTCTTACCTAGGTTGACTCTAGGGGTGACTCCTGCAACCTTCTTAGTGGTCACCCTAGGTTTCCTAGAAACCCTAGCCACTAGGCACACCCTTTGGTCAACTCTAGGGATGACTTCCCTATTGACCTTGGTCTTCCTAGACCTAGTTTGTGTTCCATAGTCAAATGGAACACTATGATAATCTACCTTAGGCTTAGGTCTGTGACCCAAACCTTGCTCGCCCTTGGTTGACTTTTGACTCTTAGGTCTTAAGTATTGACTTTGACTTTTTGACCTAGGAGTTTGACCATTAGACCCTTGAACTTGATTTTGTATATTTCTAAGGGTCTTTTCTAATTTCTCAAGCCTTGACCTCAAGGCTTGGTTTTCTAATTCCAATTGCCCAATTGATTTTTGATTGAGTTCTTGGGCATGGGACTTTTTAGGCATATGCCTAGTCCATTTGGGATTAAGACCTAGGTGCTCTTGCACCTTTCTAATGGTCTCCCTAGGTAAAGTTTTTCTAGAGTTATTTGACCTAGGTTTGTCCTTAGATAAGTTATTTTTAGGGACATTAGTCCCAAATTTCTCCCTATTATCAAAATGGACACTTTTAGCTCCTAAGCAAAAATATTTATTCCTATTAGCATGCTTTTCATAAATTGCAAGAGAATTTAAATTCCTAGCATGCCTTTGCCTATTAACTAAAGAAGATGCATTATTGAAATATACCTTAGGGTTTGCCCTAGAGGCTCCCCCTACATGTGTAGCTCCCTCTTTGGTCTTTTTGCTTCCCCTAGGACATTGATTCCTATAATGTCCCCTTGAGTTGCACTTGAAGCATATGATATGCTCCTTGCTCTTGATATTTGGGGAACCGGCATCCTTGACTTTTGGAGCCGGTGGAGCTTTCCTAATCTTCTTTGGGCACTTGCTCTTATAGTGCCCGGTTTCCCTACACTCAAAACATATTATATGCATTTTATTATTAACACATATGTTTGAGTTACCTAGGTTAATGGAGACCGAATTGACTTTGGGCTTCTTCATCTTGACCGGATGTCGAAGCTTCTTCTTGATGTTCCGCATGGAAGTTCTCTCCTCCCTCAATCCTTGAAGTGGATGCTTCTTCCACTTCCTTCACATCTTCCGATCCGGATGTTGATTCCCTATCAACCTCCAATCCTCACTTCCTTGTGAGGATGATCTCTCTTCTTCACCCTCCTTATCTTCTTGAATTGATGGTGAACTTTCTTGAGCTTGAGAGGGTGAGCACTCCTCTTCTTCTTCTTCTTCTTGGACCATTGATGGGCTTTCATGGAGCTTTGCCAAATCGCTCCATAGCTCCTTAGCATCCATGCATTCACCTAGGCTACACAAGAATTCATTTGGAATTAAATCAAAAATGAATTTGATTACCTTCTTGTTTTTCTCGAATCTTTGGAGTTGATCTTCACTCCATCTCTTCTTCTTGAGGAAGCCACCTTTTGGTCCTCTAGGATACTCAAATCCTTCCATTAATAGAGACCATTCCTCGAAGTCCTTCATCATCAAAAAATCTTCAATTCTTCTCTTCAAAGAATCAAGCCTTCTTGTCCATATAATGAGTACGGACGTGTGTTGATGTCCCATCCAAGCTTGTCTTGGAATTCCATCTTTACCCTCTAGCGTCTTGCTCCCGGTTGTTAATCCGTTGAAGAGCCACCAGGCTCTGATACCACTTGTTGGAGATTTGACGCTCGCTAGAGGGGGGGGGTGAATAGCGTGTAACCGAACGTAGATGGAATTCTTTCGCGTTCGATCGTCTACAATCTTGTTAGCACAGCGGAATAGTAATAACAAATAAATATAACAAGACACACAATCACAACACGATCACAACATAAGCATATAACGTGGTTCGGAACCGTAACGGTTCCTACTCCACGGATCGAGCTCTAACGAGCTCTAGCGACGCCAATGCAATCACTAATCAATAAACTCCTTCTCGACAACAAGTCGGAGGCGGAGAAACCTCGTACACAAGATTACAACAATAATCTAAGGAAATACAAGCAAATACAAAGGAAATGTAAAGAACACTTTACAAAGACTAGGGTTTGAGCGCTTTGCTTGTTGGTTGCTTGGATGAGGTTGAAGGGCCCTGAAATGCACCTGCAAATCACCTTCAAATCGCCTCAAGAAAGCTCCCCAAGAACTGATGCCGCAATCTCCACGAATGCTTCCTTTATCTCGCGTCGGCCGATTTGCCGATCGCCATAAATCACCCGATCGCGCTAACATCAGATGTGAGACAACGGCTCAATCCACGTTGGACAAGTTCCAACGGGACTTCTCACCGATCATCGCCAACATTGGCGCCGATCGCTAATGCTGTAGTATCGTCGGCTACGGAGCGCTGCTTTCGCGACTTCGGGCGATCATTGCCATCCCTTAGCGGTCATGCCCGATCGCTATCGATCGAGCCTCCCATGAGCGATCGTGAGCTAAAAGCTCTCGAGCAGCGATCGAACTCAAGTCGACTCGTGATCAAACCGCCATAATGCTCCGACTGCCAACCTCAAACATGAGGTTTTAACCCAAGTATGGTGCCCCCATACTTGCTAGACCACCCTTAGCCTAGACCTAAGCCTTCTAGCCACCTCCATCAGCCTCACGCCTCTCGGATCTCTCCAAGTCATCCATGACTTGTTCATCCATCGTGCTAGCCTTCAGGTGCTTCCATCGGCTATGTCATGCTAACGGTGTCTACACCGCCAAGGCACATTGGACTTACGCCGCCAAGACTCCGCTTGGACTTTACGTCGCCAACCATTGGACTTATGCTGCCAAGACTCCCGCTTGGACTTTACGTTGCCAATATCAATCCCCTTGGGCTTCCCAAATGCCAAGACTCAAGCTTGGCCTTTCCCTTGCCAACCCATGTTGGACTCTCCATGCCAAGACCCATGCTTGGACTTTCCATTTGCCAAGACCCATGCTTGGACTTCCCTTGCCAACCCATGTTGGACTTTCCATGCCAAGACCCATGCTTGGACTTTCCATTTGCCAAGACCCATGCTTGGACTTTCCCATAATCACATGGTCAACCCTGGTCAACCATCAAAATCAATTATAACCTGGGTCGATTGTATAAACAATCTCCCCAACATATTAACCGACATTAATGTCAAACATCAATGCCAAAACACTTTGTCAAATCCCTTTGTCAAACATCAAAACATCACTTGAGTCAAACTCGAGTCTGGTCAATCGTGACCTGGGCCGATTGCACAAACACTTTCTTGGAGTTTTGCATGCTAAAACGAACAAGGATAGTGTCAATGTATGAAGCTTGAGATAAGCACAACATCCTTTTCTTGCGATCCCTTATAACTTTGATCCCAAGGATGTGTCCCACTTCTCCCAAGTCCTTCATGTCAAACTGTTTGGACAACCATACCCTTACGTCTGATAACACTTTGATATTGTTGCCAACTAACCAAATGTCATCTACGTATAGTACAAGAAACACCACTACGTTTCCGTCACATCTCTTGTATACACAAGGCTCATCCGGATTTTGAATAAATCCATATGACTGGATTACCTCATCAAAGCGGATGTTCCAAGATCTAGAAGCTTGCTTCAATCCATAAATGGACCGATTAAGCTTACAGACAAGATGCTCTTTGCCTTTAGCAATGAATCCCTCTGGTTGCCGCATATAGATGTTCTCTTCAAGACTTCCATTAAGGAAAGCTGTCTTGACATCCATTTGCCAAATCTCATAATCCATATGAGCAGCTATAGATAAGAGAATCTGGATAGACTTAAGCATAGCTACCGGCGAAAAGGTCTCCTCATAATCGATACCCTCTTTCTGAGTATACCCTTTTGCAACAAGCCTAGCTTTGAAGATCTCAACCTTCCCATCAACTCCTCTCTTTCTCTTGTAGATCCACTTGCATCCAATGGCTTTTACACCATCGGGTGGCTCTACTAGCTCCCAGACCTGATTAGAATCCATAGATTCTATCTCTGAATTCATCGCTCATTGCCAAGATACCACATCTCTATCTTGGAGTGCCTCGTCATATGTCCAGGGATCAGGTTCATGTTCACCAGGGACTAAGTCCGAAGACTCTCCCAAAAACATGAATCTCTTGGGTTGTCTAACAACACTCCCACTACGATGAGGTGCCTCCTGTGTATGCTCTGTGACACACGGTGCAGTGACTTGTGGTATCTCCTTTTGTACCGGTGGTACTGAAGTCGGGACTTCCCCTGTCAACTCCTCAAGAACAATCCTACTCTTGGGATTGTGGTTCATTACATAATCCTCCTCTAGAAATCTGTTTTCGTGCTAACGATCACCCTCTGATCTCTAGGATTATAAAACAAACCACCTTTCGTTCCCTTAGGGTAGCCAACAAACATGCACACTTCTGTACGAGGTTCCAACTTATCAAGATCGCCTTCAAAGACATGTGCCGACTCCCCCATATCCGAATATGTCTCAGACTAGGCTTTCGCCCAGTCCACAATTCTACAGGGGTAGAAGGTACTGATTTGGATGGAACCAAGTTCAGAGTATATATTGTCATATCCAGTGCATACCCCCAGAACGAAATAGGTAACTCAGAATAACTCATCATCGATCTGACCATCTCCATAAGAGTCCTATTCCTTCACTCCGCTACACCATTCTGTCGGGGTGTGCCAGGTGCAGACAATTGGGATTGAATCCCAGCCTCTGATAAGTAATTCCTAAACTCTCCCAAGAGGTACTCGCCACCACGATCAGATCGTAATGTCTTGATACTTTTACCTTGACGATTCTCCACATCAGTCTTGAATTCTTTGAACCTGACAAAGCATTTAGACTTGCGGCGCATCAAGTAAATGTATCCATATCTTGAATAATCGTCTATAAAAGAGACGAAATATTCAAAATCACCTCTTGCCTGGATAGACATAGGACTGCACAAATCAGAATGAACCAATTCTAACACATCTTTGGCTCTATACCCCTTGGCATTGAAAGGCCTCTTGGTCATTTTACCTTCCAAGCAAGATTCGTAGGTTGGGAGATCCTCCACCACTAATGAATCCAAAGGTCCATCAGCTATCAACCTTTGAATTCTGCTTAGGTTAATGTGACCAAGCCTTAGATGCTAAAGATATGTCTGGTTCAATTGCGAAGGTTCTTTTCTCTTATTAGACTTAGAAGATGAGTTATTGACTTCTATATGCATCGTGGGAGTTTTTGGTTCAATAGTATATAAATTGCCAACCAATGTACCAGAACAGATAATCTCCCTATTCCTTTTTATAACCACTTTGTCATTAAAAGAAACAGAATATCCATCCATAAACAATTTAGAAACTGAAATTAAATTCTTTCTAAAAGTAGGTACATAAAGACAATTTCTCAAAACCAAAACTTTATTCCTATCAAAAGATAAATAAACATTTCCCACTACAATAACAGCCACCTTTGAAGCATTGCCCATGAAGACGGTAATCTCTCCCTCAGTTAGTCGTCGGGTTTCCTGGAACCCCTGCAAAGTATTGCAGACATGATCAGTGGCTCCTGTATCTACACACCAGGCACTGGTAGATAACACCGCTAAACATGTTTCAACAACTAAACAAGAAGATATACCTTTGTTCTTTCGGCGAGGACAGTCCGCCTTCCAATGTCCAGTCTGCTTGCAAGTGAAGCAGTTGCCTTTCGGCTTCTTCACTCCTGCCTGAGGTCCCACTGCCACTTTCTTCGATCCACCTTGCTTCTTCTTCTTCTTACCTTTCGGTTTAGAGGAAGAAACCTTCTGAGCGACCATGGCTTTAGCGCTTTGATGAAAAAGCCCCTCTGCCGCCTGGAGTTCTGTCAGAAGCTCCGCCAATGAATAAAACCTCTTGTTCATGTTGTAGTTGAGGCGGAACTGCTCAAAACTCCTAGGCAGAGACTGGAGAATGATATCGACCTGGGTTTCCCCATCGATCTCAGCTCCGAGGACTTCCATCTCATTAAGATGAGCCATCATCTTGAGAACATGATCCCAAATAGGTGTTCCCTCGATCATGGTGGTCGTCATCAAGCTTGTCATCACCTCTTGTCTAGTCGCCCTACTCTGATGTCCAAAAAGTTCCTTGAGATTGAACATCATGTCATAAGCTGTGGCCATGGCCTGATGTTGATGTTGCAGCACATTTGACATTGATGCCAAAATGTAACACCGCGCAATCTCATCTGCCTTGATCCATTTCGTATAACGTTCTTTCTCCTTTTCATCAGAGTCATCGGTGGGTTTAGGAGGACAGACCTCAAAGAGTACAAATTTGTACTCCTCCGCAGTTAAGACAATATCCAGATTTCTTTTCCAATCAATATAGTTTGGTCCAGTAAGTTTATTTTCTTTTAATATCACAGCAAGTGGGTTGAAAGCCGTTTGAAAATCCTAAAAATCACAATGATCAAAACATTAGATTTCAAATATTATTGATTCTTCAAAACAATAAAATTCCGAAATCAACCAATACCTCAAATCACCGAGAATATCGCATGCCACGCTGTGTGGACGTATACGAATTCTACATTTGTAAGAGGAGGTTTTACCCATTAATTTTATTATCTTGTCAACCTTACTTTTTGACAAATAAAATTAATAGTTGGTTCCTCTTTGACCCTACAAAAAAAAGCAGTGACTCCGATGGGGAGGATACTTTTATTTGCATCTAAGTGTGCACCATTACATGATACTAAGGGAATTATTTCGGATTATGTGCCTTACCGATGTGGAAGTACACATGCTCCTAGATAATTTCCTATAACCATTATTTGACCTAGTGATCCGCAAACAAACCCGTCCACAGGGAGGAAGGCACTCAGAGCCGACACACAAGTTTGTTGCATCACACGTCAAATTGTAATGGAGGCCGCGGGAATTAATTAAAATATCCCTCTCCCACTTAGTAAATTGAAACGGAGGAATTTTAAAGCATACACAACATGCATATAAAAAAAATAAGCAATAAATATGGGAAAAATAGAATTTTTCCAACTATTATGACATTGTTCTCCAATACGCATCCCGTCGTGTCGCCACCTCGTCCGCTCCACCTTTTCCCGTGCGCAAGTCACCAAAGAGATCCGAGCCGAGATATATCATTTTAATTTACATCCATCGATTCTATACTCCACGAAGGAGTGTAAAAATAATCTAGATCGAAAGTAAACTAAAATGAGCGGCTAAACAATGTCGTATTTAATTACAAAAATTAAATACTAATCTAGCCTTGTCAACCCCGAGGATTCAAATAATATACATACAATCACACACAAAACAATCACATACAACCAAATAGCCATAATAGTCGGATCTTATGCCTGCAACCAAAAAGTTAGCCTACGCACATCCTACTATTATCCGGCATACTCAATATATGATATGTGCATGAAAGTAACCAAATCCAAAACACACAAAATCGAAAACCGTGGCTCTGATACCACTTGTAGGGAGTTGCTTCGGAGGCTCATTGGCTCCCATGTCCCCGGATTAAAATTTTCACTAATGAAAGAACTAATCCGGATGGGATGAGTTTCCTTAGCACAACCAATTCATCGTCGTGCTAACAACTTGAGTGATCGCTTGAACAAACTAGTTGTTCAAGCAACACAACTCTTCTAGTTGGTTAGCCACGGAAGAGACGACGGACGGATTGTCGGTTTTTTTGTTTATCTTCGGGGTCCATGATTATACAAAATATATACAAATGCACACTTGTATAATCAACACATAAAAGAACATGCTAAGATCAGAAAATAAAGTTGTAAAACTTTTATACCTCACGATCTTCTATCGTATGTCCTATCCTCCTCGTGGACGACGTGCGGGCGAAGATCCTCCACGAGTAGAAGGCTTCTAGATCACGTTCTTCCCTTCCTTGTTTGCTGCGAACAAATTGAAGAACCAACCAAACTTTTCCTTTCTAGAACCGGCAACCAAGCAAGGGAGTTTGATGTAACTACCGGCCAAGGAATGAATGGATGAAGCTCCGGCCACCAATGTATGGAGAACAGCCGGCCACCTTGGAGAGAATGGAGGAATGAACGTTGGCCAACCTTGAATAGAGGTTGCCGCCGACCAAGGAATGAGAGAGGGAACAAAGAGGATGGGCACCGGCCACAACTTGATGGAAGAAGATGGGCGCCGGCCACATTTTGTTGGAAGAAGATGGGTGTCGACTTCTTGTCCAAGAGTTGCCGCCCAAGCCAAAGCTTCCAAACCCTAGCCGCCCAACCTAAAACCCTAACTCCAATTGAACCATAATTTGCCGCCCAACCTAAGCCCTCTATTTATAGAATTGGGCTTAAGCCTCCTTTAATCTCCACCATCGGATCTACGGATTTAATCTCCACCGTCGAATCTAGGGTTTTATCCCAACCGTCGGATCTAGGGTTTCATCCCAACCGTCGGATCTAGGATTTCATCCCAACCATCGGATCTAGGGTTTCATCCCAACCGTCGGATCTAGGGTTTCATCCCAACCATCGGATCTAGGGATTTAATCCCAACCGTCGATTCTAGGGTTTCATCCCAACCATCGAATCTAGGGATTTAATCCCAACCGTTGGTTCTAGGGTTTCATCCCAACCATCGGATCTAGGAATTTAATCCCAACCGTTGGTTCTAGAGTTTTGTTTTACATTCTTGGATCTAGATTTCATGAGGATTATATTAGGCTACGATAGGGACCATAAGGAGGAGTTGGATCTAGGCCACCCGATGGATCGGAACCACACAAACTTGATCCATCAATGATGTTCCATTCCACTAGAGGATCATCATTGAACTACCTCACCAACCCCCATAAATTAATATGGGCTCCATATATTATTTGTACATTCATCTCCCCGTGTTTAAGATATCGAATGTCCGTCAATTAATTGATTTACTGACCATCAATTAATTAACATCTAACTCCTCGAGTAGTACCACTCAACCTTATCATCATGTTGACTAAGTCAACCAGCTGGGTTTACATGATGAACCTTATGAGCTCCTCAAGGGGACATCATCAACATAGTATATAGGATACGGTTTCCTCCTATAATCAACGACACACCATGTAAATAATATCATTTCCCAACTTACTAGGCATATTGATTTAATCCATCTAAATCTCACCCTTTGGTAAATCAAAGAAATAAATACTAAGTACATGTGCCCGTTATTATATCGGGATTAAGAGCATGTACAACATAATATCCAAGGTCTGATTCAATTATGTAGTCAGCAATAAATTGAATCACCTCTATGTCGGTCCTGCTCAATACACCTAAGTGTACTAGTGTAACTCTATGTTCAAGATAAAATAATACCAAGCTACACTACAACCATGCCAATGGTTTGTCCAAGACCATCTTGATCGTGAGCCTCTACTTATATTCTACAAGGGACTGATAACATGATCTTCTATGCTACACCAAGCACCATGTTATCTACAATGTAAAATATTAGACAATATGCACACATATAATAAATATATAAAGTGTAAACAATGATCATGTTATTCTTATTCCAAAATAAAATGTTCATACAAAAAGAGCTAGGCTTTCAGTATACATTCCAACATTTACACCATCGGGTGGTTCTACTAGCTCCCAGACCTGATTTGAATCCATAGATTCAATCTCAGCATTCATTGCACTTTGCCAAGATACTGCATCTTTATCTTGGATTGCCTCGTCATATGTCCAGGGATCAGGTTCATGTTCGCCAGGGACCAAATCAGAAGATTCTCCCAAGAACATGAATCTATCAGGTTGTCTCACAACCCTCCCACTACGACGAGGTATCACCTGTGTATCCTCTGTGACACGCGATGTAGTGACATGTGGTATATCCTCTTGTACCGGTGGTACTAAAGAAGTGACTTCCCCTTTTAACTCCTCCAGAATAATTTTACTCTTGGGCTTGTGGCTCATCACATAGTCTTCCTCTAGAAATCTGACGTTCGTGCTAACGATCACCCTCTGATCTCTAAGACTATAAAACAATCCACCCTTTGTTCCCCTGGGATAGTCAACGAACATGCGTACTTTTGTACGAGGTTCCAACTTACCAGCATCTTCCTTCAGGCCATGTGCTGGACTCCCCCATATCCGAATATGTCTTAGACTAGGCTTTCGCCCAGTCCACAACTTTGTGGGAGTAGAAGGCACTGATTTAGATGGAACCAAGTTCAGAATGTACACCGCCGTATCTAGAGCATATCCCTAGAACTAATCTGGCAAGTCAGAATAACTCATCATCGATCTAACCATCTCCATAAGAGTCCTATTCCTTCACTCTGCTACACCATTCTGTTGGGGTGTGCCAGGTGCAGTCAATTTGGATTGAATCCCAGCCTCTGATGATAAGTAGTTCCTAAACTCTCCCAAGAGGTACTCACCAACACGATCAGATCGTAGTGTCTTGATACTTTTACCTTGACGTTTCTCCACATCAGCCTTGAATTCTTTGAACTTGTCAAAGCATTCAGACTTGTGGCGCATCAGGTAAATGTATCCTTATCTTGAGTAATCGTCTATAAAAGAGACGAAAGACTCAAAACCACCTCTAGCCTGGATAGACATAGGACTACACAAATCAGAATGAACCAATTCTAACACATCTTTGGCTCTATACCCCTTGGCCTTAAAAGTCCTCTTGATTATCTTACCCTCCAAGCAAGATTCACAGGTTGGGAGATCCTCCACCACTAATGAACCCAAAGGTCCATTAGCTATCAACCTTTGAATTCTGCTCAGGTTAATGTGACCAAGCCTAAGATGCCAAAGATATGTTTGGTTCATCTTCGAAGGTTCTTTTCTCTTATTGGAATTAGAAGATGAGTTATTAACTTCAATATGCATCGTGGGAGGTTTTGGTTCAAGTGTGTACAAATTTCCTATCAATGTTCCCGAATAGATAATGTCCCTATCTCTTCTTATAATAACTCCATCATTAAAAGAAATAGAATATCCATCCATAAACAATTTAGAAACCGAAATTAAATTCATTCTAAATAAGGATACATAAAGGCAATTCTTAAGAACCAAAAGTTTATTTTTCTCAAAAGATAAATGAACATCTCCCACTGCAACAGCCGCCACCTTCGTGGCATCGCCCATGTACATGGTAATCTCCTCACCTACTCTGTTTCGGAACCCGCAAAGTATTGCAGACATGATCGCTGGCTCCGTGATCTACACACACCGTAGATAACACCGCTAAACATGTTTCAACGACTAGACCAAAAGATATACCTTTGTTCTGCTTGGGGCGCCTTCTTCAAGTGTCCATCGCTACATAAGTGAAGCACTTGCCTTCGGCTTCTTCACTCTCCTCGAGTACCTCCCACCGCTTCGCCTCTGCTTATTTCTTCTTCTTGCCTTTCGGCTTAGAAGTAGAAACCTTCTGGGTCACCACGGCATGCGCCTGAGCACTCTGACGAAATAGTCCCTCTGCCGCCTGGAGTTCTGTCAGAAGTTTCGCCAACGAATACAACCTCTTGTTCATGTTGTAGTTGAGGCAAAACTACTCAAAACTCCTAGGTAGAGATCGAGTATGCTATCCTCAAACTGTCATCTTTTTACCTTGATCCCTCACTTTATTTCTCCAAAGCATGTTTGTACTGATGACCTTGAGATATAAAGTTCAAATCATTAGCAATACGTAACTGATGTTTCTCATGGCCTCTTGCCTCGCAGTCCGATTCTAGTGTTCGAAAAGCTCCTTGAGATTGAGAATCATATCGTAAGCAGTGGACATGACTTGAAGTTGATGTTGCAGTACATTTGACATAGATGCCAAAATGTAACACCGCGCCATCTCATCGGCCTTGATCCACTTCTTATAGCTCTCTCTCTCCTTTTCCCCAAAATTATCTACAGGCTTAGGAGGGCACTCTTCGAGGAGTACATATTTGTATTCCTCAGCAGTAAAGACAATGTCTAGATTCCTCTTCCAATCAACATAGTTGGGTCCAGTAAGTTTGTTCTCTTTCAGTATCACAGCAAGTGGGTTGAAAGTCATTTTGAAAGAAAACCTAAGAATCACATAAATCAAAACATTAGATTTCAAAAAATTATTGATTCCTCAAATAATAAAATTTTAAAATCAACCAACACCTCAAAACACCAAGAATATTTTATGCCACGATAGTGTGGACGTATACGAATTCTACATTTGTAAGAGGAGGTTTTACCCATTAATTTTACTATCTTGTCAACCTAACTTTTTGACAAATAAAATTAATAGTTGGTTTCTATTCGGGCCTACAAATAAAAGCAGTGACTCCGAAGGGGAGGATACTTATATTTGTATCTAAGTGTTCACCATTACTTGGTACCAAGTTAATTATCTCGGAATATGTGCCTTACGATGGGGAAGTACACACGCTCCTTAATAATTTATTATAACCATATTCGACCTTGTGATCCGCAAACAAACTCATCCGATGGGGAGGAAGGCACTCAGAGCCGACGCGCAAGTTTGTTTGCATCACTTGTCAAATCGTAATGGAGGCCGTGGGAATTTATAAAAATATCCCTCTCCCACTTAGTAATTTGAAAATGAGGAATTTTCTAGGCTACGACATGCATATCAAACAATAAGCAATAAATATGAAAAATAAAAATTATTTTCCAACTATTATGGCTTTTGTCTTCAATATGTCTCCCGTCGCAACGTCTTCTTGTCCGCTCCTCCAACGCCATGTACAAGTCATCCGGAGATCCGAGCCGAGACTAAAACCTATTTTAATTTACATCCATTGATCCTATACTCCACGAGGGAGTGTACATGAAATCTAGATCGAAAGTAAAATAAAATAAAGAGTGGCTAAACAATGTCGTATTTAATTTACAAAAACTAAATACTAGCCTCGTCAACCCCGAGGATTCAACAAAATAAATATTTACACACATACAATCACATACACACATATGGCCATAATAGTTGGATCTTATGCCTGCAAACAAAGAGTTAAACTACGCATATCCTACTATTATCCGGCACATATAATATATGAAAAAGTGCACAAAAATTAACCGAAACCTAAACACAAAACCGGAAACCTGGCTCTGATACCAATTGAAGGGTTTTTCTTATCGAGTTCGTGAGGGGAAACTTTGCTTCCCACTTCACCTCGGTAGCTTGTCCATGGAGATCCCTTCAATGTCCCTGGATTAAAAAAATTTAATCCTAGACAAAAGGGATTGCCCAAACCACCAAGCCATCGTCGTGCTATTCGTTTAGAGAGGTCACTTGAACAAACTAGTTGTTCAAGCGACCATCCTCTATTCTACGAGTAGCCGCGGAATAGACGATGTCCGGATCACGGATTTTCGTATTTATG
The DNA here is from genome assembly GCA_025175895.1 of Wurfbainia villosa. Lineage (NCBI taxonomy): Eukaryota > Viridiplantae > Streptophyta > Magnoliopsida > Zingiberales > Zingiberaceae > Wurfbainia > Wurfbainia villosa. Next base: position 92,939,914 of record CM045996.1, read on the forward strand.
CTTGGGATCCAAGTATTATTTAGCCATTTACATATTTATAACATGCTAATAATTGAAAAACAAAAACAAGCAACAAACAAAAGAAGAAAGTAGAATAGGTATACCTCTCGATCTTCTAATGTATGACCTTCCTCCTTTTGGACGTCGTGTGGGCGACGATCTACCTAAAGTCGAAGCTCCTAGATCGCAAATCTTCCTTCCTTGCTCTTCCAAAGCAAGAGGAAGAGTAGAAACAAGCTTTTTCTCCTCCCTAAAACCAACCAACAAGGAGCACTCAATCTCCTTGCCGCCGGCCAACTAGAAGGTGGAGAAGATGATGGAAAACAATCAAGACACCAAGGGAATCCCTATATTTTGTTTCCACCACCTAAGGAGAGGGAGAAGGGAGCTTTTGGGCACCGGACAAAGACTGGAAGGAGCTGGAAACAAATCTGGACGCCAGCCACAAGAGGAGGAAGAAGAAAGGAACCTTCCTTATTTGGTGCCGCCCAAGCTTCCAAACCCTAACCCTAATCATATCTCAACTAGGATTCCTTCTTGCCGCCCAAACCCTTGCTCTCCTTGATGATCATCCACACCAACTCCCATGCCATCCTTTTATAGACTTAGGGATAAGTCATGAATTAATCTCATCCATTGGTTCTAGAGATTTAATCTCAACCGTCGGATATAGAGATTTAATCTCAACCGTCGGATCTTAGAGATTTAATCTCTACCTATGGATCTTAGAGTTTTGTTTCTATCCATTGGATCTAAGCATCATGAGGTGTTAATAGGCTACATTAGGGACCATGAGGAGGAGTTGGGTCTTGGCCACCTATGGATCAAGCCCACATAAAGTCCGATCCACTAATGATGATCCAATCCACTAAAGGTTCATCATTGATCTACCTCACCAACCCCCATATGATAATATGGGCTCCATATATTATTTTTACATTTTCTCCCCGTGTTTAAGATCTCGAATGTCCGTCAATTAATTAATTTACTGACCATTAATTAATCAACATCTAACTCCTTGAGTAGTACCACTCAACCTTTTCATCATGCCGGACCAAGTCCACCTGCAGGGTTTACATGATGAACCTTATGAGCTCCTCAAGGGGACATCATCATCCTAATATTTAGGACACGATTTCCTCCTATAATCAATGGCACACCATTTAAATAATATCATCTCCCAACTTACCGAGCCTATCGATTTAATCTATAAATCTCGCCCATTGGTAAATCAAAGAGATGAGTAATAAGTATATGTGCCCGTTATTATATCGGGATTAAGAGAATGTACTAAATAATATCTGATGTCCGATTCGATTACGTAGTCATCAATAAATCGAATCACCTCTAAGTCGGTCCTGCTCAATACACACAAAGTGCACTAGTGTGATTATATGGTCAAGACAAACCAACACCAAATCGCACTACAACCATTCCGATGGTTTGTCCAAAGTCATCTCGGTTGTGAGCCTTTACTTATACTTTTCAAGGGGTCGATAACATGATCTCCTGTGTGACACCACACACCATGTTATCTACAATGTAAAGTATTGGACAATATTGCATAACCATAAAAATATGCATACAATGATCATGTGATTCATATTCCAAAATAAAGATGTTCATACAAAAGATAGACTTTTCAGTATACATCCCTACATTCGGCTGATCGCAGGGATTGATTCGGCATCCTCGTTCCATCTATCCTATCTTAACAAAAAGGGAAACTAAAGTAGGAGATGAATTAACTCTAGAATGGTTAAGGGACCTTAGTGACAGGGGGCTCCCAATGGTATCTACCCCCTGAGCTTTGATGATTCGAAATGGTTTGTCTGTTAGGAGAAGGTAGCTCCCGATAGATGCGAAGGGTTCATCGGGAGAGTGTATGATGTCCTTTCCACAAAACCCTCTAAATCCTGACTTGAGCAGATGATGGAAGATTTCATTCAAACAGAACAAGTGGCGAACGATGAATTTCGACTGTGGCATTCGCAGACAAAGACTCAATATTGCTTTCCAAGTGAGAATGAGTGCTATGAATTGCCATGTGAATTTTATCCAGAACCAAGTCCCCACTTAGAAGCCCCGCTAGATAAATTTACTAGGGAATGCGAGGAGCATAGCCGACAATTTGCGGAGATTATGCAACAAGATATATCAAGAGAAGAAACCAAACGACTAGAAGGTGGCTTTGATGACTGGATTACCCCTAATATGGCAGAGACTCACTTTGAGCGAATGGATGAGGAGAGCGTAGATGACATAGGAAGTGAAGAAGGACAATCCATTCAATCACCACTGGAAGAAGAACTTGAGGATTATATAATCGATACTTTAATCGAGGAGTGCATTGCTTTAATCAAAACACCTCCTAACCTCAAGGAGAAGAGCCTACCTTAACCCTCACCGAAACTTTAGCTAGCAATAACGAAGCCCATTTAGTGATTTGTAATGATAAAATTTCATTTGACATAATAGAATCGGCTGATCAATCTTTTGGTGAGGATATTTGTGGTGAGTTACATTATTCACAACATATGGATGAAATAGAATATTATGATCAAACTCTTGATGATTTGTTGAGGCTAATCTTGTTCAACCTTGAGCCAAGGAAAGCAGAGCCCAAGTATCTTGCCCCTCCATGAGCAAGATTTAAAAGATATAGCGATGGAGGACCAAAAGGCAGGAAGCAAAAGGTGAGAAAGTATCTAGCCCCTCCACGAGAAAGATTTAAGGGATATAGCGATGGGGGACAACAAGGCAAGAGACGTAAGGTGAGCAAATATCTTGCTCCCCCACGAGCAAGATTCAAACACATCGAATGAAACGTAGGAATAAGGTCGAGCTAAAAGACCTTAAACAAAGCGCTTCTTAGGAGGCAACCCAAGTTAAATTTTATATGTTCTTAATCATTCTGCATTCATGTGTATAGTTTAGACTTTAATTTTTGTCCATTAACATCTTTGCAAGTAGTTTAGGGTTGGAAAGAACTTGCTAGGTAGAAACAAAATCATTTTGAGCTTACACGGCGATGCGTGTGGGAGAATTTGGACTGTAGTGCACTTCGAGAGAGAAATAGGGGGGCACACGGTCGTGGCCCACATTCCAGCGGCGCACATGGCTTGGCCGTGTGTTTTCACATGCCCATGTTGCGTAAGGGATGAAAGGCACTGCACCGTGCGTTTCACCCCTATTCATCACTTTCCTCCAGTCCGCACATGTATAGGAGCCCACCTAGTCCACGTCGACATGAGCCTGCACCTGTACCACCATCTTTTTCTACTTTTGAGCAAGATGCAGGTACTTCTGCCTATGATTTTTTAGAGTTCCAATCGTGCCTCGATGATATATATGCTGAGCAACAGACGTAGAGGCAACGATGGGAGGAGCATAGCACCTACATGCAGGCAGAGTTTCAGGGCTTTCGAGCGCATTTCCAGCGGGTCGAGAAGTTCTACGATGAGGCCCGTACCTACTTCCAGGAGGTGTGGCAATACATGCGAGCCCAGCAGGCACAGTGGGCTAGGGATGAGGAGCACCGAGCAGTCGCTACATCCACCAGCTCTCAGATCGACCACATATACATGTGGCATCAGCGACTCAGCAGCAAGTTCCCCCAGGATCCCGAGATGCCGAGGCTTCTAGACTTTCCACCTCATCTACCATATTAGAGGTGGACCCCAAGTTTTGTTTTATTTTGTTTCTAGTAGTATTTTATTTCATGATGTTTTCATTTTAGTTAGCATTCATTTGTTCATGCATAGGTTGTTCGATTTCTTTTAGCACTTAGTTTTTGCTATAAGCTGCCTCAGTAGTATTTTTAAAAGTTTTCTTCAAGAGTTGTTTCCATGGGTAGCTTAACTTCATTTACCTCATGGTATTTTATTCTATTTGCTCTGAATTAATGTTCTAAACTTACACTGGTTAGCTTTTATTTTACACATACAAATGACAAACTTTCTGAAAGGGAGAGTCTAGTACATACCTAGTTATGATTCATCTAAGTAGTATAGTACTTTGGAATCCATAGGTGACCCAAAGTTTAGCATTTCAATTACTGGAGATGCTCGGATCGTGTAAGCCCATTTAGAAAAATCAAAATCCCAGTGAGCTAAAAAAAATAAAAGAGAGAAAAGAAAAAGAAATGAAAAAGAAAAGAAAGAATAAAAAAAGAGAAAAAAAATTATGAGGGATAAAAAATAGTTGTCGTGGGTGGAAATGGTTAGGTGCCCCTTTGAGAACGAGTTAGGTTACTAGGGAAACACCTACCAATTTCTCAATACCGAGCATGCCTTTGAGACTTTGTGCTAAATCTAGGGAATGACCCTCGCTTTAGGTAGGTAAGTGCCTAAGAGCCGGAGACCTTAAGAAAGCTATAGGATGACGATTTAACTTACCATGGAACTGAAGGGTTTTGCCTGGAAGCCCTCATACCAATTTAATGGTTTTACTTACCGAGTCCGTGAGGGGAAACTTCGCTTCCCACTTCGCCTCGGTTGCTTGATCATGGCGATACCTTCGATGTCCCCAGATTAAAAAAATTTAATCCTAGACAAAAGGGATTGCCCAAACAACCAAGTCATCGTCGTGCTATTCGTTTAGAGAGGTCACTTGAACAAACTCGTTGTTCAAGCAACCATCCTCTATTCTACGAGTAGTCGCAGAATAGACAATGTCCGGATCACTGATTTTTGTGTTTATGTTCGGGGTCCAAGTATTATTTAGCCATATACAGATTTATATCATGCTCATAGTTGGAAAAACAAATACAAGCAAGTAACCATCCACACAAAACATGCATATAATTGAAAAGCAATTATAAACATTATACAAAAAAACACTAATCAAAATAAACAAGATTATATCTCTTGTTATACCTCTTGATCTTCTATTGTATGTCCTTCCTCCTTTCGGACGTCGTGTGGGTGACGATCTACCAAAAATTGAAGCCTCCTAGATCACCAATCTTCCTTTCCTTGTTCACTCCGAACAAAGGAAGATCCTAAAACAAAACTCATCTTCCTATCTAGAACCGGCCACCAAGTCAATAAACTCGATGTTGCTGCCGGCCAAGAAAGAGAACAGGGAGTATGGAAACCAACCAAAGGAGAAACAACAAGGGCATGGGCGCCGGCCAACACTTGGAGAAGAGAAAGGAAAACACTCCTTCTCCTTGTTGCCTCCCAAACCCTAGCTAAGCTCTCCTAATTTCCGGCCAAGGATGAAGGGGAGAAGAATAGATTGAGCTTTGGCCAAGGTAGAGGGAACAAGGATAGTGGCCGGCCAACCTTAGGAAGAAGAAGAAAGGAGCTTCATCTTCTTGTTGCCGCCCAACCTAATCCCAAAACCCTAACCCTAGCCGCCCAAGCTCAATCCTAATCTAATTAGTTTTTGGTTGCCGCCCAAGGGACCAGCCCTAATCCCCATCCATCATCAGCCATAGAAGAAAGGGAGAATGTTGGACGTTGGCCAAACCAAGGAGAGATGAGGGAAGAAGGGTGCCGGCCACCAAAGGAAGAAGAAGAAGAAAAACTTTCCTTAATTATGGCCACCCAAAACCCTAACCTCCCTTGCTCTTGCCGCCCAAAACCCTAGCCCCCTTTCCTCTCCATTGTGTTGCCTCCCACCCCTAGTCCACCCTTTTATAGAGTTAGGGATAAGCCTTGGTTTAATCTCCACCATTGTTTCTTGGGATTTAATCTCAACCGTCGGATCTAGAGATTTAATCTCAATCGTCGGATCTTAGAGATTTAATCTCTACCTTTGGATCTAGAGTTTTGTTTCTATCCATTGGATCTAAGATTCATGAGGTGTTAGGCTACAATAGGGACCATGAGGAGGAGTTAGATCTTGGCCACCCATGGATCAAGCCCACATAAAGTCCGATCCACTAATGATAATCCAATCCACTAAAGGATCATCATCGATCTACCTCACCAACCCCCATATGATAATATGAGCTCCATATATTATTTGTACATTTTCTCCCCGTGTTTAAGATCTCGAATGTCCATCGATTAATTAATTTACTGACCATTAATTAATCAACATCTAACTCCTTGAGTAGTACCACTCAACCTCTTCATCATCCCGGACCAAGTCCACGTGCAGGGTTTACATGATGAACCTTATGAGCTCCTCAAGGGGACATCATCATCCTAATATATAGGACACGGTTTCCTCCTATAATCAACGACACACCATATAAATAATATCATCTCCCAACTTACTGACCCTATTAATTTAATCTATAAATCTCACCCATTGGTAAATCAAAGAGATGAATACTAAGTATATATGCCCATTATTATATTGGGATTAAGAGCATGTACATAATAATATCTGAGGTCTGATTCGATTATGTAGTCAGCAATAAATCGAATCACCTCTAAGTCGGTCCTGCTCAATACATACAAAGTGCACTTGTGTGATTCTATGGTCAAGACAAATGAATACCAAATCACACTACAACCATTCCGATGGTTTGTCCAAAGCCATCTCGGTTGTGAGCCTTTACTTATACTTTACAAGGAGCCGATAACTTGATCTCCCGTGTGACACCACACACCATGTTATCTACAATATAATGTATTAGACAATATTACATAACTATAAAAATGCAAACAATGATCATGTCATTCTTATTTCAAAATAAAGATGTTCATTCAAAAAGTAGACTTTTCAGTATACATCCCTACAGGAACGAGTATCCCCAAAGAAGATTCGCTTAGCACATGCACGAGAAGCTAACTTAGTGAATTTTTAGAACATATCTATTTTTCTTTGATTGAAAATACCACTTGATAAATCTAGATAACATGCTAAGTATGGAACAATGATTTTTAAAATTTCATGGTACTTGTTAGTAATATATGAGAGATGTCCTAAGGCAATCGCCTTATGTATGAACCATTTATATGATAAATGAAGATTCACTATTTGAGTATACATGTTTCATGTATTTGATTGGATCTTAAACTCATTTACTGAATGTCCACGATGCGATTCACAGCATGAGAGAATTTGTGATTGGATCACAACTAGTGAGTATCTCTACATGTGTAATTGTGATGTATCGGAATTATCCCTAGTCGATGAATTGATGGATTTGGACACCATCAATTCTATCGAGACTAGCATGAGGTATACTCCTTGGTGTATCCAAGCAGCTGATTCTCACTGGCTGGAGACATTGTGATGTTCGGAGTTGATCGTGGATGCTAGTTATGGTAACTAGTTCATTGGAGTGACCAGCCGTAAGACTTCATATGGTTCTCTGCATATATAGATATGTCAATGAAGTTCTTACTATAGCTTAAGTGCGATGTTCCTTTGACTTGCGGTATTCAAGTCATCTTGATCATGGAGACTTATGCTTTGACATCTTAAGCAAACATCTCTAAGGAGATGTGGACCCGGGATGATTGAGTATAAGTCGAAGTGATCAAAGGTGTTTGAATAGCCTATAAAGGATTCACCACTCCTTGCGAGGAGATGTATACCCATGGTCTCTCGTCGGATTGTTACTAAAGTCTTTGGCCAAAGCATTACATGTTTAGAGTAAGGTACTCTTCGATACATGTGGAGTAACTAGAATCCGTAGGACGAGGAAATGATACTTGGGCTAGGTGTGATGTAGTCAGCCTAGTGGGGACTGACACTATAGACAATGTCCTGAACCAAGTGGGTATAAGATGAGTGAAGGGAATGGGGCACGATTCATTCGAGCTACTGAAGGGTTTCAGAAATAGTTCTGGATTAACCGTTGATTTTTTCGATTAATTAGGGATCATGATGTACTACTAGGTGCCACTCATGATCGTTCTATAATTAATGGTTAATTATAGACGGCCAACATAAACCGAGAACCTATTTGGTCACATGCACAACGAGCGTAATCGAAAGGATTTAAAACGAGCTTGAGAATGGGATTCTCAGACCGAGAGAAACTAGGTTTGGTTGGACCAAACATAAAGCGAGCATGAAATCGTTTCAGTCGCAATGGAAGCGTGAATGGGCCGTGTCTTATGAAGACATAATGGATGAACCAAAATGGTTTGGTTCTAATCCAATGGAGGAGAATAAACCAAAGGGTTTGGTTTATTTTAAACGAATGAACCAAAAGTTGGTTCAGTTCGTTTTAACTTAAAATAAACCATCATGGTTTGGTTTATTTTAACTTATCTTAATGGAGCGGGTTAACGGGCCTAATGGTTATGATCCAATAACCATTAAGAGAATTAGTTCTCTATAAAAGAGGGCTTAATGGATAATTAAGCCCTAATCAAAAACTCTTGCCCTAAGGTTGCCGCCCACCCCATCCTTGGAGATTTCGGCGCCAACCCTAGGTGTCTCGCCCAGCTTGTTGTGCCGCCGTCCATCTCCTTGCTGGCATCCAAGCTTCAGCCGGTGAACCCTCCGGCGACCCTCCGGTGATCTTCCTAGGCCTCGGTGAAAAGGTGAGCACTTGGCTTCCTTGTTTTGGCCGGCGCCTACTCCTCCACCAAGCTGTCCAGTTTTCTAGACAGCTTCTTCTCCTCGTCGGGCGTCGTTTGGGCGGCGGTTGGAAACTCCGACAGCGGCTAACTTACGAGGATTGATCTCGGTAATCCTCTGGTGGAGGACGAAGGATTCGTCAAACGGTTGACGAATACCTCTCCGGAGAAGCGAGTTTTGAGGACTCGTTTTGGATCCGAATTTGGATTCGGATCGTGATCATCTCTCGATCACGTCGTCTTCAACACGAGGCTAGTAACCAATACGAAGACGAAGCTCGTGGCTTAGCGAAGTCATCCCGAGGAACTCGGCGTGGATACGGATAGAGACGATTCTAGCGAGGATCGTTCCGGTTGATGCCGTTCCCGCTACACGTCATGCGAAAGGTATAACGTAGATAAATTTCCTTTTATTGCAAATTTTAAATTTACGGTTATGTCTACACTTGTTGTAATATGCATGCGTGTGTTGTGTGTGTTATAATAAATGTAGATTTATTATTTTTATTGCTTCCGCTGTGTTCATGTTTACGAAATATGATCGAACAAACACACGTCGCGGTGCCGGAAACCCAACAGTACTAAGGTTTGCTTGAGGACAAGCAAAGATTTAAGGCTGGGGGAATTGATGTGAGCAAAACATATAGAGTTTTAGGAGTAGTTTTCACTCACTTCTCATTACATTTTATGTTAGTTTCATGCATATATCACTTTGTTTTGCATGCATTTCCTATTTTTTGGTTCAGAGATCTGCTCTTTGTACTTTTGTGTACAGGATAGCATTTCGTGGGGGGGAAAAGGCACACTTTTGGAGCAAAATAAGGGCATTTTGTATCTAGATGCAGAAGGGGATACGACCAGGGCGTGTGGCTACACACGACCATGTCTAAGGGGCGAAATCAGCCACCCCAACACCACACACGGCCTGGCCATGTGGAAACACATGGCCGTGTGGCGCTGCGTGATTCCAATGCAAGTCAGTTATTTTTCAGGTTTCAAAGAGATCAAGGCTAATGTCTATATAAAGGAGGCTACACCCAAACACTAGGGGGAGGCCGAACAGATTGGACGACACACTGGTGCCCTAAAAAGCACCAGAAACTCCCAACGGGGGGGAAGAGAGCCGCTCGAGAATCAAGTTCTGTACCTCAACACCAGAGAGAAGAGCTGCATTGCATTGTAATTCATATTTCTTACATGTTTCTCATTGTATTCATGAATTCCATAATGTTCTGTGATTCTCTTATCGTATTGATGGAGTAGACTCTCCGATTCTAGGATTAGGGAGTAGTTTGTGTTGAGTAGAACATTGTTATTTCAAATATGTTTCCATTCTTGAAATCGTATTTGCAGTTGAATGATTGTTTAGATCTATAGCTTTGTGTTTTTGATTTTCTATCTTCTGTGCGTAGATGATATGAGGGGTGACAACCCTCGTATCAAAGATTTAGGGGATATTAAGAGGAACCTAAGGGTTGGCCTCATCGCCTACAACTGTGGATAGAAGGATGCGATAGAGTCGGTAATGTGTCTCATTTCTGGCTCTCACAGGGATCGATTCGGCATCCTTGTACCATCTATCCTATCTTAACAAAAAGGGCAACTAAAGTAGGAGATGAATTAACTCTAGAAGGGTTGAGGGACCTTAGTGACAGGGGGCTCTCAATAGTATCAATCCCCTGACCTCTGATGATTCGAAAAGGTTTGTCTGTTAGGGGAAGGTAGCTCCCGATAGATGTGAAGGGCTCATCGTGAGAGTGTATGATATCCTTTCCACAAAACCCTAGTTAGAAAATCTGGATACATTCAATTGATAGCATGTTCTGTGACACACAAACGAAACCGAAGTCCTAGAATCCCATCCAAATCCTCGTAGCAACCCTTCTCTTCCTCCATGTGACACTGTACTGAGTTTGGACCATCGTCAACCTCTCATTTGTGAACTCTAGGATTCCCAATCCGAACAACAACACATCCACTAGACAAATCGATAGTCGAAATCTCAGTCCCTGTGGGATCGATATTCTTTATTACTTGACGACACCCGTGCACTTGCGGGCATTGAGCATGAGCATGCGCTTTGAGTCCTCGACGGTCTCTGTCGCGAGATTTGAAGTCGGGTTCATGTGCATCAGGAATGCTGGTGAAAAAGGTGGACTTGCTGAAATTGCTGTCGTTACCCACTGCCGATGACCTGGCCGAATCTCAGCATCTCAGTGTTGGAATGTATACTGAAAGCCTAGCTCTTTTTGTATGAACATTTTATTTTGAAATAAGAATCACATGATCATTGTTTGCACTTTATATATTTATTATATGTGTGCATATTGTCTAATATTTTACATTGTAGATAACATGGTGCTTTGTGTGGCACAGAAGATCATGTTATCAGTCCCTTGTAAAATATAAGTAGAGGCTCACAACCAAGATGGTTTTGGACAAACCATTGGCATGGTTGTAGTGTAGCTTGGTATTGTTTTGTCTTGAACATAGAGTTACACTAGTACACTTAGGTGTATTGAGTAGGACCGACATAGAGGTGATTCAATTTAGTACTGACTACATAATTGAATCGGACCGCGGATATTATGTTGTGCATGCTCTTAATCCCGATATAATAACGGGCACATGTGCTTAGTATTTATTTCTTTGATTTACCAGAGGGTGAGATTTAGATGGATTAAATCAATATGCTCGGTAAGTTGGGAAATAATATTATTTACATGGTGTGCCGTTGATTATAGGAGGAAACCGTGTCCTATATATTAGGTTGATGATGTCCCCTTGAGGAGCTCATAAGGTTCATCATGTAAACCCAGCTGGTTGACTTAGTCAACATGATGATAAGGTTGAGTGGTACTACTCGAGGAATTAGATTTTAATTAATTGATGGTCAGTAAATCAATTAATTGATGGACATTCGATATCTTAAACACAGGGAGATTAATGTACAAATAATATATGGAGCCCATATTGATTTATGGGGGTTGGTGAGGTAGTTCAATGATGATCCTCTAGTGGAATGGAACATCATTGATGGATCAAGTTAGTGTGGTTCCGATCCATCGGGTGGCCAAGACCCAACTCCTCCTTATGGTCCCTATCGTAGCCTAATATAATCCTTGTGAAGTCTAGATCCAAGAATGTAAAACAAAACCTAGAACCAACGGTTGGGATTAAATCCCTAAGATCCGATGGTTAGGATGAAACCCTAGAACCAACGGTTGGGATTAAATCCCTAAGATCCGATGGTTAGGATGAAACCCTAGAATCGACGGTTAGGATTAAATCCCTAGAGCCGACGGTTGGGATAAAACCCTAGATCTGACGGTTGGGATGAAATCCTAGATTCGACGGTTGGGATGAAATCCTAGATCCGACGGTTGAGATGAAACCCTAGATCCGATGGTTGGGATAAAACCCTAGATCCGACGGTTGAGGTTAAATCCCTAGATCCGACGGTGGAGATTAAAGGAGTCCTAACCCTAACTCTATAAAAGGAAATCTTAGGGTTGGGCGGCAATAAGTGATTTTCGAATTGGGATTAGGGTTTGGAGCAAAAGGTGGGCGGCTAGGGTTTTGGAGCAAAAGAAGTGGGCGGCAACTCTTCCTTCTAGTTGAAGTTGGCCGGCGCCCATCTTCCTTCCATCAACACTTGGCCGGTGCCAATCCTAGAGCCCTCTCCCTTCTTCCTTGGCCAGCGGTTCTCCTTCCATAGGTGGCCGGCATTCATCTTCCTCCCTTCATCCTAGAGTGGCCGACGGCAACACTTCTTGAAGTTGGCCGGCGCATCATCCAATTGTTCCTTGGCCGGCGGTTGCACCAAATTCCCTAATTTGGTGGCCGGTTCTAGATAGGAAGGTATTTGTTGTTTCTTCTCTTTGTTCGCAGCGGACAAGGTAGAGAAGAAAGCGATCTAGAAGGCTTCTACTCGTGGAGGATCTTTGTCCACACGTCGTCCACGAGAAGGATAGGACATACGGTAGAAGATCGTGAGGTATAAAGTTATTTTAAATTTATTTACAGATCTGAGCTTGTTCTTTTATGTTTTGATTATGCATGTGTGAATAAGTAAATATATTGTATAATCATGGACCCCGAAGACAAACACAAAAACCGGCGATCCGTCCGTCATCTCTTCCGCGGCTAACCATCTAGAAGAGTTGTGTTGCTTGGACAACTAGTTTGTTCAAGCGACCACTCAAGTTGTTAGCACGATGACGAAATGGTGTTGCTAAGGAAGCTCATCCCCTCCGGATTAATCCTTTCATTAGTGAAAATTTTAATCCGGGGACATGGGAGCCAATGAGCCTCCGAAGCATCCACCTACAATTGGTATCAGAGCCACGGTTTCCGGTTTTGTGTGTTTCGGATTCGGTTAATTTTTTATGCATTTTTCATATATTAGATGTGCCGGATAATAGTAGGATATGCGTAGTTTAACTCTTTGGTTGCAGGCATAAGATCCGACTATAATGGCCATGTGTGTGTATGTGAATGGATGTGTGTAAAAAAATTTATTATTTGAATCCTCGTGGTTGACGAGGCTAGATTAGTATTTAATTTTTGTAATTAAATACGGCATTGTTTAGCCGATCATTTTAGTTTACTTTCGATCTAGATTATTTGTACACTCCTTCATGGAGTATAGGATCGATGGATGTAAATAAAATGATTTATCTCGGCTCGAAACTCTTTGGTGACTTGCGCACGGGAAAAGATGGAGCGGACAAGGTGGCGACACAACGGGATGCATATTGGAGAACAATGCCATAATAGTTGGAAAAATTCTATTTTTTCCATATTTATTGCTTATTTGTTTTATATGCATGTTGTGTATGTTTTAAAATTCCTCAATTTTAATTTACTAAGTGGGAGAGGGACATTTTAATTAATTCTCGCGGCCTCCATTACAATTTGACGTGTGATGCAACAAACTTGCGCGTTGGCTCTGAGTTCCTTCCTCCCCAACGGATGGGTTTGTTTACGGATCACTAGGTCAAATAATGGTTATAGGAAATTATTAAGGAGCGTGTGTACTTCCCCATCGGTAAGGCACATAATCCGAAATAATTCCCTTAGTATCGTGTAATGGTGCACACCTAGATGCAAATTAAAAGTATCCTCCCCATCGGAGTCACTGCTTTTATTTGTAGGGCCAAAGAGGAACCAACTATTAATTTTATTTGTCAAAAAGTAAGGTTGACAAGATAATAAAATTAATGGGTAAAACCTCATCTTACAAATGCAAAATTCGTATACGTCCACACTATCGTGGCATGCGATATTCTCGGTGTTTTGAGGTGTTGGTTGATTTCGGAATTTTATTGTTTTTGAGGAATCAATAATATTTGAAATTTAATATTTTGATCATTGTGATTTTTAGGATTTTCAAATGGCTTTCAACCCACTTGCTGTGATTTTAAAAGAAAACAAACTTACTGGTCCAAACTACGATGATTGGAAAAGAAACCTAGATATTGTCTTAACTGCGGAGGAGTACAAATTTGTACTCTTCGAGGTCTGTCCTCCTAAGCCCTCCGATGACTCTGATGAAAAGGAGATAGAACGTTATAAGAAATGGGTTAAGGCAGATGAGATGGCGCGGTGTTACATTTTGACATCTATGTCAAATGTGCTGCAACATCAGCATCAGGCCATAGCCACAGCTTATGACATGATGTTCAATCTCAAGGAACTTTTCGGACATCAGAGTAGGGCGGCTAGGCAGGAGGCAATGAGAAACTTGATAACGACCACCATGATCGAGGGAACACCCGTTAGGGATCATGTTCTCAAGATGATTGCCCATCTTAATGAGATGGAAGTCCTCGGAGCTGAGATCGATGGGGAAACCCAGGTCGATATCATTCTCCAGTCTCTGCCTAGGAGTTTTGAGCAGTTCTGCCTCAACTACAACATGAACAAAAGGTTGTATTTGTTGGCGGAGCTTCTGACAGAACTCCAGGCGGTAGAGGGGCTTTTTCGTCAGAGTGCTCAAGCCATGGTCGCTCAGAAGGTTTCTTCCTCTAAACCGAAAGGAAAGAAGAAGAAGAAACAAGGTGGAGCGAAGAAGGTGGTAGTGGGACCTCAAGCAGGAGTGAAGAAGCCGAAAGGCAAGTGCTTCACTTGCAAGCAGACTGGACATTGGAAGGCGGACTGTCCTCGCCGAAAGAACAAAGGTATATCTTCTTGTTTAGTTGTTGAAACATGTTTAGCAGTGTTATCTACCAGTGCCTGGTGTGTAGATACAGGAGCCACTGATCATGTCTACAATACTTTGCAGGGGTTCCAGGAAACCCGACAACTAGCTGAGGGAGAGATTACCTTCTTCATGGGCAATGCTTCAAAGGTGGCGGCTATTGCAGTGGGAGACGTTTATTTATCTTTTGATAGGAATAAAGTTTTGGTTTTGAGAAATTGTCTTTATGTACCTACTTTTAGAAAGAATTTAATTTCAGTTTCTAAATTGTTTATGGATGGATATTCTGTTTCTTTTAATGACAAAGTGGTTATAAAAAGGAATAGGGAGATTATCTGTTCTGGTGCATTGGTTGGTAATTTATATACTCTTGAACCAAAAACTCCCACGATGCATATAGAAATCAATAACTCATCTTCTAAGTCTAATAAGAGAAAAGAACATTCGCAAATGAACCAAACATATCTTTGGCATCTAAGGCTTGGTCATATTAACCTAAGCAGAATTCAAAGGTTGATAGCTGATGGACCTTTGGGTTCATTAGTGGTGGAGGATCTCCCAACTTGCGAATCTTGCTTGGAAGGTAAAATGACCAAGAGGCCTTTTAAGGCCAAGGGGTATAGAGCCAAAGATGTGTTAGAATTGGTTCATTCTGATTTGTGTGGTCCTATGTCTATCCAGACAAGAGGTGGCTTTGAATACTTCGTCTCTTTTATAGACGATTATTCAAGGTATGGATACATTTACTTGATGCGCCGCAAGTCTGAATGCTTTGACAAGTTCAAAGAATTCAAGGCTGATGTGGAGAACCGTCAAGGTAAAAGTATCAAGACATTACGATCAGATCGTGGTGGCGAGTACCTCTTGGGAGAGTTTAGGAGTTACTTATCAGAGGCTGGGATTCAATCCCAATTGTCCGCACCTGGCACACCCCAGCAGAATGGTGTGGCGGAGCGAAGGAATAGGACTCTTATGGAGATGGTCAGATCGATGATGAGTTATTCTGAGTTACCTGATTCGTTCTGGGGGTTTGCTCTGGAAACAGCAGCACACATTCTGAACTTGGTTCCATCTAAGTCAGTACCCTCTACTCCCACAGAGTTGTGGACTGGGTGAAAGCCTAGTCTAAGACATATTCGGATTTGGGGTAGTCCAGCACATGTGCTGAAGGGAGATGCTGGAACTTGGAATCTCGTACAGAAGTACGCTTGTTTGTTGGCTACCCTAAGGGAACGAAGGGTGGTTTATTCTATAGTCCTAGAGATCAGAAGGTGATCGTGAGTACGAATGCCAGATTTCTAGAGGAGGACTATGTGATGAACCACAAGCCCACAAGTAGGATTGTTCTTGAGGAGTTGACAGGGGAAGTCCCGTCTTCAGTACCACCAGTACAAGAGGAGACACCACAAGTCACTGCACCGCGTGTCACAGAGCATACACAGGAGGCACCTCGTCGTAGTGGGAGGGTTGTTAGACAACCCGAGAGATTCATGTTTTTGGGAGAGTCTTCGGACTTAGTCCCTGGTGAACATGAACCTGATCCCTGGACATATGATGAGGCAATCCAAGATAGAGATGCGGTATCTTGGCAAAGAGCGATGAATTCAGAGATAGAATCTATGGATTCTAATCAGGTCTGGGAGCTAGTAGAACCACCCGATGGTGTAAAAACCATTGGATGCAAGTGGATCTACAAGAGAAAGAGAGGAGTAGACGGGAAGATTGAGACCTTCAAAGCTAGGCTTGTTGCGAAAGGGTATACTCAGAAAGAGGGTATCGATTATGAGGAGACCTTTTCGCCGGTAGCTATGCTTAAGTCTATTCAGATTCTCTTATCTATAGCTGCTCATATGGATTATGAGATTTGGAAGATGGATGTCAAGACAGCTTTCCTTAACGGAAGTCTTGAGGAGAACATCTATATGCGGCAACCAGAAGGATTCATTGCTAAAGGCAAAGAGCATCTTGTATGTAAGCTTAATCGGTCCATTTATGGATTGAAGCAAGCTTCTAGATCTTGGAACATCCGCTTTGATGAGGTAATCCAGTCATATGGATTTATTCAAAGTCCGGATGAGCCTTGTGTATACAAGAGATGTGACGGAAACGTAGTGGTGTTTCTTGTACTATACGTAGATGACATTTTGTTAGTTGGCAACAATATCAAAGTGTTATCAGACGTAAGGGTATGGTTGTCCAAACAGTTTGATATGAAGGACTTGGGAGAAGTGGGACACATCCTTGGGATCAAAGTTATAAGGGATCGCAAGAAAAGGATGTTGTGCTTGTCTCAAGCTTCATACATTGACACTATCCTTGCTCGTTTTAGCATGCATAACTCCAAGAAAGGTTTTCTACCTTTTAGGCATGGAGTTCCTTTATCTAAAGAGATGTGTCCCAAAACATCAAAGGAGATAGAGGACATGAAGGCGGTTCCTTATGCTTCGGCAGTAGGAAGCCTTATGTATGCTATGCTATGTACGAGACCGGATATCTGCTTTGTCGTGGGCATGGTTAGCAGATATCAGAGTAATCCTGGACAGGGACATTGGACTGCGGTAAAGCATATATTGAAGTACCTGAGAAGGACTAGGCATTATATGCTGGTTTACCGTGAAGGGATTTCCCTTGTCGAGTCCGTGAGAGGAAACTTCGCTTCCCCTTCGCCTCGGTTGCTTGACCATGGTGATCCCTTTGATGTCCCCGGATTAAAAATTTAATCCTAGACAAAAGGGATTCCCAAAGCAACCAAGTCATCGTCGTTCTATTCGTTTAGAGAGGTCACTTGAACAAACTAGTTGTTCAAGCGACCATCCTCTATTCTACGAGTAGCCGCGGAATAGACGATGTCCGGATCGCCGGTTTTTGTGTTTATACTCGGGATCCAAGTATTATTTAGCCTATTTACAGAAATATAACATGCTTATATTTTGAAAAACAAACACAAGCAATGAATAAAAGAGATAGAAGAATAGTTATACCTCTTGGTCTTCTAATGTATGACCCTCCTCCTTTTGGACATCGTGTGGGCGACGATCCACCAAAGTCGAAGCTCCTAGATCGCAAAACTTCCTTCCTTGCTTTTCGCAAGTAAGAAGAAGAAGAGAAACAATGTTTTTCTCCTTCAAAAACTCAACCAACAAAGAACTATAGAAGTTCTTGCCGCCGGCCAACTAGAAGGAGAAGAAGATGATGGAAAACTACCAAGACACCAAGGGAAACCCTATATCTTGTTTCCACCACCTAAGGAGAAGAGAGGGGAGTGTTTTGGGCACCGGACAAGGGCTGGGAAGGGCTGGAATAGCTGCTGGACATTGGCCACAAGGCAAGGAAGAAGAAGGAAAACTTGCCTTATTTGGTGCCACCCTTGCTTCCAAACCCAAACCCTAATTCCAATCCTATCTCAACTAGGATTGCCCTATTCTTGCCGGCCAAGCCTTGCTCCCTCTCAATCATCATCTTCACGCCAACCCCATGCCACCTTTTATAGAGTTTGGGGATAAGCCATGAATTAATCTCCTCCATTGGTTCTAGGGATTTAATCTCAACCGTCGGATCTAGAGATTTAATCTCAACCATCGGATCTTAGAGATTTAATCTCTACCAATGGATCTTAGTGTTTTGTTTCTATCCATTGGATCTAAGCATCTTGAGGTGTTAATGGGCTACATTAGGGACCATGAGGAGGAGTTGGGTCTTGGCCACCCATAGATCAAGCCCACATAAAGTCCGATCCACTAATGATGGTCCAATCCACTAAAGGTCCATCATTGATCTACCTCACCAACCCCCATATGATAATATGGGCTCCATATATTTTTTGTACATTTTCTCGTCATGTTTAAGATCTCGAATGTCCGTCGATTAATTAATTTACTGACCATTAATTAATCAACATCTAACTCCTTGAGTAGTACCACTCAACCTTTTCATCATGCCGGACCTAGTCCACCTGCAGGGTTTACATGATGAACCTTATGAGCTCCTCAAGGGGACATCATCATCCTAATATATAGGACACGGTTTCCTCCTATAATCAACGTCACACCATATAAATAATATCATCTCCCAACTTACCGAGTCTATCGATTTAATCTATAAATCTCGCCCATTGGTAAATCAAAGAGATGAGTACCAAGTATATGTGCCCGTTATTATATCGGGATTAAGAGCATGTACTAAATAATATCTGAGGTCCGATTCGATTATGTAGTCAGCAATAAATAGAATCACCTCTGTGTCGGTCCTACTCAATACACACAAAGTGCACTAGTGTGATTCTATGGTCAAGACAAACCAATACCAAATCACACTACAACCATTCCGATGGTTTGTCCAAAGCCATCTCAGTTGTGAGCCTTTACTTATACTTTACAAGGAGCCGATAACATGATCTCCCGTGTGACACCACACACCATGTTATCTACAATGTAATGTATTAGACAATATGCATAAATATATGCAAACAATGATCATGTGATTCTTATTTCAAAATAAAGATGTTCATACAAAAGATAGACTTTTTAGTATACATCCCTACAATCTCCCACTTATACTAAAAGACTATGCTGTCATTATTCTGCCATACATCTGATTCCCCTTCCTTCCACATGCCTATCAAAGCTCTCGCCAGAAAGGCCTTAGTGAAAGGGTCTACCAGGTCATCCTCTGATGCAATCTAGGCGACAGCAACTTCTACCTCCTTTACGATTTCTTGTATCAGGTGGTACTTGCACTTTATGTGTTTACTAGCCTTATGGGCTCGTGGTTCCTTCGAGTTTGCAACTGCACCATTGTTATCATAATAAATTGTGATAGTTCTGGGCAAACCAGGAATCACATCTAAGTCCATCAAGAAGTTCCTGAGCCATACAGCTTCTTTGGCCGCCACAGGGGCTGCCAGATACTCAGCTTCCATGGTGGAGTCCGCCATGCATTTCTGTTGGGCACTCCTCCATACAATGGCTCCACCTTCTAAAGTAAACACAAAACCTGAGGTAGACTTACTGTTATCCCTATCTGATTGGAAATCGCAATCCATGCAACCCACAGGGAGTAATTGGTATGCACGGTAAACTAGCATATAATCCCTAGTCCTTCTCAGGCACTACAATATATGCTTTTACCGCAGTCCAATGTCCTCGTCTCGATTACTCGATATCCGCTAACCATGCCCACTGTAAAGCGTATATCTTGTCTCGCACATAGCATATACATGAGGCTTCCATCGTCAAGCATAAGGAACCGCCTCCAGCTCCTTTATCACCTCAGATGATCTAGGACACATCTCCTTAGATAAAGTAACTCCATACCTGAAAGGTAGAAAACCCTTCTTGGAGTTCTGCATGCTAAAACGATCCAAAATCATGTCTATGTATGAAGCTTGGGATAAGCACAACAACCTTGATCCCAAGGTTGTGACCCACTTCTTTCAAGTCCTTCAAAACTGTTTGGACAACCATACCCTTACGTCTGATAACACTCTGATATTGTTGCCAACTACCAAAATGTCATCTACGTATAGTACAAGAAATACCACTACGTTTCCGTCACATCTATTGTATACACAAGACTCATCCGGACTTTGAATAAATCCATAAGTCTGGATTTACCACATCAAAGCGGATGTTCCAAGACCTCGAAGCTTGTTTCAATCCATAAATGGACCGATTAAGCTTACATACAAGATGCTCTTTTCCCTTAGCAATGAATCTCTGGTTGCTTCATATAGATGTTCTCCTCAAGACTTCCATTAAGGAAAGCTGTCTTGACATCCATCTGCCACACCTCATAATCCATATGAGCTGCTATGCATAAGAGCTCCCAGTCCTGATTTGAATCCATAGATTCAATCTCAGTATTCATTGCACTTTGCAAAGATGCTGCATCTTTATCTTGGATTGCCTCGTCATATGTCCAGGGATCAGGTTCATGTTTGCCAGGGACCAAATTGAAAGATTCTCCCAAGAACATGAATCTATCAGTCGCCTCACAACCCTCCCACTACAACGAGGTATCATCTGTATCCTCTGTGACACGCGGTGCAGTGACACATGGTACATCCTCTTGTACCGGTGGTACTAAAGAAGTGACTTCCCCTTTTAACTCCTCCAGAACAATTTTACTCTTGGGCTTGTGGCTCATCACATAGTCTTCCTCTAGAAATCTGGTGTTCGTGCTAATGATCACCCTCTGATCTCTAGTACTATAAAACAATCCACCCTTCGTTCCTCTAGGATAGCCAACGAATAAGCGCACTTCTGTACGAGGTTCCAACTTACCATCATCTGCCTTCAGCACATGTGCTGGACTCCCCATACCCGAATATGTCTTAGACTAGGCTTTCACCCAGTCCACAACTCTGTGGGAGTAGAAGGCACTGATTTTGATGGAACCAAGTTCAGAATGTACACCCCCGTATCTAGAGCATATCCCTAGAACGAATCTGGCAAGTCAGAATAACTCATCATCGATCTAACCATCTCCATAAGAGTCTTCTTCCTTCGCTCTACTACACCGTTCTGCTGAGGTGTGCCAGGTGCAGTTAATTGGGATTGAATCCCAACTTTTGATAAGTAGTTCCTAAACTCTCCCAAGAGGTTCTCTCCACTACGATCAGATTGTAGTGTCATCCATATCTTGAATAATTGTCTATAAAAGAGACGAAATATTCAAGACCACCTCTTGCCTGGATAGTCATAGGACCACACAAATCAGAATGAACCATTCCTAACACATCTTTGGCTCTATACCCCTTGGCCCTAAAAAGGCCTCTTGGTCATCTTACCCTCCAAGCAAGATTCGTAGGTTGGGAGATCCTCCACTACTAATGAACCCAAAGGTCCATCAGCTATCAACCTTTGAATTCTGCTTAGGTTAATGTGACCAAGCCTAAGAAGCCAAAGATATGTTTGGTTCATCTTCGAAGGTTCTTTTCTCCTTTTGGAATTAGAAGATGAGTTATTAATGCACTTTAGCATAATCAATCGGTTTCCGCTCACAATTGCCATGAGAGGGCTACATGATGGGACAATTAATCCCGATCTTAATCCAAGAGCAAGGAAGCACAGAGGAAAAAGAAAGTTTATCACAATCGATATAGCAATAATGTAACTGATAAAGATACATAAAGGGAATTTTCCAGAACCTAAGTTTTATTTTTCTCAAGAGATAAATAAAACTTCTTCCACTGCAATAGCCGCCACCTTCATGGCATTGCCCAAAATGGTAATCTCCCCTTTAGCTAGTCGTTGGGTTTCCTGAAACCCCTGCAAAGTGTTGCAGACATGATTAGTGGCTCTCATATCTACACACCAGGTGCCGGTAGATAACACCGCTAATCATGTTTCAACGACTAGTCCAAAGGATATACCTTTGTTCTGTTTTGAACTGGGACAGTCCTTCTTCCAATGTCCATCCTGCTTAAAGTCCTTGCCTTTCGGCTTCTTCACTCCTCCCTGAGATCCTCCCACCACCTTTGCTCCACCTTGTTTCTTCTTCTTCTTGCCTTTCGGCTTAGAAGTAGAAACCTTTTTGAGCAACCATGGCTTGAGGACACTCTTCGATGAGTGCATACTTGTACTCCTTAGCAGATAAGACAATATCTAGATTCTTTTCCAATCAACATTATTTGGGTACAGTAAGTTTATTTCTTTTTGTATCATAGTAAGTGGACTGAAAGTCATTTTTGAAAATCCTAAGAATCACATAGATCATTACTGTAGATTTCAAAAAATTATTGATTCCTCAAACAATAAAATTTCAAAATCAACCAACACCACTAAACACCGGGAATATCGCATGCCATGATCGTGTGGACGTATACAAATTCTACATTTGTAAGAGGAGGTTTTACCCATTAGTTTTACTATCTTGTCAACCTAACTTTTTGACAAGTAAAATTAATAGTTGGTTTCTCTTCAGCCCTACAAATAAAAGCAGTGACTCCGATGGGGAGGATACTTATATTTGCATCTAAGTGTTCACCATTACACGATACTAAGGGAATTATCTCGGATTATGTGACTTACCGATGTGGAAGTACACACGCTCCTAAATAATTTCCTATAACCATTATTTGACCTAGTGATCGCAAACAAACTCATCCGATGGGGAGGAAGGCACTCAGAGCCGACGCGCAAGTTTGTTGCATCACACGTCAAATTGTAATGGAGGCCGCGGGAATTAATTAAAATGTCCCTCTCCCACTTAGTAAATTGACAGTGAGGAATTTTCAAGCACACACAACATGCATACTATTACTGTAGATTTCAATAAAAATTATTGATTCCTCAAACAATAAAATTTCAAAATCAACCAACACCTCAAAACACCGAGAATATCACATGCCACGATAGTGTGGACGTATACGAATTCTACATTTGTAAGAGGAGGTTTTACCCATTAATTTTATTATCTTGTCAACCTTACTTTTTGACAAATAAAATTAATAGTTGGTTCCTCTTTGGCCCTACAAATAAAAGCAGTGACTCCGATGGGGAGGATACTTTTTATTTGTATCTAAGTGTGCATCATTACACGATACTAAGGGAATTATCTCGGATTATGTGCCTTACCGATATGGAAGTACACACGCTCCTAAATAATTTCCTATAACCATATTCGACCTTGTGATCCGCAAACAAACCCATCCGATGGGGAGGAAGGCACTCAGAGCCGACGCGCAAGTTTGTTTGCATCACTTGTCAAATTGTAATGGAGGCCGCGGGAATTTATAAAAATATCCCTCTCCCACTTAGTAATTTGAAATTGAGGAATTTTCCTAGCCTACGACATGCATATCAAACAAAAAGCAATAAATATGAAAAATAAATTATTTTCCAACTATTATGGCTTTTGTCTTCAATATGACTCCTGTCGCATCGCCATCTCGTCCACTCCTCCTACGCCATGTACGAGCCATCCGGAGATCCGAGCCGAGACTAAATCCTATTTTAATTTACATCCATCGATCCTATACTCCACGAGGGAGTGTACATGAAATCTAGATCGAAAGTAAAATAAAACAAAGAGCGGCTAAACAATGTCGTATTTAATTTACCAAAAACTAAATACTAGCCTCGTCAACACCGAGGAATCAACAAAATAAATATTTACACACATACAATCACATACACACATATGGCCATAATAGTCGGATCTTATGCCTGCAACCAAAGAGTTAAACTATGCATATCCTACTATTATCCGGCACATATAATATATGAAAAAGTGCATAAAAATTAACCGAATCCTAAACACACAAAATCGGAAACCTTGGCTCTGATACCAATTGAAGGGATTTCCCTTGTCGAGTCCGTGAGAGGAAACTTCGCTTCCCCTTCGCCTCGGTTGCTTAACCATGGTGATCCCTTCGATGTCCCCGGATTAAAAATTTAATTCTAGACAAAAGGGATTCTCAAAGCAACCAAGTCATCGTCGTTCTATTCGTTTAGAGAGGTCACTTGAACAAACTAGTTGTTCAAGCGACCATCCTCTATTCTACGAGTAGCCGCGGAATAGACGATGTCCGGATCGCCGGTTTTTGTGTTTATACTCGGGATCCAAGTATTATTTAGCCTATTTACAGAAATATAACATGCTTATATTTTGAAAAACAAACACAAGCAATGAATAAAAGAGATAGAAGAATAGTTATACCTCTTGGTCTTCTAATGTATGACCCTCCTCCTTTTGGACGTCGTGTGGGCGACGATCCACCAAAAGTCGAACCTCCTAGATTGCAAAACTTCCTTCCTTGCTTTTCCCAAGCAAGAGGAAGAAGAGAAACAATGTTTTTCTCCTTCAAAAACTCAACCAACAAAGAACTATAGAAGTTCTTGCCGCCGGCCAACTAGAAGGAGAAGAAGATGATGGAAAACTACCAAGACACCAAGGGAAACCCTATATCTTGTTTCCACCACCTAAGGAGAAGAGAGGGGAGTGTTTTATGCACCGGACAAGGGCTGGGAAGGGCTGGAATAGCTGCTAGATGTTGGCCACAAGGAAAGGAAGAAGAAGGAAAACTTGCCTTATTTGGTGCCACCCTTGCTTCCAAACCCTAACCCTAATTCCAATCCTATCTCAACTAGGATTGCCCTATTCTTGCCGCCCAAGCCTTGCTCCCTCTCAATCATCATCTTCACGCCAACCCCATGCCACCTTTTATAGAGTTTGGGGATAAGCCATGAATTAATCTCCTCCATTGGTTCTAGGGATTTAATCTCAACCGTCGGATCTAGAGATTTAATCTCAACCGTCGGATCTTAGAGATTTAATCTCAACCATCGGATCTAGAGATTTAATCTCAACCGTCGGATCTTAGAGATTTAATCTCTACCAATGGATCTTAGTGTTTTGTTTCTATCCATTGGATCTAAGAATCTTGAGGTGTTAATGGGCTACATTAGGGACCATGAGGAGGAGTTGGGTCTTGGCCACCCATGGATCAAGCCCACATAAAGTCCGATCCACTAATGATGGTCCAATCCACTAAAGGTCCATCATTGATCTACCTCACCAACCCCCATATGATAATATGGGCTCCATATATTATTTGTACATTTTCTCCCCGTGTTTAAGATCTCGAATGTCCGTCGATTAATTAATTTACTGACCATTAATTAATCAACATCTAACTCCTTGAGTAGTACCACTCAACTTTTTCATCATGCCGGACCTAGTCCACCTGCAGGGTTTACATGATGAACCTTATGAGCTCCTCAAGGGGACATCATCATCCTAAAATATAGGACACGGTTTCCTCCTATAATCAACGGCACACCATATAAATAATATCATCTCCCAACTTACCGAGTCTATCGATTTAATCTATAAATCTCGCCCATTGGTAAATCAAAGAGATGAGTACCAAGTATATGTGCCCGTTATTATATCGGGATTAAGAGCATGTACTAAATAATATCTGAGGTCCGATTCGATTATGTAGTCAGCAATAAATCGAATCACCTCTGTGTCGGTCCTGCTCAATACACACAAAGTGCACTAGTGTGATTCTATGGTCAAGATAAACCAATACCAAATCACACTACAACCATTCCGATGGTTTGTCCAAAGCCATCTCGGTTGAGAGCCTTTACTTATACTTTACAAGGAGCCGATAACATGATCTCCCGTGTGACACCACACACCATGTTATCTACAATGTAACGTATTAGACAATATGCATAAATATATGCAAACAATGATCATGTAATTCTTATTTCAAAATAAAGATGTTCATACAAAAGATAGACTTTTCAGTATACATCCCTACATACCGGGCAGATCAATTAGTCCCTGTGGATTACACGGATTCAGATTTCCAATCAGATAGGGACAAGAGTAAGTCTACCTCGGGGTTTGTGTTTACTTTTGGAGGTGGAGCCATAGTATGGAGGAGTGTCAAGCAGAAATGCATGGCGGACTCTACCATGGAAGCTGAGTATGTGGCAGCCTCTAAGGCAGCCAAGGAAGCTGTATGGCTCAGGAACTTCTTGATGGACTTGGATGTGATTCCTGGTTTGCCAAGAACTATCACAATTTATTGTGATAATAGTGGTGCAGTTGCAAACTCAAAGGAACCACGAGCCCATAAGGCGAGTAAACACATAGAGCGCAAGTACCACCTCATACGAGAGATCGTAAAGCGAGGAGAAGTTAATGTCGCCAAGATTGCATCAGAGGATAACCTGGCGGATCCATTCACTAAGGCCCTTCCAGCGAAAGCGTGTGATAGGCATGTGGAGGACATGGGGATCAGATGTATGGCAGAGTGATGACGGCATAGTCTTTTAGTATAAGTGGGAGATTGTTGGAATGTATACTTAAAGCCTAGCTCTTTTTGTATGAACATTTTATTTTGAAATAAGAATCACATAATCATTGTTTGCACTTTATATATTTATTATATGTGTGCATATTGTCTAATATTTTACATTGTAGATAACATGGTGCTTGGTGTGGCACAGAAGATCATGTTATCAGTCCCTTGTAAAATATAAGTAGAGGCTCACAACCAAGATGGTTTTGGACAAACCATTGGCATGGTTGTAGTGTAGCTTGGTATTGTTTTGTCTTGAACATAGAGTTACACTAGTACACTTAGGTGTATTGAGCAGGACCGACATAGAGGTGATTCAATTTAGTACTGACTACATAATTGAATCGGACCGTGGATATTATGTTGTGCATGCTCTTAATCCCGATATAATAACGGGCACATGTGCTTAGTATTTATTTCTTTGATTTACCAGAGGGTGAGATTTAGATGGATTAAATCAATATGCCCGGTAAGTTGGGAAATAATATTATTTACATGATGTGTCGTTGAATATAGGAGGAAACTGTGTCCTATATATTAGGTTGATGATGTCCCCTTGAGGAGCTCATAAGGTTCATCATGTAAACCCAGCTGGTTGACTTAGTCAACATAATGATAAGGTTGAGTGGTACTACTCGAGGAATTAGATGTTAATTAATTGATGGTCAGTAAATCAATTAATTGACGGACATTCGATATCTTAAACACGGGGAGATTAATGTACAAATAATATATGGAGCCCATATTGATTTATGGGGGTTGGTGAGGTAGTTCAATGATGATCCTCTAGTGGAATGGAACATCATTGCGTGTTCTACCAGATCTACGAAGATGTGGTGTTACAATAGGTCCAGCCGATTGCACATCACTATGAGTTGTCGGCTGTTGTGCTTCACCAGGTATCTCATTAATGTCTATTTGAGTCTCTCGAGCCTCCTCAAGCTCGACGACACTCCCACTGTTTTCTTGCAAGAGAAACTCTTTCTCTAGAAACATAGCATGCCTTGAAACAAACACCTTTTGTTCCACAGGATGATAGAATTGGTAACCCCTTGTTTCCTTAGGGTATTCAACAAATAGACATTTATCAGACTTAGCATCCAGTTTGTCTGATACAGTCCGCTTCACATAAGAAGGACAACCCCATATCTTCAAGTAAGATACATGAGGTTTCTTACCACTCCATATCTCATATGGAGTAGTTGAGACTACCTTGGTAGGCATTCTGTTTAACAAGTAAACAGTTGTCTGAAGTGCATAGCCCCAAAAGGACTTAGGAAGAGTCGCATGATTCATCATTGACCTGACCATGTCCAACAAGGTCCGGTTACGCCTCTCAGATACACCATTATGCTGTGGTGTATATGGCGGAGTCCATTGAGACAATATACCATTGTCTCTTAGATAATCAAGAAACTCTTGACTTAAGTATTCACCACCTCGATCCGATCGAAATATTTTAATACTCTTATCATGTTGTTTCTCTACT
This sequence comes from Wurfbainia villosa, assembly GCA_025175895.1. NCBI lineage: Eukaryota > Viridiplantae > Streptophyta > Magnoliopsida > Zingiberales > Zingiberaceae > Wurfbainia > Wurfbainia villosa. The sequence continues at coordinate 92,967,921 of CM045996.1, forward strand.
TCATTTCTGAATTCTTTGAACCTTTCAAAGGCTTCAGACTTGTGTTTCATCAAGAACACATACCCAAGCTGTGAGTGATCATCGTGAAGGTAATGAAGTGCTATAGCCTCCTAATGCTTGAGTTGACATAGGTCCACATACATCAGTATGTATTAGTCCAAGTAACTCTCCCACTCATTCACCTTTTCTAGTAAAAGGTAACTTAGTCATCTTGCCTTTTAAGCATGATTCGCATGTATCGTATGAATCCAATTCAAACGATTCCAGAATTCCACATCGGTGTAATTCGGACATGCATTTCTTGCTTACATGGCCAAGACGACAATGCCACATGTAGGAGTCTATTTGATTATCCTTTCGAGCACGCTTGTTGCTCGCTTCGATATTACAAATGTCACTGGATACGCCCAATGTATAAACACCATTGCTTAAAGTTCCAGTCCCATAAAGAATTCCATTCAAAGTTATGTAACAACAATTGTTACTAAAAGTCAAATGGTATCCATTTCTATTTAAACAAGAAATAGAAATGATCTTCTTTATCAACGAAGGAACATAAAAGCAATTGTCTAATTCTAAGACAAGTCCTACAGGGAGTTCCAACAAATACGTTCCGATGGCGAGTGCAGAAAACGTTACTCCATTCCCAACACGTAAATTTGACTATCCCTTGACGAGTATTCTTCTATTCCTTAGCCCATGTATGTCATTACATATATGTGAGACACACCCAGTATCAAATACCCAAGTGTTTGAGGAAATAGAATGACAATCAATAAAGAAGATTTCTGAAGAAGATGGGGCATCCGATGCCTTATCCTTCTTCACGGACTCAAGATAAATCTTGCAGTTTCTTCGCAAATGGCCCTACTTGCCATAATGATGGCAAGTGCCCTTTTGAGCTGGTTCTGCCTTTTTAGCCTTTTTCTTCTTCCCCTTCTATTTTTCCTTTGACTCCCTCTTAGAACCTTTCTTCGAGGAATCAACTAACAACATCGTCCCCTGCTCATGCTTATCAGAAGGCTCCACAGTCTTCAGCATGTTGAGCAGTACCAAAGATGAACCTTCTTGCATCTCAGAGGTGAAGAGGAGCTTTGAGACTTCGAACCTTTCGAATCTCACTTGCTCATCAACCAACTCACAAAGATGAAGGACTACGATATGAGCATCCATATGCTCATGCTGCTTTCGTAGCTTGGGTTCCATCGCGGCTAGCATGATGCAACTCATTTGTTCAGAATCACTCACATGTTTCTGATAGGCCAATAATTGGTCCAGAGTTGCATCGTCACTAGGACGGGCGGGAAGAGGCGCTTCGAGGACATTTGCAAGCTTTTCAATCTTGAGAACAATTCTCAAGCTTCTAAGCCAGTCCAAGAAGCTCGGCCCAGTCAATTTATTCGAATCCAAAATGGAACGCAAATTCAAAGACATCATGATCAATCTTAGAAATACAAATCGAGCATATATGAGAAAATGATTTTTTTTTAAAATGCATCAATATACATTTATAAATCCCATTCATTTTATCGAATTTCAAAAACCCCAAAATCACTTCGTGAGATCGTAGGTCCATCTTTGAATGAGCTGATATCCATCATAGTTATGAACAACCTTGGAGAGAGTCCAACAAGCCATTCATAACTACGACGGTAGGTATCAACTATACCGATTGCATATCACGTATATGCAACTATCACAATGTGCTATCAACTAATTGAATGTTCACACATACATCGGGTTGTTAACACATTAACAAGTATGCATCATATGCATAGAACCCAACTTCACCTCCCTTTACATCGACCTTGGAGAGAGTCCAACAAGCCGATGCTCCAGGTTAAAGCCAACCCATTAATCGAGAAATAGTTTTAATATGGTTAGAGTGCATTCAACCAATTAGCCCAGCTTGGAGAGAGTCCAACAACCAAAGCTAACGATTGACCTCTGACTCTTACCATATTAGTATTAAACTATTCCATGGTTTGAACATGTTCGGGTTCGAGCCGGGCTTGGAGAGAGTCCAACAACCCAAACAAGAAACGGAACTCTGGTTCTAACCATATCAATGGAAGGTGTAGGATTTAATATTGTTTAAGGGTTTTATGTCTCATCCTCTTTGCATGCAAATAACTATTATCTACATGGCATGACATACATGGCATACATCTACATGTCACGACATGCATGGCATAATGTTATGCATCTAATGCAATTACATGGCATACAATTATGTCATGTATATATTTCCTTATATGTCATAACTATTTATGGAAATAAAATATATTTAAGATTTGATTCTCTAAATCAAATCATAATTAAATTAGGAAACAAATTTCTAAATCTAATCACATATTTTATTTATGGAATTATTTGATTAAGAAAAATCTATTAAGGAAACCAATTTCCTAAATCATTAAAACTACTTAAGGAAATAAAATATTTTATGATTTGATTTCCCAAATCAAATCATGATTAAATTAGGAAACAAATTTCCAGAATCTAATCAAATATTTTATTTATGGAAAATATCAATTTCCATAAATACTTCAAACTTTTCAAAAGTGGAAGATTTCCATAAATACTTCTAGACTTTCCAAAATTGAAAAATTTTCATAAATACTTCTAAATTTCCAAAATTAGAAAATTTCCAGAAATACATTATGACTATCGCAAAACCATTTTTACGATTATGTCGAAACACAACCTGGGCTCTGATACCACTGTTGGGTTTCCGGTACCGCGGTGTGTGTGTGTTCGATCACGTTTCGTAAACATGAACACAGCGGAAGCAATAAAAATAATAAATCTACATTTATTACAACACACATAGCACACGCATGCATATTACAACAAGTGTAGACATAACCGTAAATTTAAATTTGCAATAAAAGGAAATTTATCTACGTTATACCTTCTGTATGACGTGTAGCGGGAACGGCATCAACCGGAACGATCCTCGCTAGAATCGTCTCTATCCGTATCCACGCCGAGTTACTCGGGATGACTTCGCTAAGCCACGAGCTTCGTCTTCGTATGGGTTACTAGCCTCGTGTTGAAGACGACGTGATCGAGAGATGATCACGATCCGAATCAAAATTCGGATCCTAATACGAGTTCTCAAAACTCGCTTCTCTGGAGAGGTATTCGTCAACCAATTGACGAATCCTTCGTCCTCCACCTCAGAGGATTACCGGAGATCGAATCCCCGGTAAGTTAGCCGCTGTCGGAGCTCTAACAGTCGTCCAAACGACGCTCCGACGAGAGGAGAACAAGCTGTCCAGAAAACTGGACAGCTTTGGTGGAGGAGTAGGCGCCGGCCAAAACAAGGAAGCCAGAGCTCACCTTGATGCCAAACTTGAAGGAGATCACCGGAGCACTAACCGGTAGCAGCTCGACGCCGGCAAGGGGGAAGGTCAGCACCTTCTGGATGCCGGTTGGAGCCTCAAGGTGGGCGGCGGCAAGGAGGAGGAGAGTTGGCTCCGAATTTCTCCAAGGAGAGGTGGGCGGCAACTTAGGGTTGTGGATTAGGGCTTAATTATCCCTTATGCCCTCTTTTATAGAGAACTAATTCTCTTAATGGTTATTGGATCATAACCATTAGGCCCGTTAACCCGCTCCATTAAGATAAGTTAAAATAAACCAAACCATGATGGTTTATTTTAAGTTAAAACGAACCGAACCAATTTTGGTTCATTCGTTTAAAATAAACCAAACCCTTTGGTTTATTCTTCTCCATTGGATTAGAACCAAACCATTTTGGTCCATCCATTATGTCTTCATAAGACATGACCCATCCACGCTTCCATTGCGACTGAAACGATTTCATGCTCGCTCCATGTTTGGTCCAACCAAACTTAGTTTCTCTCAGTCTGAGAATCTCATTCTCAAGCTCGTTTTAAATCCTTTGGATTACGCTCGTTGTGCGTGTGACCAAATAGGTTCTCGGTTTATGTTGTCCGTCTATAATTAACCATTAATTATAGAATGATCATGAGTGGCACCTAGTAGTACATCATGATCCCCAATTAACCGAAAAAATCAACGGTTGATCCAGAACTATTTCTGAAACCCTTCAGCAGCTCGAATGAATCGTGCCCCATTCCCTTCACTCATCTTATACCAACTTGGTTCAGGACATGGTCTATAGTGTCAGTCCCCACTAAGCTGACTACGTCACACCTAGCCCAAGTATCATTTCCTCGTCCTACGGATTCTAGTTACTCCACATGTATCGAAGAGTACCTTACTCTAAACATGTAATGCTTTGGCCAAAGACTTTAGTAACAATCCGACGAGAGGCCATGGGTATACATCTCCTCGTAAGGAGTGGTGAATCCTTTATAGGCTATTCAAACACCTTCGATCACTTTGACTTATACCCAATCATCCCGGGTCCATATCTCATTAGAGATGCTTGCTTAAGATGTCAAAGCATAAGTCTCTATGATCAAGATGACTTGAATACCGCAAGTCAAAGGAACATCGTACTTAAGCCACAGTAAGAACATCATTGACATATCTATATATGCAGAGAACCATATGAAGTCTTACGGCTGGTCACTCCAATGAACTAGTTACCATAACTAGCATCCACGATTAACTCCGGACATCACTATGTCTCCAGCCTGTGATAATCAGCTGCTTGGATACACCAAGGAGTATAACTCGTGCTAGTCTCAACAGAATTGATGGTGTCCAAATCCATCAATTCATCGACTAGGGATAATTCCGATACATCACAATTACACATGTAGAGATACTCACTAGTTGTGATCCAATCACAAATTCTCTCATGTTGTGAATCGTATCGTGGACATTCAGTAAATGAGTTTAAGATCCAATCAAATACATAAAACATTTATACTCAAATAGTGAATCTTCATTTATCATATAAATGGTTCATACATAAGGCGATTGCCTTAGGACATCTCTCATATATTACTAACAGACTCCCACTTGGCCTAATGTCAATCGCTACGGTATCCAATACCATAAGCTCTAACATGACCCTCAAACTTATTTTGAGGTAATGCCTTAGTCAAAGGGATCCGCTAAGTTCCTTTCAGTGGGAATTTTCTCGATTTGTATTTCGTTCCTACTGATGATCTCTCTGATAAGATGATAGCGGCGAAGCACATATTTGGATCATTGATGAGACCACATCAAGTTCAGAGATGAACTTCTTGATCCAAACCGCTTCCTTTGCTGCTTCCAAAGCTACAATGTATTATGCCTTAGTGGCAGAATCCGCTATAGTGTCAAGCTTGGAACCTTTCCAACTTATTGCGCCTCCATTCCAGGTGAATACATACCCAGACTAAGACATGGAATCATCCTTGTCTGTCTGGATCTGGCATCCGTATACCCACGTCTCACCATGTACCCTTCTCCATATATTAGGAACACATCCTTAGTTCTTCTTAAGTACTTAAGGATCGTCTTAACAGCCGCCCAATGATCCATTCCTGGATCGGACTGGTATCTGCTCGTGACACTCAGAGCATACGATACATCGGGCCTTGTACATAATATAGCATACATGATAGATCCTATTGCGGATACATAGGGAATCTTACTCATGCAAATCCTCTCGTCTTCTGTGCGCGGACACATAGACTTCGAAAGGTGTACCCCATGCATGATGGGTAAGAAACCTTTCTTGGATTCTGACATGCTAAACCTCTTTAGCACTCGGTCTATATATGTAGACTGCGAAAGACCAAGCAACCGTTTCGATCTATCTCTATAGATCTTAATCCCGAGGATGTAGGTTGCTTCTCCCAGGTCTTTCATGGAGAATGTCTTGGATAACCAAACCTTCACTGACTGTAAGATTGAAACATCGTTTTCTATAAGTAGTATGTCATCGACATACAATACTAGGAACACAACTGCACTCCCACTAACCTTCTTGTACACACAAGGTTCGTCTGGATTTTGTGAGAAATCAAACTTTTTGATTCTCTCATCAAAATGGATATTCCAGCTCCTGGATGCTTGCTTCAATCCATAAATGAACCGTCGCAATTTGTATACCTTGGTTTTATCAACCGATGTGAAACCCTCAGGTTGTATCATATACACGTCCTCAAGCAGGTTTCCATTAAGGAAAGCTGTTTTCACATCCATCTGCCATATCTCATAATCATAATGAGCCGCTATGGCCAGGAGCATCCGAATGGATTTAAGCACAGCTACAGGCGAATAGGTTTCGCCATAATCAACACCTTGCTTTTGACGATATCCTTTCGCCACCAATCTAGCCTTATAGGTAATCACATTACCATCTATGTCAGTTTTCTTCTTGAAAACCCACTTGCACCCTATAGGCTTTATGGCTTCAGGTGGGTCAACCAAGTTCCAAACTTGGTTTTCATACATGGAATCCATTTCCGACTTCATGGCACCAAGCCACTTATCCCTTTCTGAACTTGTCAACACTTCTTCATAACTGGTAGGCTCCTCATCATCAATGAGTAATACGTCGTTCGATTCACTTACGAGAAATCCATATCTCTCAGGAATATTGCGTGTTCTACCAGATCTATGAAGATGTGGTGTTACAATAGGTCCAGCCGATTGCTCATCACTATGAGTTGTCTACCGTGTAGTTCTCACTGTATCTCATTAATGTCTATTTGAGCCTCTCGAGCCTCCTCAAGCTCGACGACACTCCCACTATTTTCTTGCAAGAGATACTCTTTCTTTAGAAACACAACATGCCTTGAAACAAACACTTTTTGTTCCACAGGATGATAGAATTGGTAACCCCTTGTTTCCTTAGGGTATCTAACAAATATACATTTATCAGACTTAGCATCCAGTTTGTTTGATACAGTCCGCTTCACATAAGCAGGACAACCCCATATCTTCAAGTAAGATACATGAGGTTTCTTACCATTCCATATCTCATATAGAGTAGTTGAGACTACCTTGGTAGGCATTCTGTTTAACAAGTAAACAGCTGTCTGAAGTGCATAACCCCAAAAGGACTTGGGAAGAGTCGCATGATTCATCATTGACCTGACCATGTCCAACAAGGTCCGGTTACGCCTCTCAGATACACCATTATGCTGTGGTGTATATGGCGGAGTCCATTGAGACAATATACCATTGTCTCTTAGATAATCAAGAAACTCTTGACTTAAGTATTCATCACCTCGATCCGATCGAAGTATTTTAATACTCTTATCATGTTGTTTCTCTACTTCATTTCTGAATTCTTTGAACCTTTCAAAGGCTTCAGACTTGTGTTTCATCAAGAACACATACCCAAGCCGTGAGTGATCATCGATGAAGGTAATGAAGTAGCTATAGCCTCCTAATGCTTGAGTTGACATAGGTCCACATACATCTGTATGTATTAGTCCTAGTAACTCTCCCACTCGTTCACCTCTTCTAGTAAAAGGTAACTTAGTCATCTTGCCTTTTAAGCATGATTCGCATGTATCGTATGAATCCAATTCAAACAATTCCAGAATTCCACATCGGTGTAATTCGGACATGCGTTTCTTGCTTACATGGCCAAGACGACAATGCCACATGTAGGAGTCTATTTGATTATCCTTTCGATCACGCTTGTTGCTCGCTTCGATATTGCAAATGTCACTGGATACGCCCAATGTATGAACACCATTGCTTAAAGTTCCAGTCCCATAAAGAATTCCATTCAAAGTTATATAACAACAATTGTTACTAAAAGTCAAATGGTACCCATTTCTATTTAAACAAGAAATAGAAATGATGTTCTTTATCAACGAAGGAACATAAAAGCAATTGTCCAGTTCTAAGACAAGTCCGACAGGGAGTTCCAACAACACGCCCGGCGGCGAGCTCGAAAGCAATACGTAACCGAACGAACACGAAAATTTGACTCTCCCTTGACGAGTCTTTTTCTATTCCTTAGCCCATGTATGTCATTACATATATGTGAGCCACACCTAGTATCAAATACCCAAGTTTTTGAGGAAATAGAATGACAATCAATAAAGAAGATTTTTGAAGAAGATGGGGCATCCGATGCCTTATCCTTCTTCACGGACTCAAGATAAATCTTGCACTTTCTTCACAAATGGCCCTACTTGCCATACTGATGGCAAGTGCCCTTTTGAGCTGGTTCTGCCTTTTTAGCCTTTTTCTTCTTCCCCTTCTGTTGTTCCTTTGACTCCCTCTTAGAACCTTTCTTCGAGGAATCAACTAACAACACCATCCCCTGCTCATGCTTCTCAGAAGGCTCCACAGTCTTCAGCATGTTGAGCAGTACCACAGATGTGTTAGTAATATATGAGAGATGTCCTAAGGCAATCGCCTTATGTATGAACCATTTATATGATAAATGAAGATTCACTATTTGAGTATACATGTTTAATGTATTTGATTGGATCTTAAACTCATTTACTGAATGTCCACGATACGATTCACAGCATGAGAGAATTTGTGATTGGATCACAACTAGTGAGTATCTATACATGTGTAATTGTGATGTATCAGGAATTATCCCTAGTCGATGAATTGATGGATTTGGACACCATCAATTGCTGAGACTAGCACGAGGTATACTCCTTGGTGTATCCAAGCGGTGATTCTCAGGCCGAGACATAGTGATGTCCGGAGTTAATCGTGGATGCTAGTTATGGTAACTAGTTCATTGGAGTGACCAGCCGTAAGACTTCATATGGTTCTCTCCATATATAGATATGTCAATGAAGTTCTTACTGTGGCTTAAGTGCGATGTTCCTTTGACTTGCGGTATTCAAGTCATCTTGATCATGGAGACTTATGCTTTGACATCTTAAGCAAACATCTCTAAGGAGATGTGGACCCGGGATGATTGGGTATAAGTCGTGATCGAAGGTGTTTGAATAGCCTATAAAGGATTCACCACTCCTTGCGAGGAGATGTATACCCATGGCCTCTCGTCGGATTGTTACTAAAGTCTTTGGCCAAAGCATTACATGTTTAGAGTAAAGTACTCTTCGATACATGTGGAGTAACTAGAATCCGTAGGACGAGGAAATGATGCTTGGGCTAGGTGTGACGTAGTCAGCCTAGTGGGGACTGACACAATAGACCATGTCCTGAACCAAGTGGGTATAAGATGAGTGAAGGGAATGAGGCACGATTCATTCGAGCTACTGAAGGGTTTCAGAAATAGTTCTGGATCAACCGTTGATCTTTTTGGTTAATTGGGGATCATGATGTACTACTAGGTGCCACTCATGATCGTTCTATAATTAATGGTTAATTATAGATGGCCAACATAAATCGAGAACCTATTTGGTCACACGCACAACGAGTGTAATCCAAAGGATTTAAAACGAGCTTGAGAATGGGATTCTCAGACCGAGAGAAACTATGTTTGGTTGGACCAAACATAAAGCGAGCATGGAATTGTTTCAGTCGCAATGGAAGCGTGGATGGGCAGTGTCTTATGAAGACATAATGGATGGACCAAAATGGTTTGGTTCTAATCCAATGGATGAGAATAAACCAAATGGTTTGGTTTATATTAAATGAATTAACCAAAGGTTGGTTCGGTTCGTTTTAACTTAAAATAAACCATCATGGTTTGGTTTATTTTAACTTATCTTAATGGAGCGGGTTAACGGGCTTTATGGATATGATCCATTAACCATTAAGAGAATTAGTTCTCTATAAAAGTGGGCTTAAGGGATTGTTAAAAACTAATCATCCAAAACCCTAAAGCAAGTTGCCGCCCACCTCCTTGGTGAATTCGGCTCCAACAACCTTGTGCCGCCGCCCAACCACTTGTGCCGCCGTCCAACTTGTTGCCGGCGACCAAGCTTCAGCCGGTGAACCTCCGGCGACCCTCCGGTGATCTCCTATAGGTTTGGCATCAAGGTGAGGCTTTTCTCTCCTTGTTTTGGCCGGCGCCTACTCCTCCACCAAGCTGTCCAGTTTTCTGGACAGCTTCTCCTCCTCTCGAGGCGTCGTTTGGACGACGGTTAGTGCTCCGACAGCGGCTAACATACCGGGATTTGATCTCCGGTAATCCTCTGAGGTGGAGGACGAAGGATTCGTCAAACGGTTGACGAATACCTCTCCGGAGAAGCGAGTTTTGAGAACTCGTTTTGGATCCGAATTTGGATTCGGATCGTGATCATCTCTCGATCACGTCGTCTTCAACACGAGGCTAGTAACCCGTACGAAGACGAAGCTCATGACTTAGCGAAGTCATCCCGAGGAGCTCGGCGTGGATACGGATAGAGACGATTCTTACGAGGATCGTTCCGGTTGATGCCGTTCCCGCTACACGTCATACGGAAGGTATAACGTAGTTTAATTTCCTTTTATTGCAATTTTAATTTACGGTTATGTCTACACTTGTTGTAATAGCATGCGTGTGTTGTGTGTGTTGTAATAAATAGGAGTATTTATTATTTTTATTGCTTCCGCTGTGCTCATGTTTACGAAACATGATCGAACACACACACGCCGCGGTGCCGGAAACCCAACAAGATGAACCTTCTTGTATCTCAGAGGTGAAGAGGAGCTTTGAGACTTCGAACCTTTCGAATCTCACTTGCTCATCAACCAACTCACAAAGATGAAGGACTACGATATGAGCATCCATATGCTCATGCTGCTTTCGTAGCTTTGGTTCCATCGCGGCTAGCATAATGCAACCCATTTGTTCAGAATCACTCACATGTTTCTGATAGGCCAACAATTGGTCCAGAGTTGCATCGTCACTAGGACGGGCGGGAAGAGGCGCTTCGAGGACATTTGCAAGCTTTTCAACCTTGAGAACAATTCTCAAGCTTCTAAGCCAGTCCAAGAAGCTTCTACTACCAATTTATTCGAATCCAAAATGGAACGCAAATTCAAAGACATCATGATCAATCTTAGAAATACAAAACGAGCATATATGAGAAAATGATTTTTTTTAAAAATGCATCAATATACATTTATAAATCCCATTCATTTTTTCGAATTTCAAAAACCCCAAAATCACTTCGGGAGATCGTAGGTCCATCTCCGAATGGGCTGATATCCATCATAGTTATGAACAACCTTGGAGAGAGTCCAACAAGTCATTCATAACTACGACGGTAGGTATCAACTATACCGATTGCATATCACGTATATGCAACTATCACAATGTGCTATCAACTAATTGAATGTTCACACATACATCAAGTTGTTAACACATTAACAAGTATGCATCATATGCTTAGCACCCAACTTCACCTCCCTTTACATCGACCTTGGAGAGAGTCCAACAAGCCGATGCTCCAGGTTAAAGCCAACCCATTAATCGAGAAATAGTTTTAATATGGTTAAAGTGCATTCAACCAATTAGCCCAGCTTGGAGAGAGTTCAACAACCAAAGCTAACGATTGACCTCTAACTCTTACCATATTAGTATTAAACTATTCCATGGTTTGAACATGTTCGGGTTCGAGCCGGGCTTGGAGAGAGTCCAACAACCCAAACAAGAAACGGAACTCTGGTTCTAACCATATCAATGGAAGGTGTAGCCTTTAATATTGTTTAAGGGTTTTATGTCTCATCCTCTTTGCATGCAAATAACTATTATCTACATGGTATGACATACATGGCATACATCTACATGTCACGACATGCATGGCATAATGTTATGCATCTAATGCAATTACATGGCATACAATTATGTCATGTATATATTTCCTTATATGTCATAACTATTTATGGAAATAAAATATATTTAAGATTTGATTCTCCAAATCAAATCATAATTAAATTAGGAAACAAATTTCCAAATCTAATCACATATTTTATTTATGGAATTATTTGATTAAGGAAAATCTATTTAGGAAACCAATTTCCTAAATCATTAAAACTACTTATGGAAATAAAATATTTTAAGATTTGATTTCCCAAATCAAATCATGATTAAATTAGGAAACAAATTTCTAGAATCTAATCAAATATTTTATTTATGGAAAATATCAATTTCCATAAATACTTCCAACTTTCCAAAAGTGGAAGATTTCCATAAATACTTCTAGACTTTCCAAAATTGAAAAATTTCCATAAATACTTCTAAATTTCCAAAATTAGAAAATTTCCAGAAATACATTATGACTATCGCAAAACCATTTTTACGATTATGTCGAAACACAACCTGGGCTCTGATACCACTGTTGGGTTTCCGACACCGCGGTGTGTGTGTGTTCGATCACGTTTCGTAAACATGAACACAGCGGAAGCAATAAAAATAATAAATCTACATTTATTACAACACACACAACACACGCATGCATATTACAATAAGTTTAGACATAACCGTAAATTTAAATTTGCAATAAAAGGAAATTTATCTACGTTATACCTTTCGTATGACGTGTAGCGGGAACGGCATCAACCGGAACAATCCTCGCTAGAATCGTATCTATCCGTATCCACGCCGAGTTCCTCGGGATGACTTCGCTAAGCCACGAGCTTTGTCTTCGTACGGGTTACTAGCCTCGTGTTGAAGACGACGTGATCGAGAGATGATCACGATCCGAATCCAAATTCGGATCCTAATACAAGTTCTCAAAACTCGCTTCTCCGGAGAGGTATTCGTCAACCAATTGACGAATCCTTCGTCCTCCACCTCAGAGGATTACCGGAGATCGAATCCCCGGTAAGTTAGCCGCTGTCGGAGCTCTAACCGTCGTCCAAACGACGCTCCGACGAGAGGAGAACAAGCTGTCCAGAAAACTGGACAGCTTTGGTGGAGGAGTAGGCGCCGGCCAAAACAAGGAAGTCAGAGCTCACCTTGATGCCAAACTTGAAGGAGATCACCGGAGAACTAACCGGAAGCAGCTCGACGCCGGCGAGGGGGAAGGTCAGCACCTTCTGGATGCCGGTTGGAGCATCAAGGTGGGCGGCGGCAAGGAGGAGGAGAGTTGGCTCCGAATTTCTCCAAGGAGAGGTGGGCGGCAACTTAGGGTTGTGGATTAGGGCTTAATTATCCCTTAAGCCCTCTTTTATAGAGAACTAATTCTCTTAATGGTTATTGCATCATAACCATTAGGCCCGTTAACCCGCTCCATTAAGATAAGTTAAAATAAACCAAACCATGATGGTTTATTTTAAGTTAAAACGAACCGAACCAACTTTTGGTTCATTCGTTTAAAATAAACCAAACACTTTGGTTTATTCTTCTCCATTGGAATAGAACCAAACCATTTTGGTCCATCCATTATGTATTCATAAGACACGACCCATCCACGCTTCCATTGCGACTGAAACGATTTCATGCTCGCTCCATGTTTGGTCCAACAAAACTTAGTTTCTCTCAGTCTGAGAATCCCATTCTCAAGCTCGTTTTAAATCCTTTGGATTACGCTCATTGTGCGTGTGACCAAATAGGTTCTCGGTTTATGTTGGCCGTCTATAATTAACCATTAATTATAGAACGATCATGAGTGGCACCTAGTAGTACATCATGATCCCCAATTAATCGAAAAAATCAACGGTTGATCCAGAACTATTTCTGAAACCCTTCAGCAGCTCGAATGAATCGTGCCCCATTCCCTTCACTCATCTTATACCCACTTGGTTCAGGACATGGTCTATAGTGTCAGTCCCCACTAGGCTGACTACGTCACACCTAGCCCAAGTATCATTTCCTCGTCCTACGGATTCTAGTTACTCCACATGTATCGAAGTACCTTACTCTAAACATGTAATGCTTTGGCCAAAGACTTTAGTAACAATCCGACGAGAGGCCATGGGTATACATCTCCTCGCAAGGAGTGGTGAATCCTTTATAGGCTATTCAAACACCTTCGATCACTTCGACTTATACCCAATCATCCCGGGTCCACATCTCATTAGAGATGCTTGCTTAAGATGTCAAAGCATAAGTCTCTATGATCAAGATGACTTGAATACCGCAAGTCAAAGGAACATCGCACTTAAGCCACAGTAAGAACTTCTTTGACATATCTATATATGCAGAGAACCATATGAAGTCTTACGGCTGGTCACTCCAATGAACTAGTTACCATAACTAGCATCCACGATTAACTCCGGACATCACTATGTCTCCATCCTGTGAGAATCAGCTACTTGGATACACCAAGGAGTATACCTCGTGCTAGTCTCGACAGAATTGATGGTGTCCAAATCCATCAATTCATCGACTAGGGATAATTCCGATACATCACAATTACACATGTAGAGATACTCACTAGTTGTTATCCAATCACAAATTCTCTCATGCTGTGAATCGTATCATGGACATTCAGTAAATGAGTTTAAGATCCAATCAAATACATAAAACATGTATACTCAAATAGTGAATCTTCATTTATTATATAAATGGTTCATACATAAGGCGATTGCCTTAGGACATCTCTCATATATTACTAACAAAAGACCCACCGCCCGGTGTGGAGAAGAAGCGACCGCCAGCTTCGTGCGATGAAGGGGAACTGTTCTGCGTGATTACTCTTTGTAGTGAGAAAATGTTGTATTTATAAGGAAAATTTCCATGGCCATCCGATCGTCTTGTCCCCTCAATCGCAGCCGTTAATTGAGCTCTATTTAATTTGAAGGGAAAATTGTTTCCCCCACTTCGGTCCCTTGTGCATGACGATCCTATCACACGTCCCCGGATAAAAAAAATTAATCTGGACGGAGATGGATTACCCAAGAAACCGTTTCATCATCGTGCTATTCGATTTGAGTGGTTTCTTAAACAAACTTGTTGTTCAAGCAACCTAACTCTTTTCCTCGATTAGCCGCGGAATAGATGATGTACGGATCGCTAGTTTTTGTGTTTATCATCGAGGTCCATGTTAATCAATGACATCCAAATTACACGAGAACTAGAATCAAAACTAAACAAGATTATACTTCTTGTTTTGACTATTGATCTTCTATTGTATTCCTATCCCCTTCTTAGATGTCGTTTGGGCGACGATCTTCCAAGAGTCGAAGCCTCCTAGATCACGTGTCTTCCCTTCCTTGCTCGCTCTGAACAAGAGAAGAACAAAAGCTTCCTTCTTCTCCTTGCTTACGTCGACCACCAAGCACCAAGTTCTTGGTGTCCGCAGGCCCTATGGAGAGGGAGGAGATGGACCGGCCAAGATAAAAGAAAAAAGAACCCTTTCCTCCTTGCTTTGCCACCAGCCGAAAGAGAGAGAGAGAAGGTGGCACTGCTGACCCTTAGAGAAGAAGATGGTGCACCGACAATGAAATGGGAGAAGGCGCCGACAATGGAGAAGAAGAGAAGGATAGATCTCTAATCCTCCTTGTGTCGCCGACCTCTAGAAGACAACCCTAGGTTGTCACCCAAAGACAGAAGCAAAACCCCAGAACTTCTTGCCGCCCAAGCTTCTCATGCCAACTCCAAAAAAACCCTCAAAAACTTCTTTTTCGCCCAAGACTCTTCCCTCTCTTATATAGATCTAGGCTTCATGAGGTATTTATAATAGGCTACAATAGGGACCATGAGGAGGAGTTGGATCTTGGCCACCCAATGGATCTGAACCACACAAAATCCGATCCATTAATGATGATCCATTCCACTAGAGGATTATGATAGATCTTTCACACCAACCCCCATAAATAAATATGGGCTCCATATATTATTTGTACAAAATATGTCCTCATGTTTAAGTTATCGAATGTCCATTAATTAATTAAATTAATCACAATTTAATTAATTAATATCTAACTCCATGAGTAGTACCACTCATCCTTATCATCATGTTGGACCAAGTCCACCTGTAGGATTTACATGATGAACCTTATGAGCTCCTCAAGGGGACATCATCATCCTAGTATATAGGACATGGTTTCCTACTATAATCAATGGCAAACCATGTAAATAATATTATTTTCCAACTTACCAGGCCTATTGATGTGAGCAAAACATATAGGGTTTTAGGAGTAGTTTTCGCTCACATCTTATTACATTTTGTGTTAGTTTCATGCATATGTTACTCTATTCTTGCACGCATTGCCTATTTTCTAGTTCGGAGGTATGCTCGTTCTACTTTTGTGTTCAGGTTAGCTTTTCGGGTGAAAAAGACTCATTTTCGGAGCAAAAGAAGGACTTTCGCAGCTAGATGCAGAGTGGGACACAGTCAAGGCATGTGGATTCACACGGTGGTGTCCAATGGGCGAGAACAGCACCCCAAGGCCGCACACGGCCTAGCCATGTGGAAACACACGACCATGTGGAGGCCCGACAGATTTGTATGACTAGGGCTTTTTCTGGATTTTGCAGCGGTCCGAGGCATTGTCTATATAAGGATGGCTCCGCCCAAACCCTGGGGAGGAGGCACGACGACTAGGATGACACACCGAAGCCCTAAAAAGCTTCGGTAACTCACAACGGGGAGGAGGAACGCCGCTGGAGGTCCACACCTTGCAATACAACGTCGGAGAGAAGATCACGAAAGCATTGTATATTTCTATTTATGTGCTTTATTCCTATTGTATTCAAACTTAAACATGCTTTGTGATTCTTCCTTCGTATATATGGAGTAGTACTTTCGATTCTAGGATTAGGGAGTAGCTTGTGTACATAAACAATGTTGGTTCATGTTAAATTCTGGCCAAAAGTTTGATTTGACAATTGGTAGTTTCTCTTTACTATATCTATGCCTATTTGGCTTTCTTTCGACTGTGCTTAGGCGATACGAGGGGTGACAACCCTCACAATCTAAAATTTAGGAGATTTGATTAAGGAACCTAGGGGTAAACCTTATCTCCTACAACTGCGGGGAAAAGGGTGCGGTGGAATCGAAAATGGTCCACCGTAGGAATTGATTTGGCATCCTCGTACCGTCTATCCCGTCCTTGTGGGCGGAGATATCTCTCGGCGAATGCGACGGCTCTTCGGGAGAGTATATGATGTCCCTTCCACAAAACCGTAGGTAAACGTCTAGACAACGCTAATTGACAACATTGTTCTATGATACGCAAGCGAAACCGAAGTTCTAGAATTATCTTTGAAGACCTCGACATACTCCTTTCCTTCTCCGTGTGACACCATACAGAGTAGAGTCCATCGACAACCCTCACCAACCGTAACCTCTTAGAGATTACGTCTGAACAATTACAACCACTATGTATATTGGTATTCGAATCCCAGTCCCTGTGGGATCGATAATCTTTATTACTTGATGACATCCGTATACTTGCGGGCATTGAGCGCGAGTGTGCACTTTGAATCCTCGACAGTATCCATCGCGAGATTCGAGGTCGCATCCATGCGTATCAAGTTTTTAGCATCGTTGCCGGGGACTGATCGATTCGATATCAAATCGAGCAGTGGTAAATTGGATCGGACTTAGGATTAGATTATTTGTTTGCATTATTTTCTTCCTAGTTTACTTTATTTGCTTTAGTTTTATTTTCCACATTTAGATTTGATTTTTATTTTTAGTAGTAGTTTCCTATTTACTCATTGCATCTTATATTTTTATTTGCTAGATTGATTTATTTTCTGCTTTTAGAATTAGATTAACACTCTTAACTTTGTGGTTTGGTTCATCGTATGCTTAGACGATTAGGGTTGTAAGGTCAAATTCTGATCGCCTTAGAAATTGAGCGAACTTTTTACCGCTTTGAGAGCGAATGAAGATGGAGGATCAAGCAAAGATCCGAGGTGAAAATAGAAGCGAATAACTTTGAGCTAAAGTCGACACTTATAAATATGGTCCAACAGAGCCAATTCGGGGGAGCTGCAACTGAAGACCCGAACCGGCACCTTGAGACATTTTTTGAAATCTGCTCAACGATGAAAATAAACGGAGTCCCTACAGACGTGATTCGCTTGAGCTTGTTCCCGTTTTCACTGTGGGATAAGGTTAAGGCATGGCTTCACTCCTTACCTTCTAGCAGCATCACCACATGAGAGCAGTGTGAGCAGCAGTTTCTGAATAAATACTTCCCACCAAGTAAGACTGCTCACATGCGCCATCTTATCACTAGCTTTCACTAGAAGGAGGGGGAGTCCTTATTCGAAGCTTGGGATCACTATAAGGGGCTACTCTACCAATGCCCCCACCACGGACTGGAGAGGTGGTTGGTGATCCACATTTTCTATAATGGGATCGCATATGCCATGAAGATGTCCCTAGATTCTGCTGCAGGAGGAGCACTGATGAATAAGACCATAGAAGAGGCAAAGGAGATGATCGAAGAGGTGGCCAAAAATCACCATCAATGAGCTTCCAAACATGGTCAACCCACGCCTGCAGCTGGATGATACACTATCAACTCCATGGACCACCTTTCGGCAAGGATGGATGTGAAGGGTTTTGCTTATCGAGTCCGTGAGGGGAAACTTCGCTTCCCACTTCACCTCGGTTGCTTTATTTGCTTTAGTTTTATTTTCCACATTTAGATTTGATTTTTATTTTTAGTAGTAGTTTTCTATTTACTCATTGCATCTTAGATTTTTATTTGCTAGATTGATTTATTTTGTGCTTTTAGAATTAGATTAACACTCTTAACTTTGTGGTTTGGTTCGTCGTATGCTTAGATGATTAGGGTCGTAAGGTCAAATTCTGATCGCCTTAGAAATTGAGCGAACTTTTCACCGTCGGAGAGCAGAACAACGAAAGATGGAGGATCAAGCAGCATCCGAGGTGAACATAGGAAGCCGACCTCTGCGGGACTACGCAGCTCCTAGCGCTAGAGGATTCAGGCCGAGCATAGCTGGACTGTCTATTTCGGTGAATAACTTTGAGCTAAAGCCGACACTTATACATATGGTCCAACAGAGCCAATTCAGGGGAGCTGCGACTGAAGACCCGAACCGGCACCTTGAGACATTTTATGAAACCTGCTCAACGATGAAAATAAACGGAGTCCCTACAGACGCAATTCGCTTGAGCTTGTTCCCGTTTTCACTGCGGGATAAGGTTAAGGCATGGCTTCACTCCTTACCTTCTGGTAGCATCACCACATGGGAGCAGTGTGAGCAGCAGTTTCTGAATAAATACTTCCCACCAAGTAAGACTGCTCACATGCACCATCTTATCACGAGCTTTCACCAGAAGGAGGGGGAGTCCTTATTCGAAGCTTGGGATCACTATAAGGGGCTACTCTACCAATGCCCCCACCACGGACTGGAGAGGTGGTTGGTGATCCACATTTTCTATAATGGGATCGCATATGCCACGAAGATGTCCCTAGATTCTGCTGTAGGAGGAGCACTGATGAATAAGACCATAGAAGAGGCAGAGGAGATGATTGAAGAGGTGGTGGAAAAACACCATCAATGGGCTTCCGAACATGGTCAACCCACGCCTGCAACGAAATGATACACTATCAACTCCATGGACCACCTTTCGGCAAGGATGGACGTGAAGGGTTTTGCTTATCGAGTCCGTGAGGGGAAACTTCACTTCCCACATCACCTCGGTTGCTTGATCATGGCGATCCCTTCGATGTCCCCGGATTAAAAAATTTAATCCTATACAAAAGGGATTGCCCAAACAACCAAGTCATCGTCGTGCTATTCGTTTAGATAGGTCACTTGAACAAACTCGTTGTTCAAGCGACCATCCTCTATTCTACGAGTAGCCACGGAATAGACGATATTCGGATCGCCGGTTTTTGTGTTTATGTTCGAGGTTCAAGTATTATTTAGCCATATACAGATTTATATCATGCTCATAGTTGAAAAACAAAACCAAGCAAGTAACAAAAGGAGAAAGAAGAATAGATATACCTCTCGACCTTCTAATGTATGACCTTCCTCCTTTTGGACGTCGTGTGGGCGATGATCTACCAAAAGTCGAAGCTCCTAGATCGTAAATCTTCCTTCCTTGCTCTTCCAAAGCAAGAGGAAGAGTAGAAACAAGGTTCTTCTCCTCCCTAAAACCAACCAACAAGGAACAAATAGACTCCTTGCCGCCGGCCAACTAGGAGGAGGAGTTTGTGGTGGAATTGTTGGAATGTATACTGAAAGCCTAGCTCTTTTCTGTATGAACATTTTATTTTGAAATAAGAATCACATGATCATTGTTTGCATTTTATATATTCATTATATATGTGTGCATATTGTCTAATATTCTACATTGTAGATAACATGGTGCTTGGTGTGGCACAGAAGATCATGTTATCAGTCCCTTGTAAAATATAAGTAGAGGCTCACAACCAAGATGGTTTTGGACAAACCATTGGCATGGTTGTAGTGTAGCTTGGTATTGTTTTATCTTGAACATAGAGTTACACTAGTACACTTAGGTGTATTGAGTAGGACCGACATAGAGGTGATTCAATTTAGTACTGACTACATAATTGAATCGGACCTCGGATATTATGTTGTACATGCTCTTAATCCCGATATAATAACGGGCACATGTACTTAGTATTTATTTCTTTGATTTACCAGTGGGTGAGATTTAGATGGATTAAATCAATATGCCCGGTAAGTTGGGAAATAATATTATTTACATGGTGTGCGGTTGATTATAGGAGGAAACCGTGTCCTATATATTAGGTTGATGATGTCCCCTTGAGGAGCTCATAAGGTTCATCATGTAAACCCAGCTGGTTGACTTAGTCAACATGATGATAAGGTTGAGTGGTACTACTCGAGGAATTAGATGTTAATTAATTGATGGTCAGTAAATCAGCTTAATGATATCTTAAACACGGGGAGATTAATGTACAAATAATATATGGAGCCCATATTGATTTATGGGGGTTGGTGAGGTAGTTCAATGATGATCCTCTAGTGGAATGGAACATCATTGATGGATCAAGTTTGTGTGGTTCCGATCCATCGGGTGGCCAAGACCCAACTCCTCCTTATGGTCCCTATCATAGCCTAATACAATCCTTGTGAAGTCTAGATCCAAGAATGTAAAACAAAACCTAGAACCAACGGTTGGGATTAAATCCCTAGATCCGATGGTTGGATGAAACCCTAGAACCAACGGTTGGGATTAAATCCCTAGATCCGATGGTTTGGATGAAATCCTAGAATCGACGGTTGGGATTAAATCCCTACATCCGACGGTTGGGATTAAACCCTAGATCTGACGGTTGGGATGAAACCTTAGATCCGACGATTGGGATGAAATCCTAGATCCGACGTTGGGATTAAACTCTAGATCCGACGGTTGAGATAAAACCTTAGATCCGACGGTAGAGATTAAATCCCTAGATCCGACGGTGGAGATTAAAGGAGGCTTAAGCCCAATTCTATAAATAGATGCTTAGGGTTGGGCGGCAAAGAGGATTGCAGGTTTTCGAATTGGAGGCTAGGGTCTTGGACGGCTAGGGTTTGGAACAAAGTGGGCGGCAACCTCTTCTCTTCTTGTTGATTGCCGGCGCCCAACTCTTTGATTATTCTTTGGCCGGAACCCATCCTAGAAGCCTCTTCCTTCTTCCATAGCCGGCGGATCTCCTCCCATTGGTGGCCGGTTATCTCCTCCTCCATATCTTCCAAGTGGCCGGCGGCAACTCTTCTTGGAGTTGGCCGGTGCATCATCCAATTGCTCCTTGGCCGGCGGTTGCACCAAATTCCCTAATTTGGTGGCCGGTTCTAGATAGGAGAGGTATTTGTTAATTTTTCTCTTTGTTCGCAGCGGACAAGGTAGAGGAGAACTCGATCTAGAAGGCTTCTACTCGTGGAGGATCTTCGTCCACACGTCATCCACGAGAAGGATAGGACATACGGTAGAAGATCGTAAGGTATAAAGTTGTTTTTAACTTTATTTACAGATCTGAATATGTTCTTTAATATTTTGATTATGCATGTGTATGAATGGATATATATTGTATAATCATGGACCCCGAAGACAAACACAAAAACCGGCGATCCATCCGTCGTCTTTTCCGCGGCTAACCAACTAGAAGAGTTGGGTTGCTTGAACAACTAGTTTGTTCAAGTGACCACTCAAGTTGTTAGCATGACGACAAATAGGTTGTGCCAAGGAAGCTCATCCCATCCGGATTAAGTCTTTCATTAGTGAAAATTTTAATCCGGGGAAATGGGAGCCAATGAGCCTCCAAAGCGAACACCCAACAATTGGTATCAGAGCCATGGTTTCCGGTTTTGTGTGTTTTGGATTCGGTTAATTTTTTATGCATTTTTCATATATTATATGTGCCGGATAATAGTAGGATATGCGTAGTTTAACTCTTTGGTTGCAGGCATAAGATCCGACTATTATGGCCATGTGTGTGTATGTGAATGGATGTGTGTAAAAATTTATTATTTGAATCCTCGGGGTTGACGAGGCTAGATTAGTATTTGATTTTTGTAATTAAATACGGCATTGTTTAGTCGATCATTTTAGTTTACTTTCGATCTAGATTATTTGTACACTCCTTCGTGGAGTATAGGATCGATGGATGTAAATAAAATGATTTATCTCGGCTCGGAACTCTTTGGTGACTTGCGCACGGGAAAAGATGGAGCGGACGAGGTGGCGACACGACGGGATGCATATTGGAGGACAATGCCATAATAGTTGGAAAAAATTCTGTTTTTTCCATATTTATTGCTTATTTGTTTTATATGCATGTTGTGTGTGTTTTAAAATTCCTCAATTGCAATTTACTAAGTGGGAGAGGGATATTTTAATTAATTCCCGCGGCCTCCATTACAATTTGATGTGTGATGCAACAAACTTGCGCGTTGGCTTTGAGTGCCTTCCTCCCCATCGGATGGGTTTGTTAGCGGATCACTGGGTCAAATAATGGTTATAGGAAGTTATTTAGGAGCGTGTGTACTTCCCCATCGGTAAGGCACATAATCCGAAATAATTCCCTTAGTATCGTGTAATGGTGCACACTTAGATGCAAATAACAGTATCCTCCCCATCGGAGTCACTGCTTTTATTTGTAGGGCTAAAGAGGAACCAACTATTAATTTTATTTGTCAAAAAGTAAGGTTGACAAGATAATAAAATTAATGGGTAAAACCTCCTCTTACAAATGTAGAATTCGTATACGTCCACACTATCGTGGCATGCGATATTCTCGGTGTTTTGAGGTGTTGGTTGATTTCTGAATTTTATTGTTTTGAGGAATCAATAATTTTTTGAAATCTAATATTTTTGATCATTGTGATTTTTAGGATTTTCAAATGGCTTTCAACCCACTTGCTGTGATTTTAAAAGAAAACAAACTTACTGGTCCAAACTACATTGATTGGAAAAGAAACCTGGATATTGTCTTAACTGCGGAAGAGTACAAATTTGTACTCTTCGAGGTCTGTCCTCCTAAGCCCTCAGATGACTCTGATGAAAAGGAGATAGAACGTTATAAGAAATGGGTTAAGGCAGATGAGATGGCGCGGTGTTACATTTTGGCATCTATGTCAAATGTGCTGCAACATCAGCATCAGGCCATAGCCACAGCTTATGACATGATGTTCAATCTCAAGGAACTTTTCGGACATCAGAGTAGGGCGGCTAGGCAGGAGGCAATGAGAAACTTGATGACGACCACCATGGTCGAGGGAACACCCATTAGGGATCATGTTCTCAAGATGATGGCTCATCTTAATGAGATGGAAGTCCTTGGAGCTGAGATCGATGGGGAAACCCAGGTCGATATCATTCTCCAGTCTTTGCCTAGGAGTTTTGAGCAGTTTCGCCTCAACTACAACATGAACAAGAGGTTGTATTCATTGGCGGAGCTTCTGACAGAACTCCAGGCGGCAGAGGGGCTTTTTCATCAGAGTTCTCAAGCCATGGTCGCTCAGAAGGTTTCTTCTTCTAAACCGAAAGGTAAGAAGAAGAAGAATCAAGGTGGAGCGAAGAAGGTGGCAGCAGGACCTCAGGCAGGAGTGAAGAAGCCGAAAGGCAAGTGCTTCACTTGCAAGCAGACTGGACATTGGAAGGCGGACTGTCCTCGCCGAAAGAACAAAGGTATATCTTCTTGTTTAGTTGTTGAAACATGTTTAGCGGTGTTATCTACCAGTGCCTGGTGTGTAGATACAGGAGCCACTGACCATGTCTGCAATTCCTTGCAGGGGTTCCAGGAAACCCGACGACTAGCTGAGGGAGAGATTACCGTCTTCATGGGCAATGCTTCAAAGGTGGCAGCTATTGCAGTGGGAGACGTTTATTTATCTTTTGATAGGAATAAATTTATGGTTTTAAGAAATTGTCTTTATGTACCTACTTTTAGAAAGAATTTAATTTCAGTTTCTAAATTGTTTATGGATGGATATTCTGTTTCTTTTAATGACAAGGTGGTTATAAAAAGGAATAGGGAGATTATCCGTTCTGGTACATTGGTTGGCAATTTATATACTATTGAACCAAAAACTCCCACGATGCAAATAGAAGTAAATAGCTCATCATCTAAATCTAATAAGAGAAAAGAACCTTCGCAAATGAACCAAACATATCTTTGGCATCTAAGGCTTAGTTATATTAACCTAAGTAGAATTCAAAGGTTGATAGCTGATGGACCTTTAGGTTCATTAGTGGTGGAGGATCTCCCAACCTGCGAATCTTGCTTGGAAGGTAAAATGACCAAGAGGCCTTTCAAGACCAAGGGGTATAGGGCCAAAGATGTGTTAGAATTGGTTCATTCTGATTTGTGCGGTCCTATGTCTATCCAGGCAAGAGGTGGCTTTGAATACTTCGTCTCTTTTATAGACGATTATTCAAGGTATGGATACATTTACTTGATGTGCCGCAAGTCTGAATGCTTTGACAAGTTCAAAGAATTCAAGACTGATGTGGAGAACCGTCAAGGTAAAAGTATCAAGACATTACGATCTGATCGTGGTGGCGAGTACCTCTTGGGAGAGTTTAGGAGTTACTTATCAGAGGCTGGGATTCAATCCCATTTGTCACTTTGGCACACCCAGAGAATGGTGTGGCGGAGGCGAAGGAATAGGACTCTTATGGAGATAGTCGGATCGATGATGAGTTATTCGAGTTACGATTGTTCGGGGTTTTCTCTGAAAGCAAGACACATTCTGAACTTGGTTCCATCTAAGTCAGTAACCTCTACTCCCACAGAGTTGTGGACTGGGCGAAAGCCTAGTCTAAGACATATTCGGATTTGGGGTAGTCCAGCACATGTGCTGAAGGGAGATGCTGGTAAGTTGGAATCTCGTACAGAAGTGCGCTTGTTTGTTGGCTACCCTAAGGGAACGAAGGGTGGTTTATTCTATAGTCCTAGAGATCAGAAGGTGATCGTGAGTACGAATGCCAGATTTCTAGAGGAGGACTATGTGATGAACCACAAGCCCACGAGTAGGATTGTTCTTGAGGTTGGCGAGGAAGTCCCGACTTCAGTACCACCGGTACAAGAGGAGACACCACAAGTCACTGCACCGCGTGTCACAGAGCATACACAGGAGGCACCTCATCGTAGTGGGAGGGTTGTTAGACAACCCGACAGATTCATGTTTTTGGGAGAGTCTTCGGACTTAGTCCCTGGTGAACATGAACCTGATCCCTGGACATATGACGAGGCAATCCAAGATAGAGATGCAGTATCTTGGCAAAAAGC
Source organism: Wurfbainia villosa (assembly GCA_025175895.1). Lineage (NCBI taxonomy): Eukaryota > Viridiplantae > Streptophyta > Magnoliopsida > Zingiberales > Zingiberaceae > Wurfbainia > Wurfbainia villosa. Next base: position 92,993,376 of record CM045996.1, read on the forward strand.
AATGAATTCAGAGATAGAATCTATGGATTCTAATCAGGTCTGGGAGCTAGTAGACCCACCCGATGGTGTAAAAACCATTGGATGCAAGTGGATCTACAAGAGAAAGAGAGGAGTAGACGGGAAGGTTGAGACCTTCAAAGCTAGGCTTGTTGCGAAGAAAGAGGGTATCGATTATGAGGAGACCTTTTCGCCGGTAGCTATGCTTAAGTCTATCCGGATTCTCTTATCTATAGCTGCTCATATGGATTATGAGATTTGGCAGATGGATGTCAAGACAGCTTTCCTTAACGGAAATCTTGAGGAGAACATCTACATGTGGCAACCAGAGGGATTCATTGCTAAAGGCAAAGATCATCTTGTATGTAAGCTTAATCGGTCCATTTATGGATTGAAGCAAGCTTCTAGATCTTGGAACATCTGCTTTGATGAGGTAATCCAATCATATGGATTTATTCAAAGTCCGGATGAGCCTTGGGTATACAAGAGATGTGACGGAAACGTAGTGGTGTTTCTTGTACTATACGTAGATGACATTTTGTTAGTTGGCAACAATATCAAAGTGTTATCAGACGTAAGGGTATGGTTTTCCAAACAGTTTGATATGAAGGACTTGGGAGAAGTGGGACACATCCTTGGGATCAAAGTTATAAGGAATCGCAAGAAAAGGATGTTGTGCTTGTCTCAAGCTTCATACATTGACACTATCCTTGCTTGTTTTAGCATGCAAAACTCCAAGAAAGGTTTTCTACCTTTTAGGCATGGAGTTCCTTTATCTAAAGAGATGTGTCCCAAAACATCAAAGGAGATAGAGGACATGAAGGCGGTTCCTTATGCTTCGGCAGTAGGAAGCCTTATGTATGCTATGCTATGTACGAGACCGGATATCTACTTTGCTGTGGGCATGGTTAGCAGATATCAGAGTAATCCTGGACAGGGACATTGGACTGCGGTAAAGCATATATTGAAGTACCTGAGAAGGACTAGGGATTATATGCTGGTTTACCGGGCAGATCAATTAGTCCCTGTGGGTTACACGGATTCGGATTTCCAATCAGATAGGGACAAGAGTAAGTCTACCTCGGGGTTTGTGTTTACTTTTGGAGGTGGAGCCATAGTATGGAGGAGTGTCAAGCAGAAATGCGTGGTGGACTCTACCATGGAAGCTGAGTATGTGGCAGCCTCTGAGGCAGCCAAGGAAGCTGTATGGCTCAGGAACTTCTTGATGGACTTGGATGTGATTCCTGGTTTGCCCAGAACTATCACAATTTATTGTGATAACAGTGGTGCAGTTGCAAACTCGAAGGAACCACGAGCCCATAAGGCGAGTAAACACATAGAGCGCAAGTACCACCTCATACGAGAAATCGTAAAGCGAGGAGAAGTTGTTGTCGCCAAGATTGCATCAGAGGATAACCTGGCGGATCCATTCACTAAGGCCCTTCCAGCGAAAGCGTTTGATAGGCATGTGGAGGACATGGGGATCAGATGTATGGCAGAGTGATGACGGCATAGTCTTTTAGTATAAGTGGGAGATTGTTGGAATGTATACTGAAAGCCTAGCTCTTTCTGTTTGAACATTTTATTTTGAAATAAGAATCACATGATCATTGTTTGCATTTTATATATTCATTATATATGTGTGCATATTGTCTAATATTCTACATTGTAGATAACATGGTGCTTGGTGTGGCACAGAAGATCATGTTATCAGTCCCTTGTAAAATATAAGTAGAGGCTCACAACCAAGATGGTTTTGGACAAACCATTGGCATAGTTGTAGTGTAGCTTGGTATTGTTTTATCTTGAACATAGAGTTACACTAGTACACTTAGGTGTATTGAGTATGACCGACATAGAGGTGATTTAATTTAGTACTGACTACATAATTGAATCGGACCTCGGATATTATGTTGTACATGCTCTTAATCCCGATATAATAACGGACACATGTACTTAGTATTTATTTCTTTGATTTACCAGTGGGTGAGGTTTAGATGGATTAAATCAATATGCCCGGTAAGTTGGGAAATAATATTATTTACATGGTGTGCCGTTGATTATAGGAGGAAACCGTGTCCTATATATTAGGTTGATGATGTCCCCTTGAGGAGCTCATAAGGTTCATCATGTAAACCCAGCTGGTTGACTTAGTCAGCATGATGATAAGGTTGAGTGGTACTACTCGAGGAATTAGATGTTAATTAATTGATGGTCAGTAAAACAATTAATTGACGGACATTCGATATCTTAAACACGGGGAGATTAATGTACAAATAATATATGGAGCCCATATTGATTTATGGGGGTTGGTGAGGTAGTTCAATGATGATCCTCTAGTGGAATGGAACATCATTGATGGATCAAGTTTGTGTGGTTCCGATCCATCGGGTGGCCAAGACCCAACTCCTCCTTATGGTCCCTATCGTAGCCTAATACAATCCTTGTGAAGTCTAGATCCAAGAATGTAAAACAAAACCTAGAACCAACGGTTGGGATTAAATCCCTAGATCCGATGGTTGGATGAAATCCTAGAACCAACGGTTGGGATTAAATACCTAGATCCGATGGTTAGGATGAAATCCTAGAATCGACGGTTGGGATTAAATCCCTAGATCTGACGGTTGGGATTAAACCCTAGATCCGACGGTTGGGATGAAACCTTAGATCCGACGATTGGGATGAAATCCTAGATCCGACGGTTGGGATTAAACTCTAGATCCGACGGTTGAGATAAAACCCTAGATCCGACGGTAGAGATTAAATCCCTAGATCCGACGGTGGAGATTAAAGGAGGCTTAAGCCCAATTCTATAAATAGATGCTTAGGGTTGGGCGGCAAAGAGGATTGCAGATTTTCGAATTGGAGGCTAGGGTCTTGGGCGGCTAGGGTTTGGAACAAAGTGGGCGGCAACCTCTTCTCTTCTTGTTGATTGCCGGCGCCCAACTCTTTGATTATTCTTTGGCCGGCGCCCATCCTAGAAGCCTCTTCCTTCTTCCATAGCCGGCGGATCTCCTCTCATTGGTGGCCGGTTATCTCCTCCTCCATATCTTCCAAGTGGCCGGCGGCAACTCTTCTTGGAGTTGGCCAGTGCATCATCCAATTGCTCCTTGGCCGGCGGTTGCACCAAATTCCCTAATTTGGTGGCCGGTTCTAGATAGGAGAGGTATTTGTTCGTTTTTCTCTTTGTTCGCAGCGGACAAGGTAGAGGAGAACTCGATCTAGAAGGCTTCTACTCGTGGAGGATCTTCGTCCACATGTCGTCCACGAGAAGGATAGGACACACGGTAGAAGATCGTAAGGTATAAAGTTGTTTTTAACTTTATTTACAGATCTGAATATGTTCTTTAATATTTTGATTATGCATGTGTATGAATGGATATATATTGTATAATCATGGACCCCGAAGACAAACACAAAAACTGGCGATCCATCCGTCGTCTTTTCCGCGACTAACCAACTAGAAGAGTTGGGTTGCTTGAACAACTAGTTTGTTCAAGCGACCACTCAATTTGTTAGCACGACGACGAATAGGTTGTGCCAAGGAAGCTCATCCCATCCGGATTAAGTCTTTCATTAGTGAAAATTTTAATCCAGGGATATGGGAGCCAATAAGCCTCCAAAGCGAACACCCAACAGGAATTCGGCCAAGACACCAAGGGAAAGCCCTATATCTTTTTTCCACCACCTAAGGAGAAGGAGAAGAGAAGCTTTGGCTGCCGGCCAAGGTTGGAAAGGGGCTGGAAAAGCTGCTGGATGCCGGACAATGAAGGAAGAAGAAGAAAGGAAAACCTTCCTTATTTGGTGCCACCCAAGCCTCCAAACCCTAACCCTAATCCTATCTCAACTAGGATTCCTCTCTTGCTGCCCAAAACCCTAGCTCTCTTGGTTATTCTTCATGACAAACCCCTTGCCCTCCTTTTATAGAGTTAGGGATAAGTCATGGTTTAATCTCCTCCATTGGTTCTAGGGATTTAATCTCAACCGTCGGATCTAGAGATTTAATCTCAACCGTCGGATCGTAGAGATTTAATCTCTACCTATGGATCTTAGAATTTTGTTTCTATTCATTGGATCTAAGCTTCATGAGGTGTTAATAGGCTACATTAGGGACCATGACGAGGAGTTGGATTTTGGCCACCCATGGATCAAGCCCACATAAAGTTCGATCCACTAATGATAATCCAATCCACTAAAGGATCATCATCGATCTACCTCACCAACCCCCATATGATAATATGGGCTCCATATATTATTTGTACATTTTTTCCCCGTGTTTAAGATCTTGAATATCCGTCGATTAATTAATTTACTGACCATTAATTAATCAACATCTAACTTCTTGAGTAGTACCACTCAACCTTTTCATCATGTCGGACCAAGTCCACCTGCAGGGTTTACATGATGAACCTTATGAGCTCCTTAAGGGGACATCATCATCCTAATATATAGGACACGGTTTCCTCCTATAATCCACGACACACCATATAAATAATATCATCTCCCAACTTACCGAGCCTATCGATTTAATCTATAAATCTCGCCCATTGGTAAATCAAAGAGATGAATACTAAGTATATGTGCCCGTTATTATATCGGGATTAAGAGCATGTACTAAATAATATCTGAGGTCTGATTTGATTATGTAGTCAGCAATAAATTGAATCACCTCTAAGTCGGTCCTGCTCAATACACACAAAGTGCACTAGTGTGATTCTATCGTCAAGACAAACCAATACCAAATAACACTACAACCATTCCGATGGTTTGTCCAAAGTCATCTCGGTTGTGAGCCTTTACTTATACTTTACAAGGAGCCGATAACATGATCTCCCGTGTGACACCACACACCATGTTATCTACAATGTAATGTATTAGACAATATTGCATAACCATAAAAATGCAAACAATGATCATGTGATTCTTATTTCAAAATAAAGATGTTCATACAAAAGGTAGACTTTTCAGTATACATCCCTACAATCTCCCACTTATACTAAAAGACTATGTTGTCCTCAAACTGCCATACATCTTATCCCCATTCCCTCCACATGCCTATCAAAAGCTCTCGCCAGAAGGGCCTTAGTGAAAGGATCTATCAGGTTATCCTCTGATGTAATCTTGGCCACAACAACTTCTCCTCTCTTTACGATTTCTCGTATCAGGTGGTACTTGCGCTCTATGTGTTTACTAGCCTTATGGGCTCGTGGTTCCGTCAAGTTTGCAACTGCACCACTATTATCACAATAAATTGTGATAGTTCTGGGCAAACTAGGAATCACATCCAAGTCCATCAGGAAGTTCCTGAGCCACACAACTTCTTTGGCCGCCTCAGAGGCTGCCACATACTCTGCTTCCATGGTGGAGTCCACCACGCATTTCTGCTTAACACACCTCCATACAATGGCTCCACCTCCCAAAGCAAACACAAAACCTGAGGTAGACTTACTGTTATCCCTATCAGATTAGAAGTCGGAATTCATGTAACCCACAGGGAGTAATTGGTCTGCCCGGTAAACCAGCATATAATCCCTAGTCCTTCTCAGGTACTTCAATATATGCTTCACCGCAGTCCAATGTCCTTGTCCTGGATTACTCTGATATCTGCTGACCATGCCCACGGTAAAGCAGATATCTGGTCTCGTACATAGCATCACATACATGAGGCTTCCTATTGCCGAAGCATAAGGAACTGCCTTCACCTCCTCTATCTCCTCAGATGATCTAGGACACATCTCCTTAGATAAAGGAACTCCATGCCTGAAAGGTAGAAAACCCTTCTTGGAGTTCTGCATGCTAAAACGATCCAAAATCGTGTCTATGTATGAAGCTTGGGATAAGCACAACATCCTTTTCCTGCGATCCCTTATAACCTTGATCCCAAGGATGTGTCCCACCTCTCCCAAGTCCTTCATATCAAACTGTTTGGACAACCATACCCTTCCGTCCAATAACACCTTGATATTGATGCCAATCAACAAAATGTCATCTACGTATTGTACAAGAAATACCACTACGTTTCCGTCACATCTCTTGTATACACAAGACTCATCCGGACTTTGAATAAATCCATAAGACTGGATTACCTCATCAAAGCGGATGTTACAAGACCTTGAAGCTTGCTTCAATCCTTAAATGGACCGATTAAGCTTACATACAAGATGCTCTTTGCCCTTAGCAATGAATCCCTCTGGTTGCTTCATATAGATGTTTTCCTCAAGACTTCCATTAAGGAAAGCTGTCTTGACATCCATCTGCCACACCTCATAATCCATATGAGCTGCTTTGCATAAGAGAATCCGAATAGACTTTAGCATGGCTACCGGTGAAAATGCCTCCAAATAATCGATACCCTTTTTCTGAGTATACCCCTTCGCAACAAGCCTCGCTTTGAAGGTCTCAACCTTCCCATCTATTCCTCTCTTTCTCTTGTAGATCCACTTGCATCCAATAGTTTTTACACCATAGGGTGGTTCTACTAGCACCCAGACCTGATTTGAATCCATAGATTCAATCTCAGCATTCATTGCACTTTGCCAAGTTATTGCATCTTTATCTTGGATTGCCTCGTCATATGTCCAGGGATCAGGTTCATGTTCGCCAGGGACCAAATCAATAGATTCTCCCAAGAACATGAATCTATCAGGCTGTCTCACAACCCTCCCACTATGGCGAGGTATCACCTGTGTATCCTCTGTGACACTCGGTGCAGTCACATGTGGTATATCCTCTTGTACCGGTGGTACTAAAGAAGTGACTTCCCCTTTTTACTCCTCCAGAACAATTTTACTCTTGGGCTTGTGGCTCATCACATAGTCTTCCTCTAGAAATCTGGCGTTCGTGCTAACGATCACCCTCTGATCTCTAGGACTATAAAATAAACCACCCTTCGTTCCCCTGGGATAGCCAACGAACATGCGTACTTCTGTATGAGGTTCCAACTTACCAGCATCTGCCTTCAGCACATGTGCTGGACTCCCCCATATCCGAATATGACTTAGACTAGGCTTTCGCCCAGTCCACAATTCTGTGGGAGTAGAAAGTAGTGATTTAGATGGAACCAAGTTCAGAATGTACACCGCCGTATCTAGAGCATATCCCCAGAACGAATTTGGCAAGTCAGAATAACTCATCATCGATCTAACCATCTCCATAAGAGTCTTATTCCTTCGCTCTGCTACACCATTTTGCTGGGGTGTGTAAGGTGTAGTCAATTGGGATTGAATCCCAGCCTCTGATAGGTAATCCCTAAACTCTCCCAAGAGGTACTCGCCACCATAATCAGATCGTAGTGTCTTGATACTTTTACCTTGACGTTTCTCCACATCAGCCATGAATTCTTTGAACTTGTCAAAACATTCAGACTTGCGGCGCATCAGGTAAATGTATCCATATCTTGAGTAATCATCTATAAAAGAGACGAAATACTCAAAACCACCTCTAGCCTGGATAGACATAGGACCACACAAATCAGAATAAACCAATTCTAACACATCTTTGGATCTATACCCCTTGGCCTTAAAAGGCATCTTGGTCATCTTACCCTCCAAGCAAGATTCACAGGTTGGGAGATCCTCCACCACTAATGAACCCAAAGGTCCATCAGCTATCAACCTTTGAATTCTGCACAGGTTAATGTGACCAAGCCTAAGATGCCAAAGATATGTTTGGTTCATCTTCGAAGGTTCTTTTCTCTTATTGGAATTAGAAGATGAGTTATTAACTTCAATATGCATCATGGGAGGTTTTGGTTCAAGTGTGTACAAATTTCCTATCAATGTTCCCGAACAGATAATGTCCCTATCTCTTCTTATAATAACTCCGTCATTAAAAGAAATAGAATATCCATCCATAAACAATTTAAAAACCGAAATTAAATTCTTTCTAAATAAGGACACATAAAGGCAATTCTTAAGAACCAAAAGTTTATTTTTCTCAAAAGATAAATGAACATCTCCCACTGCAACAGCCGCCACATTCGTGGCATCGCCCAAGTACATGGTAATCTCCCCCTCAGCCAGTCGTCTGGTTTCCTAGAACCCCTGCAAAGTATTGCAGACATGATCAGTGGCTCTCGTATCTACACACCAGGTGCCGGTAGATAACACCGCTAAACATGTTTCAACGACTAGACCAAAAGATATACCTTTGTTCTTGCAGTTGGGGTAGTCCTTCTTCCAATGTCCAGTCTGCTTACAAGTGAAGCACTTGCCTTTCGGCTTCTTCACTCCACCCTGAGTACCTCCCACTGCCTTCGCCCCAGTTTGTTTCTTCTTCTTCTTGCCTTTCGGCTTAGAAGTAGAAACCTTTTGGGTCACCACGGCATGCGCCTGAGCACTCTGACGAAATAGTCCCTCTGTCGCCTGGAGTTCTGTCAGAAGTTCCGCCAACGAATACAACCTCTTGTTCATGTTGTATTTCAGGCAAAACTGCTCAAAACTCCTAGGTAGAGACTGGAGTATGATGTCGACCTGGGTTTCCCCATCGATCTCAGCTCCTAGGACCTCCAGCTCATTCAAATGATCCATCATCTTGAGAACATGATCCCTCACGGGTGTTCCCTCGATCATGGTGGTCGTCATCAAGTTTTTCATGGCTTCTGGCCTCGCAGCCCGATTCTGGTGTCCAAAAAGCTCCTTGAGATTGAGCATCATATCATAAGCAGTGGACATGGCTTGATGCTGATGTTGCAGTACATTTGACATAGATGCAAAAATGTAACACCGCGCCATCTCATCGGCCTTGATCCACTTCTTATAGCTCTCTCTCTCCTTTTTCCCAGAATCATCTACAGGTTTGGGAGGACACTCTTCGAGGAGTACATATTTGTATTCCTCAGCAGTCAAGACAATGTCTAGATTCCTCTTCCAATCAACATAATTGGGTCCAGTAAGTTTGTTCTCTTTCAGTATCACAGCAAGTGGGTTGAAAGTCATTTTGAAAGAAAACCTAAGAATCACATAAATCAAAACATTAGATTTCAAAAAATTATTGATTCCTCAAACAATAAAATTTTAAAATCAACCAACACCTCAAAACACCAAGAATATTTTATGCCACGATAGTGTGGACGTATACGAATTCTACATTTGTAAGAGGAGGTTTTACCCATTAATTTTACTATCTTGTCAACCTAACTTTTTGACAAATAAAATTAATAGTTGGTTTCTATTCGGGCCTACAAATAAAAGCAGTGACTCCGAAGGGGAGGATACTTATATTTGTATCTAAGTGTTCACCATTATTCGGTACCAAGGTAATTATCTCGGGTTATGTGCCTTCCGATGGGGAAGTACACACGCTCCTTGATAATTCCCTATAACCATATTTGTCCTTGTGATCCGCAAACAAACCCATCCGATATGGAGGAAGGCACTAAGAGCCGACGCGCAAGTTTGTTTGCATCACTTGTCAAATCGTAATGGAGGCCGTGAGAATTTTAAAAAAAATTTCCCTCTCCCACTTAGTAATTTGGAATTGAGGAATTTTCCTAGCCTACAACATGCATATCAAACAAAAAGCAATAAATATGAAAATTAAATTATTTTCCAACTATTATGGCTTTTGTCTTCAATATGTCTCCCATCGCATCGCCATCTCGTCCGCTCCTCCTACGCCATGTACAAGCCATCCGGAGATCCGAGCCGAGACTAAAACCTATTTTAATTTACATCCATCGATCCTATACCCCACGAGGGAGTGTACATAAAATCTAGATCGAAAGTAAAATAAAATAAAGAGTGGCTAAACAATGTCGTATTTAATTTACAAAAACTAAATACTAGCCTGGTCAACCCCGAGGATTCGACAAAATAAATATTTACACACATAAAATCACATACACACATATGCCCATAATAGTCGGATCTTATGCCTGCAACCAAAGAGTTAAACTACGCATATCCTACTATTATCCGGCATATATAATATATGAAAAAGTGCATAAAAATTGATCGAATCCTAAACACACAATACCGGAAACCTTGGCTCTGATACCAATTGAAGGATTTTGCTTATCGAGTCCGTGAGGGAAAACTTCGCTTCCCACTTCACCTCGGTTGCTTGATCATGGAGATCCCTTCGATGTCTCCGGATTAAAAATTTAAACCTAGACAAAAGGGATTACCCAAACAACCAAGTCATCGTCGTGCTATTCGTTTAGAGAGGTCACTTGAACAAACTCGTTGTTCAAGCGACCATCCTCTATTCTACGAGTAGCTGCGGAATAGACGACGTCCGGATCGCCAGTTTTTGTGTTTATATTCGGGGTCCAATTATTATTTAGCCATATACAGATTTATATCATGCTCATAGTTAAAATACAAAACCAAGCAAGTAACAAAAGGAGAAAGAAGAATAGGTATACCTCTCGACCTTCTAATGTATGACCTTCCTCCTTTTGGACGTCGTGTGGGTGACGATATACCAAAAGTCGAAGCTCCTAGATCACAAATCTTCCTTCCTTGCTCTTCCAAAGCAAGAGGAAGAGTAGAAACAAGGTTCTTCTCCTCCCTAAAACCAACCAACAAGGAACAAATAGACTCCTTGCCGCCGGCCAACTAGGAGGAGGAGTTTGTGGTGGAATCCGGCCAAGACACCAAGGGAAAGCCCTATATCTTGTTTCCACCACCTAAGGAGAAGGAGAAGAGAAGCTTTGGCCTCCGACAAAGGTTGGAAAGGGGCTGGAAAAGCTGTTGGATGCCGGCCAATGAAGGAAGAAGAATAAAGGAAAACCTTCCTTATTTGGTGCCGCCCAAGCCTCCAAACCCTAACCTAATCATATCTCAACTAGGATTCCTCTCTTGCCACCCAAAACCCTAGCTCTCTTGGATATTCTTCACGCCAACCCCCTTGCCCTCCTTTTATAGAGTTAGGGATAAGTCATGGTTTAATCTCCTCCATTGGTTCTAGGGATTTAATCTCAACCGTCGTATCTAGAGATTTAATCTCAATCGTCGGATCTTAGAGATTTAATCTCTACCTATGGATCTTAGAATTTTGTTTCTATCCATTGGATCTAAGCTTCATGAGGTGTTAATAGGCTACATTAGGGACCATGAGGAGGAGTTGGATCTTGGCCACCCATGGATCAAGCCCACATAAAGTCCGATCCACTAATGATAATCCAATCCACTAAAGGATCATCATCGATCTACCTCACCAACCCCCATATGATAATATGGGCTCCATATATTATTTGTATATTTTCTTCCCGTGTTTAAGATCTCGAATGTCCATCGATTAATTAATTTACTGACCATTAATTAATCAACATCTAACTCCTTGAGTAGTACCACTCAACCTTTTCATCATGTCAGACCAAGTCCACCTGCAGGGTTTACATGATGAACCTTATGAGCTCCTCAAGGGGACATCATCATCCTAATATATATGACACGGTTTCCTCCTATAATCAAGGGCACACCATATAAATAATATCATCTCCCAACTTACCGAGCCTATCGATTTAATCTATAAATCTCGCCCATTGGTAAATCAAAGAGATGAATACTAAGTATATGTGCCCGTTATTATATCGGGATTAAGAGCATGTACTAAATAATATCTGAGGTCCGATTCGATTTTGTAGTCAGCAATAAATCGAATCACCTCTAAGTCGGTCCTGCTCAATACACACAAAGTGCACTAGTGTGATTCTATGGTCAAGACAAACCAATACCAAATCACACTTCAACCATTCCGATGTTTTGTCCAAAGTCATCTCGGTTGTGAGCCTTTACTTATACTTTACAAAGAGCCGATAACATGATCTCCCATGTGACATCACACACCATGTTATCTACAATGTAATGTATTACACAATATTGCATAACCATAAAAATGCAAACAATGATCATGTCATTCCTATTTCAAAATAAAGATGTTCAATCAAAAAGTAGACTTTTTAGTATACATCCGTACAGGACGCGCTCAGCAGATGGTTTGAATCGTTGAATCCTTGATCTGCATGCGCGACCATTGATTTTTGAGAGGGAGCGACAGCGTATCGAGATGACCACTATGGAGGGCAGGGGACCTCAGACGAGCAGATTGAGCACTGTAACGCGATTAGGGACTATGATCAAAGGCCCCACAACCCATACTTCAATACTTATAATTCCGGATAGAGAAATCACCCAAATTTCTCTTACAAGAATAATTTGGGAAACGCATAACTATCAGGGGGTATGGGCAATAGCAGGGCAATGGGCAGATCCAGAGAAGTCCAGACTGGAACTGATGATGGAGGACTTCATTGCTACCCAAACTAAGGCTAATGAGGAATTTCGTCGCCAACATCAGTAGTCTGAGGAGTCACTCAGAGACTTGAAGGCCACCGTTGACGGCCTTGCGAGTCATACTAGGATGTTGGAGACGCAAGTGGACCAAATAGCCCAATCCGTGTCACAACCTGTGAAGAGCTCTCCGATGAGTCAAGGAAAAGAGGAAGCAGTGGGGCAAAGTAGCCAATTCACCAAGGGGTGTGCAACCATGATTTCCACCCTACTTGACCAAGCAGAGTTTGAAGAAAAGATTCCAATACAGCTTGACGACCCTGGTGAATTCGTTATTCCCTGCTCGATTTATGGGGAGAGTTTCGATGAAGCGCTATGCGATTTGGGGTCATTAGTCAGTGTGATGCCCTACGCATACTATCTGAAGATGGGACTGAGCGGGCTCTAACCCACGAATCTTGGTATTCGTATGGGGGATGATTTAGTCAAGGAGCCCGTTGGCCTGCTACCACACGTGCCTGTGATGATTGAGGATTTTGTGATACCCACAGACTTCATCATACTGGACACAGGACCAAATCCCCAGAATCCCATCATTCTGGGAAGGCCTTTTCTAGAGACTGTAGGGGCATACATAGATGTGAAGGCACACCAGATCTCCCTAGAGGTAGATGGGGAGATAATCCTTTTCAACCTTTCAGAGCACAGAGCTCCCTACCTCGACGACTTCACATTTAGTAGAATGAAGTCGGAACCTCCAGATGAAGATCCCGAGACAGATGAATGGAGGTTCACTGAACCACCAGAGCCGAGTTGATAGTAGAGTGCGGTCGAGCTAAACGACCTTAAACAAAGCGCTTCTTGGGAGGCTGTTGAGTTTCCGGCACCGCGGCGAGTGTGTGTTCGAACATGTTTCGTAAACATGTGCACAGCGGAAGGAATAAAAATAATAAATCTACATTTATTACAACACACACATCATACACATGCATAGTACAACATGTGTAGACATAACCGTAAATTTAAATTTTGCAATAAAAGTAAATTTAACTACGTATACCTTACGTATCACGAGTAGCGGGAACGGCATCAACCAAAATGATCCTCGCTAGAATCATCTCTATCCATGTCCACGCCGAGTATCTTCGGGATGACTTCACTAAGTCATGAGCCTCGTCTTCGTACGAGTTACTAGCCTCGTGTTAAAGACGATGTGATCGAGAGAAGATCACGATCCGAATCCAAATTCGGATCCAAAGATGAGTCCTCAAAACTCGCTTCTCCGGAGAGGTATTCGTCAACCGTTTGACGAATCCTTCGTCCTCCACCTATGAGGATTACCGGAGATCGAATCCCTGGTAAGTAAGGCGCTGTTGGAGCTCCAAACGTCGTCCAAACGACGCTCCAACAAGAAGGAAACAAGATGTACAGAAAACTGGACAGCTTTGGTGGAGGAGTAGGGGCTGGCCAAACGAAAGGTGGAAGCTCACCTTATTACCGAACCCAAGGGAGATCACCGGAGCTCCTCCGGCAACAGCTCAACACCGGCAAGTGGAGAAGACGGCAGCAGCTGATCGTCAGTTGGAGGAGAAGGGGCGGCGACACTAGGGTTGGCGCCGACTTCTTCAAAGGGGAGAGGTGGATGGCAACTCTAGGTTAGGGTTTTTGGATTAGGGCTTAACAAACCCTTAAGCCCTCTTTTAAAGAGAACTAATTCTCTTAATGGTTATTGGATCATAACCATAAGGCCCGTTAACCCGCTCCATTAATATAAGTTAAAATAAACCAAACCATGATGGTTTATTTTAAGTTAAAACGAACCGAACCAACTTTGGTTCATTCGTTTAAAATAAACCAAACCCTTTGGTTTATTCTCCTCAATTGGATTAGAACCAAACCATTTTGGTTCATCCATTATGTCTTCATAAGACACGGCTCATCCACGCTTCCATTGCGACTGAAACAATTTCATGCTTGCTTCTTGTTTGGTCCAACCAAACCTAGTTTCTCTTGGTCTGAAAATCTCATTCTCAAGCTCGTTTTAAATCCTTCGGATTACGCTCGTTGTGCGTGTGACCAAATAGGTTCTCGATTTATGTTGGCCGTCTATAATTAACCATTAATTATTGAACGATCATGAGTGGCACCTAGTAGTACATCATGATCCCAAATTAACCGAAAAGATCAACGGTTGATCCAGAACTATTTCTGAAACCCTTCAACAGCTCGAATGAATCGTGCCCCATTCCCTTCACTCATCTTATACCCACTTGGTTCAGGACATGGTCTATAGTGTCAGTCCCCACTAGGCTGACTACGTCACACCTAGCCCAAGTATCATTTCCTCGTCCTACGGATTCTAGTTACTGCACATGTATCGAAGAGTACCTTACTCTAAACATGTAATGCTTTGGCCAAAGACTTTAATAACAATCCGACGAGAGGCCATGGGTATACATCTCCTCGCAAGGAGTGGTGAATCCTTTATAGGCTATTCAAACACCTTCGATCACTTCAACTTATACCCAATCATCCCGAGTCCACATCTCCACAGAGATGCTTGCTTAAGATGTCAAAGCATAAGTCTTTATGATCAAGATGACTTGAATACCACAAGTCAAAGGAACATCTCACTTAAGCTACAGTAAAACTTCATTGACATATCTATATATGCAGAGAACCATATGAAGTCTTACGGCTGGTCACTCCAATGAACTAGTTACCATAACTAGCATCCACGATTAACTCCGAACATTACAATATTGTTAGGGCAATCTCTTGCCATGATTAGGTTTTGATGTGTGTGGCAAAGGGCTTAAGTTAGTTTGTTATGATGATTTGATATGTGTGTTGAAGTCGTGCAGGACTTAGTAATTCGCACATGGAGTCGTCGCGAGTTTCACAACTCATGACTCGGTCCTTGAGTCGGTGAAGGATGGCTTTGCGGAAGCCGTGCGCTTGGAACATCCGAGGGACCGTCGGACGAGGAGCTTGGAGTGAAGCCGGAGGAAGTAGACTTCGAGGCAAGAGACGCGAAGGAGCATTATAGAGTCGTGCACCTGATGCTGCCGAGGGACGTGGCCGCGAACGAAGAGAACTTCGAAGGCGAGGGACTCCGAGAGATGAGAGTGAGTGAATGTAACCCGGGAAGGGGTAGCTCTTAGGTGAAACTTGGCCATTTGGCTAAGTGTCGGATGGATTTCGACACCGACGCATGGAATGGCGATCCCTTCGCGGTCGAACGTGGTTCGACTCGTATTCGAGAGTATTTGAGGCCGCACGATCGCTATATGGGCAAATGATCGCGACGATCATATCGACGAAGGCGCAGCTGGATCGCGTCAAAGGGTTTGGCCATAGAACCGCCGTAGATCGGGCAATCGATTACGAGGCGAATGATCGATGAGGTCCATCAGTCGACTGCCAAGTGTTCCGTTGGACTATAACGGTTGGGATCCGACATGTTCAGAGGCCCTTGGAGTGGCGGCAGTCGACTGCCAAGGGCAGCAGTCGACTGTTGGCGGCCAACGGGAAGAAAAGCTTCCTCTCTATAAAAAGAGAGGGTGTGGGCTTTTGGATGGCTAATTCTTATGCTCTAAGTGATCTTCCAAGTGCCCCACAAGCTTTAAACTCTTCTTACTTGCTTTTACTCCATTCTTATTGTAAGAAGAGTGATCTTGATTGTAAAGGTTACCTCCACCTAGCTTCGTGCAATGGAGAGACCAATAGTGATTGGCTTTGGAGGAGTGATTCACCTCGGATGAATTGGGATCATGGATTAGCGGCATAGCCGTGAACCACGTTACGACATTGTGTTAGCATTGTCTTTTTCCTTTGCTTTGTCTTTATTTGTTTAATTTGCTTGTATTGTTGTTTCCGCTTGCGCTAATCTAATTGTAGACGAGCAAATTACGACATCCATCATAAGAGGGTTATTCACCCCCCTCTAGTCGGCCGTTCGATCCCCAACAAGTGGTATCAGAGCCAAGTCGCTTGTCGAGGACTAACCGCCGCAACAAGCAATTTATCAAAAGATGGTTGGCTCCAATATTCATCCACCGAAGTTTGAAGGAGAATTCTCTTGGTGGAAAAAGTTAATGGAGGTATTTTTCGAAACTGATTTTGATATTATGATTACAATGGAATCCGGTTTCGTTTTGCCTAGGGATGAAGAACGAAAGCCAATAGCGAAATCTAGGTGGACCAAAAAGCAAAGGGAAGAGCACCTTGCAAACTCAAAAGCCAAGCATCATCTTTTCAATGTGCACCCCCAACAAGAGATCAACCGAATTGGAGAATGCCTAAGTGCCAAGGAGATGTGGGAGAAGCTAATTGAGCTTCATAAAGGCACATCCGAGGCGAAGCTAGCAAGGAGAGACCTCCTCCGCTCCCAACTCAACAACATTAAACTAGAAAAGGGAGAAAAGGTAATTTCCTTACATTCTCATTTCAAGGAAATTATAACCGGTTTGTCAATTGTAGGTGAGAAGCTATCAAACCGGGATATGGTTATGAAGGCTATAGATGCCTTTCCGCGATCCTCAAAGTGGAGCTCCATGGTGGACTCCTTCTATATTTCAAAGAATTTAGAAGTGAGCACCTTGGAGGAGTTCTTCTCAACAATGGACCCCCACGAAACGAGGCTTGATGGAATACAAGAAGAGCCAAAAATCCAACCTTCAAGAGGAGTAGCATTCTTGGAAAACAAGGGGAAGAAGAAGATAGAGATCCCCTCCTCCTCCGATGATGATGAAGCATCCTCCTCCTCCTCCATGGATAGCACGGAAGAAGCATATATGGTAAGGAGGGTAAGATGTGCATTTAAAGGTTTTAGATTTAACAAATCAAATGATAGGAATAGGAGACCAAGAGGAAAGATCATATGCTACAATTGCCAAGGAGAGGGCCACATAAGGGACAATTGTCCCCTCCTAAACAAGAGCAAGGAAGATAGGAAGAAGAAAGAAGAAAAGAAGAAGAAAAAGGGGAACAAGAAAAAGGAAGAAGAAAAGAAGGCAAAGGAAAAGGGGAAGGCCAAAGCATTCAAGGCCAAGACATGGGATGACCCTTCTTCCTCTTCCTCATCCGATGAGGAAGAGCATGTCTACTCCAACCTTGCATTGATGGCTTTCGATGACTTGGATTGCTCCTCCACCGAAAATGAAGAATCAAGCTCAAGTGGAGAGAGCTCTAGTGAAGGGGGAGCCTCTACATCCTCCTCATCCGAAGAAGAAGAAGAGGACATGGAAACTATGGTAACGAATCTAACTCCTAAGAAAATAGTTTCCATGGTTTCTAGCTTAACTAGGGATTTATTTAGACCTAAGAAGAAGAACAAAAGCATGCTAGATCAAATTAAGGACTTAGAAAATAAACTAGAAAAAGCATGCTTAAATGATGATAATATTTCTTCTAGCTTAAATGATGCATGCTCACATGATAACTATATGCCTTTGGATGTTAGTGATGCATGTATAGAAGAAAATAGGGCTTTAAGAGAGAAAGTAGATTATTTAACCAAAGCCCTAGAAAAGTTTACAATTGGCTCAAATACATTGAACATGATTATAGGGAGCCAAAGAGCTAGTTTTAATAAGAAAGCCTAGGTTATAAAGAAAAGAAAAATGAAAAGGCCTACAAATGCCTAATTGCTAGGGAACAAGATAAGAAGAAAGTAATTGCTAGGAAATGGATTCCCAAGGAGTATCTTGTGAACCCCATAGGAAAGAACCTATTTTGGGTTCCAAAATCCATCCTTAAGGGTTAGAAAAACCCTAGGATAGTTAACCATATGGACTTGACCTATATCATATTTTTGGTTGACTTAGGATGGTGGGACAACATTTTTGAAATAGTGTTGGGTGATGATAATGTGCCCATAAATAGATAATAATGCTTAAATCATGATAATCAATGTAATCGCTATGTATATGTGCAATCATGATTTATGATTTTGAAATTTGGCACATCATCATGAGAAATAGGGTTAAATCATGTTTTAGGTGATACTTTGTTTATTATCATGACATAATACCTAATGTATGATAACAATTCAATGAATACATGTGTTTCATGATCATAATGTGAAATTAAGTCATATGTATCTTTATGATCATGTTGAGTGTTAGGATGATACTTAACCTTGATAGAATTGTATGAATATAATGGTTAAGTATATACAAATACCCTCTAGGATGCATCTCACACTCACCATAGGCTACTTTGATTGAAAACTTAGCATGGGTGAGATGTTAGGATGATACAAATGTCCACTCATGCTTATGGCATTTAGATGGTCATTTAAAGTATCAAAATAGCAATAATAGACCAATCATGGGGAAGACTTATGTTTAATTCATAGACATATTTCCCAAAGATCATGGTTGGATATTTCATATGTTTTCAAAACAATTTCTTACTTTAAAATCTATGTATTCATGTTTTGAAATAATTGGATGCAAAACTAGGTGTTAAACTTGATACTAGAATGATCAAAAACCTAGTAGTTTTTAAAGCTTTTAGATTTTTGGCAAATCTAAGAAAATATAATGATTTTTCATAAAAAAAAAACTATTTTTCATTGATAGATATACTTAAAAGAAATGTGTTCCCCAAATTTCATGATTTTTCGAATTTTCTGGAAATTTTAATGCATTTGAAATTTTGAAAAATCGAAATTTACAAACAGTGTCATCGACTAGAACGAACGATCATTGGTGGCCGATATTCAGAAAGAAAGGCTGATTTCAGTTATTAAACCAATTTTTGGTACTTTCCTTCTATTAAACTTGATGTCATGTGTTTATAACTTAGTATTAATATTTTTAATGGTGTCAAAGGGGGAGAAAATATTATGTTTAAGTTAATTATGATAGGGAGAGAAATATGTATGGGGAGTTTCATGGATTCAGGGGGAGTCGCATGTTGCTATATCATGTTTATGTTTACATTCTTTCTTACCTTAGAAATTTTTTATCGAATGTTTTTACCTAACTTAAACGGATTGCCACACATCAAAAAGGGGGAGATTGTTAGGGCAATCTCTTGCCATGATTAGGTTTTGATGTGTGTGGAAAAGGGTTTAAGTTAGTTTGTTATGTTGATTTGATATGTGCGTTGAAGTCGTGCAGGACTTAGTAATTCTCACATGGAGTCGTGGCGAAGCCATCATGTTACTTCACCTCAGAGAATATAAGCAGTAGGCACAGCAATACGTAACTGAACGAAGTACAACAAGGGACCGCCGGACGAGGAGCTTGGAGTGAAGCCGGAGGAAGTAGACTTTGAGGCAAGAGATGCGAAGGAGCATTGCAGAGTCGTGCGCCTGATGCTTCCGAGGGACGTGGCCACGAACGAAGAGAACATCGAAGGCGAGGGACTCCGAGAGATGAGAGGGAGCGAATGTAACCCGGGAAAGGGTAGCTCTTAGGTGAAACTTGGCCATTTGCCTAAGTGTCGGATGGGATTTCCCGACACCAGTCGACTGCTCTGAGTCGAACGTGGTTCGACTGGTATTCGACTGATTGTTTTGAGGCCAGCAGTCGACTGCCATATGTGGGCAGTCGACTGCCAAGACCATCAGTCGACTACTGAAGGCAGCAGTCGACTGGTCGAAAGGGTTTGGCCATAGAACCGCTCGTAGCCGACTGGGCAGTCGACTATGGAGGCAGCAGTCGACTTATGAGGTCCATCAGTCGACTGCCAAGTGTTCCGTTGGACTACAATGGTCGGGATCCGACGTGTTCGGAGGCTGTTGAAGTGGCGGCAGTCGACTGCCAAGGGCAGCAGCCGACTGGTGGCGGCCAACGGGAAGAAAAGCTTCCTCTCTATAAAAAGAGAGGGTGTGGGCTTTTGGATGGCTAATGCTTATGCTCTAAGTAATCTTCCAAGTGCCCCACAACCTTTAAGCTCTTCTTACTTGCTTTTACACCATTCTTATTGTAAGAAGAGTGATCTTGATTGTAAAGGTTACCTCCACCTAGCTTGGTGCAAAGGAGAGACCAATAGTGATTGTCTTTGGAGGAGTGATTCACCTCGGACGAATCGGGATCGTGGATTAGCGGCGTAGCCGTGAACCACGTTACGACATTGTTTTAGCATTGTCTTTTTACTTTGCTTTGTCTTTATTTGTTTAATTTGCTTGTATTGTTGTTTCCTCTTGCGCTAATCTAATTGTAGACGAGCAAATTACGACATCCATCGTAAGAGGGCTATTCACCCCCCTCTAGCCGGCCGTTCGATCCCCAACAAATGTCTCCAGCCAGTGAGAATCAGTTGCTTGGATACACCAAGGAGTATACCTCGTGCTAGTCTTGACAGAATTGATGGTGTCCAAATCCATCAATTCATCGACTAGGGATAATTTCGATACATCACAATTACACATGTAGAGATACTCACTAGTTGTGATCCAATCACAAATTCTCTCATGCTGTGAGTCGTATCGTGCACATTCAGTAAATGAGTTTAAGATCCAATCAAATACATGAAACCATTTATACTCAAATAGTGAATCTTCATTTATCATATAAATGGTTCATACATAAGGCGATTGCCTTAGGACATCTCTCATATATTACTAATAGAGGCAACCCAAGTTTAGTTTTAGATTTCCCTTTTTGAATGCATTGCATACATTTGTTTGATTTTAGTTTTGATTTCCATCACATTTAGAGTTAGGACTAGAAAAGAACTTTGCTAGGCAAAAATGAGACACATATTAGCCTACACGGCGAAGTGTATGAGGAAATTCGGACCATGGTACATAAATGGGCAAAAAATGGGGACACATGGCATGGTCGTGTATTTTCCCACGGCTGTGCCCGACCAACCCGAGGCACACACGGCCTGGCCATACGTTTTCACACGGCCATGGCGCGCGAGGTTAAAAGGGGCGAGCCGTGTGTTTTCACCCCATTTGCGCCATGTGCTTCGAAAGTTCTTGCCCTAGCCGTGTGATTTCATCTTCCCCACCATCTAGAAGCATTTTTAACCTCTCAAGAAGCCAAAAGGAGCAATGATGATGAGGACCAAGACCGTAGCACTCTGATCCGGTGCCTCGGATCGACGAACAAGGAGAACTGACGCCCCTCAAGCTCCGGAGGAGGGTACCGCCCTACCCACTCTACTTTTTCGCAATAATAAACATAGAGATAGATACAATATGCTCTCTACTCATAAACTTACTGCTACTAGGTACTTAGATGAGGATTTTCTAGAATCTTTTGGGTTGTTGGGTGATATGCAAACCCTATTTGCAAAAATGGGGTGGGATGATATTATGGGAATAAGACACCTAACCTACCCTAGGATAGTTTTGGAATTTTTGAGTTCTTTAGAAGCGGAAGTTTTAACGGGTAGAGAAAGCGAGGAGGGTAGGATAACTTTTAGGCTTTTTAATATTGAGCATGAGTAGACCCTTCACCAATGGAACTCATGCTTTTGCTTGCCAAGTGGGGGAGAGAGAAGGACCCCTAATGGGTACAACTCTCGTATGATTAGGATTGAGTTGACAAGGGAGCACACTTATGACCCATCTTGGGCCAAAGCGTCGCGCCTTTAAAACCCCATATATCGATACCTCCACCGCATCATGGCCAGTACTATATTTGGTCGTGGGGAGAGTGACAGTGTAGCTAGAGCTAGCGAGCTACTTTGCCTATGGGATATGCTACAATAAAGGAGTAGCATCGATGTAGGGTCCCACTTCATCAGACACTTAGTGAAGATGGGAAAAGCAGCACGAGGAGAGATCAATGTGGGAGGCCTACTTACCCACATTTGGCATAGGATGGGGTACGATTACACACCATTAGAGAGTATAGAGGGGAGCCCTAGGAACGACCTAGGAGTATGCATGGCAATGAAGATGATTGCAAGATAATAAGAATCCTTATGCTTTGTAAGAAAAAAATCTTATGGTCCTTAGGCTCCCCGACCCGGATCGTACCACCATCACTATACGCGCCAACTGGCGCTTGGACCTGAGAGTGGAGTCCCCTCCACATGAGGGACCATCCACATCAGCACCCATCTCTCCACCTTTATATCACTCTCCCTCTAGTCCACACATGCATAAGAGCCCACCTAGTCCACACTGACATGAGCCTATACTTGCACCATCACATTTTTCTACTTTTGAGTAGGATGCAGGTACGTTGGCCTATGATTTCTCAGAGTTCCGATCGTGCCTCAACGACATTTACACTGAGAAGCAGATGCAGAGGCAACGATGGGAGGAGCAGAGAGCCTACAAGAAGGTGGAGTTCCAGGGATTCCGGGAGCATTTCCAGTAGGCTGAGGAGTTCTATGATGAAGCTCACATATACTTCCAGGAGGAGGCTGTTCATCGCCAAGATGAGGTCGCCTACCGTAGGGAGATGCGGCAGCACATGCATGCCCAGCAGGCGTAGTGGGCTAGGGAGGGGAGCACCGAGCAGCCACTGCATCCACCAGATCTCAGATTGACCATATGTATATATGGCATCAGCAGCTTAGCAGCAGGTTCTCCTAGGATCCAGAGATGCCCAGGCTCCTAGACTTTCCACCTTGTCCACCATATTAGAGGTATATTTTCATTTAAGTTTGGGGGGGAGACCCCAAGGTTTATTTTGTTTTATTTCCTAGCAGTAGTTTCTTTTCTGGTATTTTCATTCATTTATTCATGCATGGGTTGTTGAGTTTCTTTCAGTACTTAATTTTTGTTGTATGTAAAGCTACCTTAGTAGTATTTTTGAAAGTTGCTTGCATGAGTTGTTCCTATAGGTAGCTTAACTCCATTTATCTTGTGATATTTCATTTTATTCGCTCTATTGAATGTTCTAGACTTACACTGGCTAGCTTTATTTTTGCACTTACACATGTCGAACATTCTGAAAGGGAGAATCTAGTACATACCTAGTTATGAATCACTTCAGTAGTCTAGTACTTTGGAACCCATAGGTGACTCTAGGTTTATCATTTTAGTTACTGGAGATGCTCGGATTGTGTAAGCCCATTTGGAAAAAATCAAAATCCCAGTGAGCCGAAAAAAAAGAGAGAGAGAAAAGATTAAGAGGGATAAAAAATAGTTGTCGTGGGTGGAAATGGCTAGGTGCCCCTTTGAGACTGAGTTAGGTTACTGGGGAAACACCTACCAATTTCTCTCAATACTGAGCACGCCTTTGAGACTTTATGCTAGATCTAGGAAACAACCCTCGCTTTGGGCAGGTAAGTGCCTAAGAGCTGGAAACCTTAGGAAAGCTATGGCCTAATGACTTAACTCACCATGGAACGGGCATCCCCTAAGAATGGTTCGCTTAGAACGAGCACGAGGAGCTAACTTAGTGAATTTCTAGAACATATTTGTTTTGCTTCGATTACAAATACCACCTGATAAATTTAGTTAGAATGATAATTATGGAACAATATTTTTTTAAAATTTTATGGCACTGAGGTTTGCATGAGGACAAGCAAAGATTAAAATCTGGGGGATGTGATGTGAACAAAACATATAGGGTTTTAGGAGTAGTTTTCACTCACATCTTATTGTTAGGACAATCAACCCAAGATATGATTTTGATGTGTGTGGCAAAGGGTTTAAGTTAGGTTGTTAGTGTTATTTGATATGTGCGTTGAAGTCTAGCAGGACTTAGTAATTCGCACATGGAGCCTTGGCGAGTTTCACATCTCATGACTCGGTCCTTGAGTCGGTGATGGATGGCTTTATGGAAGCTGTGGACTTGGAGCATCCGAGGGACCGCCGGACGAGGAGCTTGGAGTGAAGCCGGAGGAAGTAGACTTCAGGGCGAGACACGAAGGATGACGTTGCAGAGTCGTGCGCTTGGCGCATCTGAGGGACGTGGCCGAACGAAGATAACTTCAAAGGCGAGGGACTCTGAGGGATGAGAGTGAGCGAATGTACCCGGGAAGGGTTAGTGCTCTTAGGTGAAACATAGCCATTTGGCTAAGTGTCTGATGAGATTTCCCGACATCAGTCGACTGCCATGGAATGGTAGACGACTGCTCTGAGTCGAATGGAGTTTGACTGGTATACGACTGATGGAGTTTTGGCCCAGCAGTCGACTGTCATATGTTGGCAGTCAACTGCCAAGACCATCAGTCGACGACCATGGAATGACAGTCGACTAAAGGAGGTAGTGTCGGGCACAGAATGGAGTCAAGCTCGCGAGCACTCGATTGATGGTCCATCAGTCGACTGATTGTAAGATCAGTCGACTGATGATGTTATCGTTGGATGAAATCCAACATGGAAAGCAGTCGTTATTGGGCAACGGCTATAGGACAAGTCGACTGATAGGGACGTCAGTCGACTGCTCCTGTGTCAACGGGAAGAAACCCTCTTCCTCTATAAAGAGGAAGGGTGTGGGACTTTGGGGGCCAAATGTTGTTGGGTTTCCGGCACCGCGGCGAGTGTGTGTTCGAACATGTTTCGTAAACATGTGCACAGCGAAAGAAATAAAATTAATAAATCTAATTTATTACAACACACACACCACACGCATGCATAGTACAACATGTGTAGACATAACTGTAAATTCAAATTTTACAACAAAAGGAAATTTATACTATGTATACCTTACGTATCACGGGTAGAGGGAAAGACATCAACCGGAATGATCCTCGCTAGAATCATCTCTATCCGTATCCATGCCGAGTATCTTCAGGAGGACTTCACAAAGTCATGATCCTCGCCTTCGTACGAGTTACTAGCCCCATGTCGAAGACGATGTGATCGAGAGAAAATCACAATCTCAATCAAAATTCGGATTCAAAATGAGTCCTCAAAAACTCGCTTCTCCAGAGAGGTATTCGTCAACCATTTGATGAATCCTGTCCTCCACCTATGAGGATTACCGGAGATCGAATCCCCGGCAAGGAAGCCACTGTCGGAGCTCCGAACGTTGTCCAAATGACACACCAACACGAAATAAACAAGCTGTCCAGAAAACTGGACAGCTTTGGTGGAGGAATAGGGTCGGCCAAATAAGGAAGCTAGATGCTCACCTTGTCGCCGGACCTAAAGAAGATCACCGGAGGGTTGCCGGAGGATCACCGGCAGAAGCTTGGATGCCGGCAACAACCTTGGACGATGGCACAAAGCTTGGTGGCGGCAAGGGTTGGGCGCCAACCACTAGAGGAGAAGAGGGGTGGGCGGCAACTATGGATTACTTGGATTATGTTTTCACAAAACTCTTAAGCCCTATTTTATAGAGAACAAATTCTCCTAATGGTTATCGGAACATAACCAAAAGCCCGTTAAACCGCTCCATTAATTTATGTTAAAATAAACCAAACCGAATTGGTCTATTTTAAGTTAAAACGAACCGAACCAACTTTGGTTCATTCGTTTAAAACAAACCAAACTCTTTTGGTTTATTCTCCACCATTGGATTAGAACCAAACCAATTTGGTTCATCGATCATGTCTTCATAAGACACGGCCCATCCACGCTTCCATTGGACTGAAATGATTTCATGCTCGTTCTTTGTTTGGTCCAACCAAACCTAGTTTCTCTCGGTCTGAGAATCTCATTCTCAAGCTCGTTTTAAATCCTTCGGATTACGCTCGTTGTGCGTGTGACCAAATAGGTTCTCGGTTTATGTTGGCCGTCTATAATTAACCATTAATTATAGAACGATCATGTGTGACACCTAGTAGTACATCATGATCCCCAATTAATCGAAAAGATCAATAGTTAATCCAGAACTATTTCTGAAACCCTTCAGCAGCTCGAATGAATCGTGCCCCATTCCCTTCACTCATCTTATACCCACTTGGTTCAGGATATGGTTTATAGTGTCAGTCCCCACTAAGCTGACTACGTCACACCTAGCCCAAGTATCATTTCCTCGTCCTACGGATTCTAGTTACTCCACATGTATCGAAGAGTACCTTACTCTAAACATGTAATGCTTTGGCCAAAGACTTTAGTAACAATCCGACGAGAGGCCATGGGTATACATCTCCTCGCAAGGAGTGGTGAATCCTTTATAGGCTATTCAAACAACTTCGATCACTTTGACTTATACCCAATCATCCCGGGTCCACATCTCATTAGAGATGCTTGCTTAAGATGTCAAAGCATAAGTCTCTATGATCAAGATGACTTGAATACCGCAAGTCAAAGGAACATCGCACTTAAGCCACAGTAAGAACTTCATTGACATATCTATATATGCAGAGAACCATATGAAGTCTTACGGTTGGTCACTCCAATGAACTAGTTATCATAACTAGCATCCACGATTAACTCCGGACATCACTATGTCTCCAGCCAGTGATAATCAGCTGCTTGGATACACCTAGGAGTATACCTCGTGCTAGTCTCGACAGAATTGATGGTGTCCAAATCCATCAATTCATCGACTAGGGATAATTCCAATACATCACAATTACACATGTAGAGATACTCACTAGTTGTGATCCAATCACAAATTCTTTCATGCTGTGAATCGTATCGTGGACATTCAGTAAATGTGTTTAAGATCCAATCAAATACATGAAAACATGTATACTCAAATAGTGAATCTGTTGGCAACGTGCTATTCCTCGGAAGGCTCATCGGCTCCCATGTTCCCGGATTAAAATTTTCACCAATGAAAACTAATCCGGATGGGATGAGTTTCCTTAGCACAACCAAATCATCGTCGTGCCAATGACTCAAGCGATCGCTTGAACAAACTTGTTGTTCAAGCAATCAACTCTTCTAGTCGGTTAGCCGCGGAAGAGACGACGGACGGATCGCCAGATTTTGTGTTTATCTTCGGGGTCCATGATTATACAAATACATACAAATGTAAACTAGTATAATCAACACATACTAACATAAAGAACATAAGCTAGCATATCAAAAAGAACATGCAAAGAACAATAATAAAAGTTGTAAAACTTTTATACATCTTGATCTTCTATCGTATGTCCTAACCTCCTTGTAGACTTCGTGTGGGCGAAGATCCTCCACAAGTTGAAGCTTCCTAGGTCTTATTCAATCCAAAGAAAGAAGAACTCTCTTTCCCTTCTTGCTTGAGCCAACCACCAATCCACAAAGGATTGATGCCGCCGGCCCCAATAATAGAGAGAATAATATGGAAACAACCAAGGAACCGAAATAGGGATAAACCCTAGCTTCTAGTGCCGCCGGCCAAGATGGAGTGAAGAGGAGAAAGGGAATATGTTGGGCGCCGGCCACAGTGGAGGGAATAGAGGAAGGAGCCGGCCACCCACTAGGAAGAGGAAGAGCTCCTCTCCTATAGTTGACGCCCAACTTCCTTGCAATCCCTAGCCGTCCAACCATAGGAGCCAAACCCTAATTAGGGTTTCCTCCTTAGGCTTTCTTGCCGCCCAACCATGGTGGAGAGAAGAGATCTAGGAGCTAGCCACCTTCAAGGAAGAAGAAGAGATCTTCCACAAGTTTCCGCCCACCCTTTTTCCCTAACCTTGGCTGCCCAACCAAAGGAGCCAAACCCTAATTAGGGTTTCCTCCTTAGGGTTTCTTGCCGCCCAAGCAAGGCTAGGCAAAACCCTAATCTCCTTAGCATCCATCATCCAACCAAAAAACTTAGTTGCCGCCCAACCCAATCTCCCATATATATAGAGTTAGGTTTAGGCCTTGGTTTAATCTCCACCGTCGGTTCTAGGGTTTTAATCTCAACCGTCGGATCTAGAGATTTAATCTCTACCGTCAGTTCTGGGGATTTAATCCCAACCGTCAGATCTAGAGATTTGTTTTCCATCATTTGATCTAGACTTCATGAGGTTTATATTAGGCTACGATAGGGACCATGAGGAGGAGTTGGATCTTGGCCACCCGATGGATCGGAACCACACAAACTTGATCCATCAATGATATTCCATTCCACTAGAGGATCATCATTGAACTACCTCACCAACCCCCATAAATTAATATGGGCTTCATATATTATTTGTACATCCATCTCTCCGTGTTTAAGATATCGAATGTCCGTCAATTAATTGATTTACTAACCATCAATTAATTAACATCTAACTCCTCGAGTAGTACCACTCAACCTTATCATCATGTTGACTAAGTCAACCTGCAGGGTTTACATGATGAACCTTATGAGCTCCTCAAGGGGACATCATCAACCTAATACATAGGACACGGATTCCTCCTATAATCAACGGCACACCATGTCAATAATATCATTTCTCAACTTACCGGGCATATTGATTTAATCCATAGAAATCTCACCCTCTGGTAAATCAAAGAAATAAATACTAAGTACATGTGCCCGTTATTATATCGGGATTAAGAGCATGCACAACATAATATCCGAGGTCCGATTCAATTAAGTAGTCAGCAATAAATTGAATCACCTCTATGTCGGTCCTGCTCAATACACCTAAGTGTACTAGTGTAACTCTATGTTCAAGATAAAACAATACCAAGCTACACTACCACCATGCCAATAGTTTGTCCAAAACCATCTTGGTTGTGAGCCTCTACTTATACTCTACAAGGGACTGATAACATGATCTTCTGTGCCACACCCAAGCACCATGTTATCTACAATGTAAAGTATTAGACAATATGCACATATATAAATAAAGTGCAAATAATGATCATGTGATTCTTATTTCAAAATAAAGATGTTCATACAAAAGAGCTAGGCTTTCAGTATACATCCCAACATTCTCCCACTTATACTAAAAGACTATGCTGTCCTCATACTGCCATACATCTGATTCCCCTTCCTTTCACATGCCTATCAAAGCTCTCGCCAGAAGGGCCTTAGTGAAAGGGTCTACCAGGTCATCCTCTGATGCAATCTAGGCGACAACAACTTCTACCTCCTTTACGATTTCTCGTATCAGGTGGTACTTGCACTCTATGTGTTTACTAGCCTTATGGGCTCGTGGTTCCTTCGAGTTTGCAACTGCACCATTATTATCACAATAAATTATGATAGTTCTGGGCAAACCAGGAATTACATCCAAGTCTATCAGGAAGTTCCTGAACCACACAGCTTCTTTGGCCGCCACAGGGGCTACCACATACTCATCTTCCATGGTGGAGTCCGCCACGCATTTCTGCTTGACACTCCTCCATACTATGGCTCCACCTCCAAAAGTAAACACAAACCCCGAGGTAGACTTACTGTTATCCCTATCTGATTGGAAATCGCAATCCATGCAACCCACAGGGAGTAATTGGTCTGCCCGGTAAACTTGCATATAATCCCTAGTCCATCTCAGGCACTACAATATATGCTTTTACCGCAGTCTAATGTCCCTGTCCTGGATTACTCTGATATCTGCTAACCATGCCCACGGCAAAGCAGATATCTTGTCTCGTACATAGCATATATGAGGCTTCCTACTGCCGAAGCATAAGGAACCGCCTTCAGCTCCTTTATCACCACAGATGATCTAGGACACATCTCCTTAGATAAAGGAACTCCATACTTGAAAGGTAGAAAACCCTTCTTGGAGTTCTGCATGCTAAAACGATCCAAAATCATGTCTATGTATGAAGCTTGGGATAAGCACAACAACCTTGATCCCAAGGTTGTGACCCACTTCTCCCAAGTCCTTCAAAACTGTTTGGACAACCATACCCTTACGTCTGATAACACTCTGATATTATTGCCAACTACCAAAATGTCATCTACGTATAGTACAAGAAATACCACTACGTTTCCGTCACATCTCTTGTATACACAAGACTCATCCGGACTTTGAATAAATCCATAAGTCTGGATTTACCTCATCAAAGCGGATGTTCCAAGACCTCAAAGCTTGCTTCAGTCCATAAACGGATCGATTAAGCTTACGTACAATACGCTCTTTACCCTTAGCAATGAATCCCTCTGGTTGCTTCATATAGATATTTTCCTCAAGACTTCCATTAAGGAAAGTTATCTTGACATCCATCTGCCACACCTCATAATCCATATGAGCTGCTATGCATAAGAGCTCCCAGACCTGACTTGAATCCATAGATTCAATCTCAGTATTCATTGCACTTTGCCAAGATGCCATATTTATATCTTGGATTGTCTCGTCGTATGCCTAGGGATCAGGTTCATGTTTGCTAGGGACCAAATCAAAAGATTCACCCAAAAACATGAATCTAAGAGGCTGTCTAACAACCCTCCCACTACGATGAGGTATCATCTGTGTATCCTTTGTGACACGCGGTGCAGTGACATGTGGTATATCCTCTTGTACCGACGGTACTAAAGAAGTGACTTCCCTTTTTAACTCTTCCAGAACAATTTCACTCTTGGGCTTGTGGCTTTATCACATAGTCTTCCTCTAGAAATCTGGTGTTCGTGTTAACGATCACCCTCTGATCTCTAGGACTATAAAACAAGTCAGAATAACTCATCATCGATCTAACCATCTCCATAAGAGTCCTATTCCTTCGCTCTTCCTGCACCGCTTTTCTTTGGGGTGTGCAGTGCGATCAATTGGGATTGAATCCCAACCTCTGATAAGTAGTTCCTAAACTCTCCCAAGAGGTTGTCACCACCACAATCAGATCATAGTATCATCCATATCTTGAATAATCATCTACAAAAGAGACGAAATATTCAAGATTACCTCTTGCCTAGATAGCCATAGGACCACACAAATCAGAATGAATCATCTCTAACACATCTTTGGCTCTATACCCCTTGGCCTTAAAAAGGCCTCTTGGTCATCTTACCCTCCAAGCAAGATTCATAGGTTGGGAGATCCTCCACAACTAATGAACCCAAAGGTCCATCAGCTTTCAACCTTTGAATTCTGCTTAGGTTAATGTGGCCAAGCCTAAGAAGTCAAAGATATGTTTGGTTCATCTTTGAAGGTTCTTTTCTCTTATTGGAATTAGAAGATGAGTTATTAACTTCAATTTGCATCGTGGGAGGTTTTGGTTCAAATTTCCTTTCAATGTACCTGAATAGATATTCTCC
Organism: Wurfbainia villosa; assembly: GCA_025175895.1. Lineage (NCBI taxonomy): Eukaryota > Viridiplantae > Streptophyta > Magnoliopsida > Zingiberales > Zingiberaceae > Wurfbainia > Wurfbainia villosa. Next base: position 93,024,529 of record CM045996.1, read on the forward strand.
CTATTCCTTTTTATAACAACTCTGTCATTAAAAGAAATAGAATATCCATCCATAATAATTTAGAAACTTAAACTAAATTCTTTCTAAATAAAGGTACATAAAGGAAATTTTCCAGAACCAAAGTTTTATTATTCTCAAGAGATAAATAAAACTTCTCCCACTGCAATAGCCGCCACCATCATGGCATTGCCCAAGTAAATGGTAATCTCCCCTTTAGCTAGTCATCGGGTTTCTCGAACCCCGCAAATTGTTGCAGACATGATTAGTGGCTCCCGTATCAACTCACCAGGTGCCGGTAGATATCACCGCTAATCATGTTTCAATGACTGGTCCAAAAGATATACCTTTGTTCTATTTTGGATTGGGACAATCCTTCTTCCAATGTCCATCCTGCTTGCAAGTGAAGTACTTGCCTTTCGGCTTTTTCACTCTTCCCTGAGATCCTCCCACCATCTTTGCTTCACCTTGTTTCTTCTTCTTCTTGCCTTTCGGCTTAGAAGTAGAAACCCTTTTGAGCAATGATTGCTTGAGGACACTCTTTGAAGAGTGCATACTTGTACTCCTTAGCAGATAAGACAATATCTAGAATCTTTTCCAATCAATATTATTTGGATACAGTAAGTTTATTTCCTTTAGTATCATAGTAAGTGGACTGAAAGTCAATTTTGAAAATCCTAAGAATCACATAGATCATTACTTTAGATTTCAAAAAATTATTGATTCCTCAAACAATAAAATTTTGAAATCAACCAACACCTCAAAACACCGAGAATATCGCATGCTACGATAGTGTGGACGTATACGAATTCTACATTTGTAAGAGGAGGTTTTACCCATTAATTTTATTATCTTGTCAACCTTACTTTTTGACAAATAAAATTAATAATTTGTTCCTCTTTGGCCCTACAAATAAAAGCAGTGACTCCGATGGGGAGGATACTTTTTATTTGCATCTAAGTGTGCACCATTACACGGTTCTAACGGAATTGTTTCGGATTATGTGTCTTACCGCTGTGGAAGTACACACGCTCCTAGATAATTTCCTATAACCATTATTTGACCTAGTGATCCGCAAACAAACTCATCCGATGGGGAGGAAGGCACTCAGAGCCGATGCGCAAGTTTGTTGCATCACATGTCAAATTGTAATGGAGGCCATGGGAATTAATTAAAATGTCCCTCTCCCACTTAGTAAATTGAAAATGAGAAATTTTCAAGCACACACAACATGCATATAAAACAAATCAGCAATAAATATGGAAAAATCAGAATTTTTCCAACTATTATGGCATTGTTCTCCAATATGCGTCCCGTCGTGTCGCCACCTCGTCCGCTCCTCCTAGGCCATGTATGAGCCATCCGGAGATCCGAGCCGAGAATAAAACCTATTTTATTTTACATCCATCGATCCTATACTCCACGAGGGAGTGTACATGAAATCTAGATCGAAAGTAAAATAAAGTAAAGAGTGGCTAAACAATGTCGTATTCAATTACAAAAATTAAATATTAATTTAGCCTCGTCAACCCCGAGGATTCAAATAATATACAATCACACACACATGCAATCACATACACACATATATAGCCATAATAGTTGGATCTTATGCCTACAACCAAAAAGTTAGCCTACGCACATCCTACTATTATCCGGCATACACAATATATGATAAGTGCGTGAAAGTAACCGAATCCAAAACACACAAAATCGAAAACCTAGCTCTGATACCATTTGTTGGCAACGTGCTATTCCTTGGAAGGCTCATCGGCTCCCATTTCCCCGTATTAAAATTTTCACGAATGAAAACTAATCTGGATGGGATGAGTTTCCTTAGCACAACCAATTCGTCGTCGTGCCAACGACTCGAGCGATCGCTTGAACAAACTTGTTGTTCAAGCAATCAACTCTTCTAGTCGGTTAGCCGCGGAAGAGACGATGGACGGATCGCCGGTTTTTGTTTTTATCTTCAGGGTCAATGATTATACAAATACATACAAATGTAAACTAGTATAATAAACACATACTAACATAAAGAACATAAGCTAGCATATCAATAAGAACATGCAAAGAACAATAATAAAAGTTGTAAAACATTTATACCTCTTGATCTTCTATTGTATGTCCTAACCTCCTTGTAGACTTCGTGTGGGCGAAGATCCTCCACAAGTTGAAGCTTCCTAGGTCTTCTTCAATCCAAAGAAAGAAGAACTCTCTTTCCCTTCTTGCTTGAGCCAACCACCAATCCACAAAGGATTGATGCCGCCGGCATCAAGAATAGAGAGAATAATATGGAAACAACCAAGGAACCGAAATAGGGACAAACCCTAGCTTCTAGTGCTGCCGGCCAAGATGGAGTGAAGAGGAGAAAGAGAATATGTTGGGCGCCGGCCACGGTGGAGGGAATAGAGGAAGGAGCCGGCCACCCCCTAGGAAGAGGAAGAGCTCCTCTCCTATAGTTGCCGCCCAACTTCCTTGCAATCCCTAGCCGTCCAACCATAGGAGCCAAACCCTAATTAGGGTTTCCTCCTTAGGCTTTCTTGCCGCCCAACCATGGTGGAGAGAAGAGATCTAGGAGCTAGCCACCTTCAAGGAAGAAGAAGAGATCTTCCACAAGTTGCCGCCCACCCTTCTTTCCTAACCTTGGCTGCCCAACCAAAGGAGCCAAACCCTAATTAGGGTTTCCTCCTTAGGGTTTCTTGCCGCGCAAGCAAGGCTAGGCAAAACCCTAATCTCCTTAGCATCCATCATCCAACCAAAAAACTTAGTTGCTGCCCAACCCAATCTCCCATATATATAGAGTTAGGTTTAGGCCTTGGTTTAATCTCCACCGTCGGTTCTAGGGTTTTAATCTCAACCGTCGGATCTAGAGATTTAATCTCCACCGTCGGTTCTAGGGATTTAATCCCAACCGTCGGATCTAGAGATTTGTTTTCCATCATTTGATCTAGACTTCATGAGGTTTATATTAGGCTACGATAGGGACCATGAGGAGGAGTTGGATCTTGGCCACCCGATGGATCGGAGCCACACAAACTTGATCCATCAATGATGTTCCATTCCACTAGAGGATCATCATTGAACTGCCTCACCAACCCCAATAAATTAATATGGGCTCCATATATTATTTGTAAATCCATCTCCCCGTGTTTAAGATATCGAATGTCCGTTAATTAATTGATTTACTAATCATCAATTAATTAACATCTAACTCCTCGAGTAGTACCACTCAACCTTATCATCATGTTGACTAAGTCAACCTGCAGGGTTTACATGATGAACCTTATGAGCTCCTCAAGGGGACATCATCAACCTAATACATAGGACACGGATTCCTCCTATAATCAACGGTACACCATGTCAATAATATCATTTCCCAAATTACCGGGCATATTGATTTAATCCATAGAAATCTCACCCTCTGGTAAATCAAAGAAATAAATACTAAGTACATGTGCCCGTTATTATATCGGGATTAAGAGCATGCACAACATAATATCCGAGGTTTGATTCAATTATGTAGTCAACAATAAATTGAATCACCTCTATGTTGATCCTGCTCAATACACCTAAGTGTACTAGTGTAACTCTATGTTCAAGATAAAATAATACCAAGCTACACTACCACCATGCCAATGGTTTGTCCAAAACAATCTTGGTTGTGAGCCTCTACTTATACAATACAAGGGACTGATAACATGATCTTCTGTGCCACACCCAAGCACCATGTTATCTACAATGTAAAGTATTAGACAATATGCACATATATAAATAAAGTGCAAATAATGATCATGTGATTCTTATTTCAAAATAAAGATGTTCATACAAAAGAGCTAGGCTTTCAGTATACATCCCAACAATCTCCCACTTATACTAAAAGACTATACTGTCCTCATACTGTCATTCATCTGATTCCCCTTCCTTTCACATGCCTATCAAAGCTCTCGCCAGAAGGGCCTTAGTTAAAGGGTCTACCAGGTCATCCTCTGATGCAATCTAGGCGACAACAACTTCTACCTCCTTTACGATTTCTCGTATCAGGTGCTACTTGCACTCTATGTGTTTACTAGCCTTATGGGCTCGTGGTTCCTTCGAGTTTACAACTGCACCATTATTATCACAATAAATTGTGATAGTTCTGGGCAAACCAGGAATTACATCCAAGTCCATCAGGAAGTTCCTGAACCACACAGCTTCTTTGGCCGACACAGGGGCTACCACATACTCAGCTTCCATGGTGGAGTCCGCCACGCATTTCTGCTTGACACTCCTCCATACTATGGCTCCACCTCCAAAAGTAAACACAAACCCCGAGGTAGACTTACTGTTATCCCTATCTGATTGGAAATCCCAATCCATGCAACCCACAGGGAGTAATTGGTCTGCGCGGTAAACTTGCATATAATCCCTAGTCCATCTCAGGCACTACAATATATGCTTTTACCGCAGTCTAATGTCCCTGTCCTAGATTACTCTGATATCTGCTAACCATGCCCACGGCAAAGCAGATATCTTGTCTCGTACATAGCATACATGAGGCTTCCTACTGCCGAAGCATAAGGAACCGCCTTCAGCTCCTTTATCACCTCAGATGATCTAGGACACATCTCCTTAGATAAAGGAACTCCATACTTGAAAGGTAGAAAACCCTTCTTGGAGTTCTGCATGCTAAAACGATCCAAAATCATGTCTATGTATGAAGCTTGGGATAAGCACAATAACCTTGATCCCAAGGTTGTGACCCACTTCTCCCAAGTCCTTCAAAACTGTTTGGACAACCATACCCTTACGTCTGATAACACTCTAATATTGTTGCCAACTACCAAAATGTCATCTACGTATAGTACAAGAAATACCACTACGTTTCCGTCACATCTCTTGTATACACAAGACTCATCCGGACTTTGAATAAATCCATAAGTCTGGATTTACCTCATGAAAGCGGATGTTCCAAGACCTCAAAGCTTGCTTCAGTCCATAAACGGACCGATTAAGCTTACATACAATACACTCTTTGCCCTTTGCAATGAATCCCTCTGGTTGCTTCATATAGATGTTTTCCTCAAGACTTCGATTAAGGAAAGTTGTCTTGACATCCATCTGCCACACCTCATAATCCATATGAGCTGCTATGCATAAGAGCTCCCAGACCTGACTTGAATCCATAGATTCAATCTCAGTATTCATTGCACTTTGCCAAGATGCCGTATTTATATCTTTGATTGTCTTGTCGTATGCCTAGGGATCAGGTTCATGTTTGCTAGGGACCAAATTAGAAGATTCACCCAAAAACATGAATCTAAGAGGCTGTCTAACAACCCTCCCACTACGACGAGGTATCATCTGTGTATCCTTTGTGACACGCGGTGCAGTGACATGTGGTATATCCTCTTGTACCGACGGTACTAAAGAAGTGACTTCCCTTTTTAACTCTTCCAGAACAATTTCACTCTTGGGCTTGTAGCTTTATCACATAGTCTTCCTCTAGAAATCTGGTGTTCATGTTAACGATCACCCTCTGATCTCTAGGACTATAAAACAAGTCAGAATAACTCATCATCGATCTAACCATCTCCATAAGAGTCCTATTCCTTCGCTCTGCTACACCGTTCTGCTGGGGTGTGCCAGGTGCAGTCAATTGGGATTGAATCCCAACCTCTGATAAGTAGTTCCTAAACTCTCCCAAGAGGTTGTCACCACCACGATTAGATCGTAGTATCATCCATATATTGAATAATCATCTACAAAAGAGACAAAATATTCAAGATTACCTCTTGCCTAGATAGTCATAGGACCACACAAATCAGAATGAACCATCTCTAACACATCTTTGGCTCTATACCCCTTGGCCTTAAAAAGGCCTCTTGGTCATCTTACCCTCCAAGCAAGATTCATAGGTTGGGAGATCCTCCACAACTAATGAACCCAAAGGTCCATCAGCTTTCAACCTTTGAATTCTGCTTAGGTTAATGTGACAAAGCCTAAGAAGTCAAAGATATGTTTGGTTCATCTTCGAAGGTTCTTTTCTCTTATTGGTATTAAAAGATGAGTTATTAACTTCAATTTGCATCGTGGGAGGTTTTGGTTCAAATTTCCTTTCAATGTACCTGAATAGATATTCTTCCTATTCCTTTTATAACAACTCTTTCATTAAAAGAAATAGAATATTCATCCATAATAATTTAGAAACTGAAACTAAATTCTTTCTAAATAAAGGTACATAAAGGGAATTTTCCAGAACCAAAGTTTTATTATTCTCAAGAGATAAATAAAACTTCTCCCACTGCAATAGCCACCACCATCATGGCATTGCTCAAGTAAATGGTAATCTCCCCTTTAGCTAGTCATCGGGTTTTTTGGAACCCTTGCAAATTGTTGCAGACATGATTAGTGGCTCCCGTTTCAACTCACCAGGTGCCGGTAGATATCACCGCTAATCATGTTTCAATGACTGGTCCAAAAGATATAACTTTGTTCTATTTTGGATTGGGACAGTCCTTCTTCCAATGTCCATCCTGCTTGCAAGTGAAGTACTTGCCTTTTGACTTCTTCACTCTTCCCTGAGATCCTCCAACCATCTTTGCTTCACCTTGTTTCTTCTTCTTCTTGCCTTTCGGCTTAGAAGTAGAAACCCTTTTGAGCAATGATGGCTTGAGGACACTCTTTGAAGAGTGCATACTTGTACTCCTTAGCAGATAAGACAATATCTAGAATCTTTTCCAATCAATATTATTTGGATACAGTAAGTTTATTTCCTTTAGTATCATAGTAAGTGGACTGAAAGTCAATTTTGAAAATCCTAAGAATCACATATATCATTACTTTAGATTTCAAAAAATTATTGATTCCTCAAACAATAAAATTTTGAAATCAACCAACACCTCAAAACACCGAGAATATCGCATGCCACGATAGTGTGGACGTATACGAATTCTACATTTGTAAGAGGAGGTTTTACCCATAAATTTTATTATCTTGTCAACCTTACTTTTTGATAAATAAAATTAATAATTGGTTCCCCTTTGGCCCTACAAATAAAATCAGTGACTTCGATGGGGAGGATACTTTTTATTTGCATCTAAGTGTGCACCATTACACGGTACTAAGGGAATTGTTTCAGATTATGTGCCTTACCGTTGTGGAAGTACACACGTCCTAGAAAATTTTTTATAACCATTATTTGACCTAGTGATCCGCAAACAAACTCATCCGATGGGGAGGAAGGCACTCAGAGTTGACGCGCAAGTTTGTTGCATCACATGTCAAATTGTAATGGAGGCCGTGGGAATTAATTAAAATGTCCTTCTCCCACTTAGTAAATTGAAAATGAGGAATTTTCAAGCACACACAACATGCATATAAAACAAATCAGCAATAAATATGGAAAAATCAGAATTTTTCCAACTATTATGGCATTGTTCTCCAATATGCGTCCCGTCGTGTCGCCACCTCGTCCGCTCCTCCTACGCCATGTACGAGCCATCCGGAGATCCGAGCCGAGAATAAAACCTATTTTATTTTACATCCATCGATCCTATACTCCACGAGGGAGTGTACATGAAATCTAGATCGAAAGTAAAATAAAGTAAAGAGTGGCTAAACAATGTCGTATTCAATTACAAAAATTAAATACTAATTTAGCCTCGTCAACCCCAAGGATTCAAATAATATACAATCACACAAACATGCAATCACATACACACATATATAGCAATAATAGTTGGATCTTATGCTTGCAACCAAAAAGTTAGCCTACGCACATCCAACTATTATCCGGCATACACAATATATGATAAGTGTGTGAAAGTAACCGAATCCAAAACACACAAAATCGGAAACCTGGCTCTGATACCATTTGTTGGCAACGTGCTATTCCTCGGAAGGCTCATCGGCTCCCATGTCCCCGAATTAAAATTTTCACCAATGAAAACTAATCCGGATGGGATGAGTTTCTTTAGAACAACCAATTCGTCGTCGTGCCAACGACTCGAGTGATCGCTTGAACAAACTTGTTGTTCAAGCAATCAACTCTTCTTGTCGGTTAGCCGCGGAAGAGACGACGGACGGATCGCCGGTTTTTGTGTTTATCTTCGGGGTCCATGATTATACAAATACATACAAATGTAAATTAGTATAATCAACACATACTAACATAAAGAACATAAGCTAGCATATCAATAAGAACATGCAAAGAACAATAATAAAAGTTGTAAAACTTTTATAGCTCTTGATCTTCTATCGTATGTCCTAACCTCCTTGTAGACTTCGTGTGGGCGAAGATCCTCCACAAGTTGAAGCTTCCTAGGTCTTCTTCAATCCAAAGAAAGAAGAACTCTCTTTCCCTTCTTGCATGAGCCAACCACCAATCCACAAAGGATTGATGCCGCCGGCCCCAAGAATAGAGAGAATAATATGGAAACAACCAAGGAACAAAACTAGGGACAAACCCTAGCTTCTAGTGCCGCCGGCCAAGATGGAGTAAAGAGGAGAAAGGGAATATGTTGGGCGCCGGCCACGGTGGATGGAATAGAGGAAGGAGCCGGCCACCCCCTAGGAAGAGGAAGAGCTCCTCTCCTATAGTTACCGCCCAACTTCCTTGCAATCCCTAGCCGTCCAACCATAGGAGCCAAACCCTAATTAGGGTTTCCTCCTTAGGCTTTCTTGCCGCCCAACCATGGTGGAGAGAAGAGATCTAGGAGATAGCCACCTTCAAGGAAGAAGAAGAGATCTTCCACAAGTTGCCGCCCACCCTTCTTTCCTAACCTTGGCCGCCCAACCAAAGGAGACAAACCCTAATTAGGGTTTCCTCCTTAGGGTTTCTTGCCGCCCAAGTAAGGCTAGGCAAAACCCTAATCTCCTTTGCATCCATCATCCAAACCGAAAAACTTAGTTGCCGCCCAACCCAATCTCCCATATATGTAGAGTTAGGTTTAGGCCTTGGTTTAATCTCCACCGTCGGTTCTAGGGTTTTAATCTCAACCGTCGGATCTAGAGATTTAATCTCCACCGTCGGTTCTAGGGATTTAATCCCAAACGTCGGATCTAGAGATTTGTTTTCCATCATTTGATCTAGACTTCATGAGGTTTATATTAGGCTACGATAGGGACCATGAGGAGGAGTTGGATCTTGGCCACCCGATGGATCGGAACCACACAAACTTGATCCATCAATGATGTTCCATTCCACTAGAGGATCATCATTGAACTACCTCACCAACCCCCATAAATTAATATGGGATCCATATATTATTTGTACATCCATCTCCCCGTGTTTAAGATATCGAATGTCCGTCAATTAATTGTTTTACTAACCATCAATTAATTAACATCTAACTCCTCGAGTAGTACCACTCAACCTTATCATCATGTTGACTAAGTAAACCTGCAGGGTTTACATGATGAACCTTATGAGCTCCTCAAGGGGACATCATCAACCTAATACATAGGACACGGATTCCTCCTATAATCAATGACAAACCATGTAAATAATATCATTTCCCAACTTACCGGGGATATTGATTTAATCCATAGAAATCTCACCCTCTGGTAAATCAAAGAAATAAATACTAAGTACATGTGCCCGTTATTATATCGGGATTAAGAGCATGTACAACATAATATCCGAGGTCTGATTCAATTATGTAGTCAGCAATAAATTGAATCACCTCTATGTCGGTCCTGCTTAATACACCTAAGTGTACTAGTGTAACTCTATGTTCAAGATAAAACAATACCAAGCTATACTACCACCATGCGAATGGTTTGTCCAAAACCACCTTGGTTGTGAGCCTCTACTTATACTCTACAAGGGACTGATAACATGATCTTCTGTGCCACACCCAAACACCATGTTATCTACAATGTAAAGTATTAGACAATATGCACATATATAAATAAAGTGCAAACAATGATCATGTGATTCTTATTTCAAAATAAAGATGTTCATACAAAAGAGCTAGGCTTTCAGTATACATCCCAACAGAATCTTCATTTATCATATAAATGGTTCAAACATAAGGCGATTGCCTTAGGACATCTCTCATATATTACTAACAAACGACCACTTGGCCTAATGTCAATCGCTACGGTATCCAATACCATAAGCTCTAACATTGCCCTCAAACTTACTTTGAGGTAATGCCTTAGTCAAAGGATCCACTAAGTTTCTTTCAGTGGGGATTTTCTTGATTTTTATTTCCTTCCTACTAATGATCTCTCTGATCAGATGATAGCGGCGAAGCACATGTTTGGATCATTGATGAGACCTTGACTCTTTCACCTGTGCAATAGCTCCATTGTTATCGTAGTAGACCGGTATTGCTTCACCAATGGCTGGAATCACACCAAGTTCATAAATGAACTTCTTGATCCAAACCGCTTCCTTTGCTGCTTCCGAAGCTGCAATGTATTCGGCCTCAGTGGTAGAATCTGCTACAGTGTCTTGTTTGAAACTTTTCCAACACACTGCACCCCCATTCAAGGTGAACACGTATCCAGACTGAGACCTGGAATCATCCTTGTCTGTCTGGAAGCTGACATCCGTATACCCGCGTATCACCATGTCCCCTTCTCCATATATTAGGAACACATCCTTAGTTCTTCTTAAGTACTTAAGGATCATCTTAACAGCCACCCAATGATCCATTCCTGGATCAGACTGGTATCTACTCGTGACACTCAGAGCATACGATACATCGAGCCTCGTACATAACATAGCATACATGATAGATCCTATTGCGGATGCATAGTGAATCTTACTCATGCAAATCCTCTCGTCTTTTGTGCGCGGACACATAGACTTCGAAAGGTGTATCCCATGCCTGATGGGTAGGAAACCTTTCTTGGATTCCGACATGCTAAACCTCTTTAGCACTTGGTCTATATATGTAGACTGCGAAAGACCAAGCAACCATTTTGATCTATCTCTATAGATCTTAATCCCGAGGATGTAGGTTGCTTCTCCCAAGTCTTTCATGGAGAATGCCTTGGATAACCAAATCTTAACTGACTATAAGACTGAAACATCATCTCCTATAAGTAATATGTCATCGACATACAATACTAGGAACACGACTGCACTCCCACTAACCTTCTTGTACACACAAGGTTCGTCTGGATTTTGTGAGAAATCAAACTTTTTGACTGCTCATCAAAACGGATATTCCAACTCCTGGATGCTTGCTTCAATCCATATATGGACCGTCGCAATTTGCATACCTTGGTTTTATCAACCGATGTAAAACCCTCAGGCTGTATCATATACACGTCCTCGAGCAGGTTTCCATTAAGGAAAGCGGTTTTCACATCCATCTTGTAGGGATCTCTTATGCAAAATAGCATATGCGCAACAGAAAAATAGGATCCCTTCCAAGTGATCCTTACGAAAGAAAACCTCGTACAAAAATAAATTTCTCAAAACCTATCTTATAGGAGAATATTACCTTTGTTGCGTGCCCTTTTGAAATCCCGCTTCTCCTTGGGTTTGTTGGATCTTTTAGCACGTTCAAATGTCTGTGCCTCTATATATATCCACACGAGCAAGCTCTTGTCTCACAAAAGAAACTAGAAGAGCTCTCCTTTACTTCTTGCTAGAGAAGTCCCTAAAGGAGAGGAAGGTAGGGAAAAAGAGAAAGGAAGAAGAAGACTACTCTTCTTACTACACTCACAAAAGCCACACAACCAAAGCCTCTGACCACCAAGCTCTCTCCAAACCTCAAGCTTCAACCATTTGGCCGGCCACCCCATGGGGTGTTTTATAGGATTGAAAAACCTTTCACCTCCTATCACATTCAATGCAATCAATTGCATTGAAACATAATCAAACAAGGAGTTACACTCCTTGTTTGGCCGGCCACATGTGGAGGAAATCCAAAGGTCAAAACCCTTTGTCTCCTTCCACCTCATCAAGCTTAGGTGGCATGCTTATGTGGCATGCTTAGGTGGCATGCTTATGTGGCATTCATGCATGTTGAATTAATCTTATTAATCCAATAAGCTTATGTTATCATATTGAATTAATCTCATTAAATCAATAAGGTAACATATTGAATTAATCTTATTAAATCAATTAAGCTTAGCATATTGAATTAATCTCATTAAATCAATAAGCTAAAATTCTCATTAAGCTTAAAGTCCAAAAACCATTTTGTACTTAAGCTCATTCCCAAATTATTCTAGTCAAACTAGAATGTACTAATTCTTCTAATCATCATGCTCTTTGTGTGTGACCCTATAGGCTCTCATAACGTTGGCAGTGGATCTAAACTCTTTTAGATACACAAGCAATGAGCGGCATCTTGCAATACATCATTGCTACCCAAGTTACGAAATAAGTCAAGATCCGACTAACCTTTCCGTGACTACTATAATGTATGACCGTGTCCTTCTATCCTTGATATCAGATTGACCAATGAGGCATAGACCGTGTCATCCTCGATCAATCTATGTGTTTCTTGATCCCTGAGTAAACTAACTCAAACAAATGAGCTCAATATCTCATATTGACTCATTCGAGCATGGCCATGCGTTTTAGTAGTTCTACTCAATCAAGGGGCCCACAGATATCACTCCCGTCATATGGGAGGGATAGATCCCATCTACATCACTCACATCCCTCCGCATAATTTGTTATATACCCAGTAATCGCCTTTATGGTCCACCCTATTACGGGTGACGTTTGACGATACCAAAGTACATAACTCCTTATATAGGGAACCGTAGTGACTTTAGGTTTGAGGACTATTCATACCAATAGTCACATGAGAAAGTTTATGACACTCATATGACGATCCATGAAACTTTCTCATGGCGGGTCAGTTCAGTATATATTCTCTAATATATACCCATGTGTCAACTTGATATCATATATCCATGACTTGTGAGATCAAGTCATCAATTGACCTACATGCTAGTCTTTATGTATTAATATTGCCCTTGCATATTAATACTTGACTAGGAACATTTAGGAAAGTGTTCTCTATAGCCTCTCATAATCAATTCTGCCAATTGATGTGCTGTAGATAAGAACCAACTTTTCTAGGGCATTATTATATATTTAATTTAGCTAGCACAAGTAAGACGTAAATATATAATAACCAATCCTTTGCCTTTATAGAATATGATACAAAATATTCCCTATTCAACCATCACATGATTGGTTCTAGGGCTATAACTAACACATCTGCCATATCTCATAATCATAATGAGCTGCTATGGCCAAGAGCATCCGAATGGATTTAAGCATAGCTACAGGTGAATAGGTTTCGTCATAATCAACACCTTGTTTTTGACGATATCCTTTCACCACTAATCTAGCCTTATAGGTAATCACATTACCATCCATGTCGGTTTTCTTCTTGAAAACCCACTTACACCCTATAGGCTTTATGCCTTCAGGTGGGTCAACCAAGTTCTAAACTTGGTTTTCATACATGGAATCAATTTTCGACTTCATGGCTTCAAGCCACTTATCCCTTTCTGAACTTGTCAGAAATTCTTCATAACTGGTAGGCTCCTCATCATCAATGAGTAACACGTCGTTCGATTCACTTACGAGAAATCCATATCTCTCAGGAATATTATGTGTCCTACCAGATCAACGAAGATGTGGTGTTTCAATAGGTCCAGCCGATTGCTCATCACTATGAGTTGTCGGCTGTTGTGCTTCACCAAGTATCTCATCAATGTCTATTTGAGTCTCTCGAGCCTCCTCAAGCTCGAAGACACTTCCACTATTTTCTTGCAAGAGAAACTCTTTCTCTAGAAACAAAGCGTGCCTTGAAACAAACACCTTTTGTTCCACAGGATGATAGAATTGGTAACCCCTTATTTCCTTAGGATATCTAATAAATAGACATTTATCAGACTTAGCATCTAATTTTTCTAATATAGTTCGCTTCACATAAGCAGGACAACCCCATATCTGTAGAGATGTATACTGAAAAGTCTATCTTTTGTATGAACATCTTTATTTTGGAATAAGAATCACATGATCATTGTTTGCATATTTTTATGGTTATGCAATATTGTCTAATACTTTATATTGTAGATAACATGGTGTGTGGTGTCACACAGGAGACCATGTTATCGGCCCCTTGAAAAGTATAAGCAAAGGCTCACAACCGAGATGACTTTGGACAAACCATCGGAATGGTTGTAGTGTGATTTGGTATTGATTTGTCTTGACCATAGAATCACACTAGTGCACTTTGTGTGTATTGAGCAGGACCGACTTAGAGGTGATTCGATTTATTGCTGACTACATAATCGAATCGAATCTCAGATATTATTTAGTACATGCTCTTAATCCCGATATAATAACGGGCACATATACTTAGTACTCATCTTTTTGATTTACCAATGGGCGAGATTTATAGATTAAATCGAAAGGCTCGGTAAGTTGGGAGATGATATTATTTATATGGTGTGTCGTTGATTATAGGAGGAAACTGTGTCCTATATATTAGGATGATGTTGTCCCCTTGAGGAGCTCATAAGGTTCATCATGTAAACCCTGCAGGTGGACTAGGTCCGGCATGATGAAAAGGTTGAGTGGTACTACTCAAGGAGTTAGATGTTGATTAATTAATGGTCAGTAAATTAATTAATCGACGGACATTCAAGATCTTAAACACGGGGAGAAAATGTACAAATAATATATGGAGCCCATATTATCATATGAGGGTTGGTGAGGTAGATCAATGATGAACCTTTAGTGGATTGGATCATCATTAGTGGATCGAACTTTATGTGGGCTTGATCCATGGGTGGCCAAGACCCAACTCCTCCTCATGGTCACTAATGTAGCCTATTAACACCTCATGATGCTTAGATCCAATGAATAGAAACAAAAGTCTAAGATCCATTGGTAGAGATTAAATCTCTAAGATCCGACGGTTGAGATTAAATCTCTAGATCCGATGGTTGAGATTAAATCCCTAGAACTAATGGAGGAGATTAATTCATGACTTATCCCTAACTCTATAAAAGGGTGTCAAGGGGTTGGCATGAATTGCAATTGAAGAGAGCATGGCTTGTGCGGCAAGAGAAGGGATTCCTAGTTGAGAAAGGATTAGGATTAGGGTTAGGGTTTGGAGGCTAGGGCGGCACCGAATAAGGCAAGGTTTCCTTTCTTCTTCCTTGTCTTGTAGCCAATGTCCAGCAGGTTTCCAGGCCCTTCCCAGCCCTTGGCCAGTGCCCAAAAGCTCCCTTCTCCCTCTCCTTAGGTGGTGGAAAGAAGATATAGGGTTTCCCTTGGTGTCTTGGTTGTTTTCCACCATCTTCTCCTTCATCTAGTTGGCCGACGGCAAGGAAAGCTTTGGTTCCTTGTTGGTTGTTTCTAGTGAGGAGAAAAACCTTGTTTCTATTCTTCCTCTTGCTTTGGAAGAGCAAGGAAGGAAGATTTGCGATCTAGGAGCTTCGACTTTTAGTGGATCGTCGCCCACACGATGTCCAAAAGGAGTAAGGTCATACATTAGAAGATCGAGAGGTATACCTATTCTACTTTCTTCTTTTGTTTGTTGCTTGTTTTTGTTTTTCAATTATAAGCATGTTATAAATCTGTAAATGGATAAATAATACTTGGATCCCGAGCATAAACACAAAAATCGGTGATCCGAACATCGTCTATTCCGCGGCTAATTGTAGAATAGAGGATCGTCGCTTGAACAACTAGTTTATTCAAGTGACCTCTCTAAACGAATAGCACGATGATGACTTGGTGGTTTGGGCAATCCCTTTTTTCTTGGATTAAATTTTTTTAATCTGAGGACATCGAAGTGATCGCCATGGTCAAGCTACCGAGGTGAAGTGGGAAGCGAAGTTTCCCCTCACGGACTCGATAAGCAAAACCCTTCAATTGGTATCAGAGCCAAGGTTTCCCGTTTTGTGTGTTTAGGATTCGGTTAATTTTTATGCACTTTTTCATATATTATATGTGCCGGATAATAGTAGGATATGCATAGTTTAACTATTTGGTTGCAGGCATAAGATCTTATTATTATGGCCATATGTGTGTATGTGATTGTATGTGTGTAAATATTTATTTTGATGAATCCTCGGGGTTGACGAGGCTAGTATTTAGTTTTTAGTAAATTAAATATGGCATTATTTAGCCGCTCTTTATTTTATTTTACTTTCGATCTAGATTTCATGTACACTCCCTCGTGGAGTATAGGATCGATGGATGTAAAATAAAATAGGTTTTAGTCTCGGCTCAGATCTCCGAATGGCTCGTGCATGCTGTAGGAGGAGCAGATGAGATGGCGATGCGACGAGAGTCATATTGAAGACAAAAGCCATAATAGTTGGAAAATAATTTATTTTTCATATTTATTGCTTTTTGTTTGATATGCATGTCGTAGGCTAGGAAAATTCCTCAATTTCAAATTACTAAGTGGGAGAGGGATATTTTTATAAATTTCCGTGGCCTCCATTACGATTTGGCAAGTGATGCAAACAAACTTACGCGTCGGCTCTGAGTGCCTTCCTCCCCATCGGATGGGTTTATTTGCGAATCACAAGGTCGAATATGGTTATAGGAAATTATTAAGGAGCGTGTGTACTTGCCCATCGTAAGGCACATAACCCAAGATAATTACCTTGATACCGAGTAATGGTGAACACTTAGATACAAATATAAGTATCCTCCCCATCGGAGTCACTGCTTTTATTTGTAGGGCCAAAGTGGAACCAACTATTAATTTTACTTGTCAAAAAGTTAGGTTGACAATATAGTAAAATTAATGGGTAAAACCTCCTCTTACAAATGTAGAATTCGTATACGTCCACATTATCGTGGCATGCGATATTCTCGGTGTTTTGAGGTGTTGGTTGATTTTAAAATTTTATTGTTTGAGAAATCAATAATTTTTTGAAATCTAATGTTTTGATTTATGTGATTCTTAGATTTTCTTTAAAAATGACTTTCAACCCACTTGCTGTGATACTGAAAGAGAACAAACTTACTGGACCTAACTAAGTAGATTGGAAGAGGAATCTAGACATTGTCTTGACTGCTAAGGAATACAAATATATACTCCTCGAAGAGTGCCCTCCCAAGCCTGCAGATAATTCTGGGGAAAAGGAGAGAGAGAGCTATAAGAAGTTGATCAAGGCCGATGAGATGGCGCGGTGTTACATTTTGGCATCTATGTCAAATGTATTGCAACATCAGCATCAAGTCATGTACACTGCTTATGATATGATGCTCAATCTCAAGGATCTTTTCGGACACCAGAATCAGGCTGCGAGGCAAGAGGCCATGAGAAACTTGATGACGACCACCATGGTCAAGGGAACACCCGTGAGGGATCATGTTCTCAAGATGATGGCTCATTTGAATGAGCTGGAGGTCCTAGGAGCTGAGATCGATGGGGAAACCCAGGTCGATATCATACTTCAGTCTCTTCCTAGGAGTTTTGAGCAGTTTCGCCTCAACTACAACATGAACAAGAGGTTGTATTCGTTGGCGGAACTTCTGATAGAACTCTAGGCGGTAGAGGGACTATTTCGTCAGAGTGCTCAGGCGCATGCCGTGGTGACCCAGAAGGTTTTTACTTATAAGACGAAAGGCAAGAAGAAGAAGAAATAAACCGGGGCGAAGGCGGTGGGAGGTACTCAGGGAGGAGTGAAGAAGTCGAAAGGCAAGTGCTTCACTTGTAAGTAGACTGGACACTGGAAGAAGGATTGCCCCAACCGCAAGAACAAAGGTATATCTTTTAGTCTAGTCGTTGAAACATGTTTAGCAGTGTTATCTATCGGCACCTGGTGTGTAGATACGGGAGCCACTGATCATGTCTGCAATACTTTGCAGGGGTTCCAGGAAACCAGACGATTGGCTGAGGGAGAGATTACCGTGTACTTGGGCGATGCCACGATGGTGGAGGCTGTTGCAGTGGGAGATGTTCATTTATCTTTTGAGAAAAATAAACTTTTGGTTCTTAAGAATTTCCTTTATGTAGCCTTATTTAGAAAGAATTTAATTTTGATTTCTAAATTGTTTATGGATGGATATTCTATTTCTTTTAATGACAGAGTTGTTAAAAGAAGGAATAGGGACATTATCAGTTCGGGTGCATTGATAGGAAATTTGTATACACTTGAACCAAAACCTCCCACGATGCAAATTGAAGTTAATAGCTCATCTTCTAATTCCAATAAGAGAAAAGAACCTTCGAAGATGAACCAAACATATCTTTGGCATCTTAGGCTTGGTCACATTAACCTAAGCAGAATTCAAAGGTTGATAGCTGATGGACCTTTGGGTTCATTAGTGGTGGAGGATCTCCCAACCTGTGAATCTTGTTTGGAGGGTAAGATGACCAGGAGGCCTTTTAAGGCCAAGGAGTATAGAGCTAAAGATGTGTTAGAATTGGTTCATTCTGATTTGTGTGGTCCTATGTCTATCCAGGCTAGAGGTGGTTTTGAGTATTTCGTCTCTTTTATAGACGATTACTCAAGATATGGATACATTTACTTGATGCGCCATAAGTCTGAATGTTTTGACAAGTTCAAAGAATTCAAGGCTGATGTGGAGAAATGTCAAGGTAAAAGTATCAAGACACTACGATCTGATCATTGTGGTGAGGACCTCTTGGAAGAGTTTAGGAACTACTTATCAGAGGCTAGGATTCAATCCCAATTGACTGCACATGGCACACCCCAGCAGAACGGTGTAGCAGAGCGAAGAAATAGGACTCTTATGGAGATGGTTAGATCGATGATGAGTTATTCTGACTTGCCAAATTCGTTCTGGGGATATGCTCTAGATACGGCGGTCTACATTCTGAACTTAGTTCCATCTAAATCAGTGCCTTCTACTCCCACAGAGTTGTGGACTGGGCGAAAGCCTAGTCTAAGACATATTCGGATATGGGGGAGTCCAACACATGTGCTGAAGGTAGATGCTGGTAAGTTGGAACCTCGTACAGAAGTACGCATGTTCGTTTGCTATCCCAGGGGAACGAAGGGTGGATTGTTTTATAGTCCTAGATATCAGAGGGTGATCGTTAGCACGAGCGCCAGATTTCTAGAGGAAGACTATATGATGAGCCACAAGCCCAAGAGTAAAATTATTCTAGAGGAGTTAAAAGGAGAATTCACTTCTTTACTACCACCGGTACAAGAGGATATACCACATGTCACTGCACCGCATGTCACAGAGGATACACAGGTGATACCTCGTCGTAGTGGGAGGGTTGTGAGACAACCTGAGAGATTCATGTTCTTGGGAGAATCTTCTGATTTGGTCCCTGGCGAACATGAACCTGATCCCTGGACATATAACAAGGCAATCCAAGATAAAGATGTAGTATCTTGGCAAAGTGCAATGAATGCTGAGATTGAATCTATGGATTCAAATCAGGTCTGGGAGCTAGTAGAACCACCCGATGGTGTAAAATCCATTGGATGCAAGTGGATCTACAAGAGAAAGAGAGGGATAGATGGGAAGGTTGAGACCTTCAAAGCGAGGCTTGTTGCAAAAGGGTACACTCAGAAAGAGGGTATCGATTATGAGGAGACTTTTTCGCCGGAAGCCATGCTTAAGTCTATCTAGATTCTCTTATGCATAGCAGCTCATATGGATTATGAGGTGTGGCAGATGGATGTCAAGACATATTTCCTTAATGAAAGTCTTGAGGAAAACATCTACATGAAGCAACCAGAGGGATTCATTGCTAAGGGCATAGAGCATCTTGTATGTAAGCTTAATCGGTCCATTTATGGATTGAAACAAGCTTCAAGGTCTTGGAACATCCGGTTTGATGAGGTGATCCAGTTTTATGGATTTATTCAAAGTCCGGATGAGTCTTGTGTATACAAGAGATGTGACGGAAATGTAGTGGTATTTCTTGTATTATACGTAGATGACATTTTGTTGATTGGAAACAATATCAAGGTGTTACCGGACGTAAGGGTATGGTTGTCCAAACAGTTTGATATGAAGGACTTGGGAGAGGTGGGACACATCCTTGGGATCAAGGTTATAAGGGATCGCAGAAAAATGATGTTGTGCTTATCCCAAGCTTCATACATAGACACGATTATGGAGCATTTTAGCATGCAGAACTCCAAGAAGGGTTTTCTACCTTTCAGGCATGGAGTTCCTTTATCTAAGGAGATGTGTCCTAGATCATCTGAGGAGATAGAGGAGATGAAGGTGGTTCCTTATGCTTTAGTAGTAGGAAGCCTCATGTATGCGATGCTCTGTACAAGACCAGATATCTGCTTTACCGTGGGCATGGTAAGCAGATATCAGAGTAATCCAGGAGAGGGACATTGGACTGCGGTAAAGCATATATTGAAGTACCTGAGAAGGACTAGGGATTATATGCTGATTTACCGGGCAGACCAATTACTCCCTGTGGGTTATATGGATTCCGACTTCCAATCTGATAGGGATAACAGTAAGTCTACCTCAGGTTTTGTGTTTACTTTGGGAGGTGGATCCATTGTATATAGGAGTGTCAAACAGAAATTCGTGGCGGACTCCACCATGGAAGCTGAGTATGTGGCGGCCTCTGAGGCGGCCAAAGAAGTTGTATGGCTTAGGAACTTCTTGATGGACTTGGATGTGATTCCTGGTTTGCCCAGAACTATCACAATTTATTGTGATAATAGTGGTGCAGTTGCAAACACGAAGGAACCACGAGCCCATAAGGCTAGTAAACACATAGAGCGCAAGTACCACCTGATACGAGAAATCGTAAAGAGAGGAGAAGTTGTTGTGACCAAGATTGCATCGGAGGATAACCTGGCAGATCCTTTCACTAAGGCCCTTCCGGCAAGAGCTTTTGATAGGCATGCGGAGGGAATGGGGATCAGATGTATGGCACTTTGAGGACAGCATAGTCTTTTAGTATAAGTGGGAGATTGTAGGGATGTATACTGAAAAGTTTATCTTTTGTATGAACATCTTTATTTTGGAATAAGAATCACATGATCATTGTTTGCATATTTTTATGGTTATGCAATATTGTCTAATAATTTACATTGTAGATAATGTTAGGAATATTTGGAATGGCTAGAGGGGGGGTGAATAGCGAAGATGTAATTTGATCCCGTTTGTGTCTACAATTTCGTCAGCGCAGCGGAATATATATAATGATAAAAGCAATAACGAAATAGACAACAAGCTAACACAATGATATAACGTGGTTCGGAACCGCACGGTTCCTACTCCACGGATCGAGCTCTAATGAGCCCTAGTGATGCACACGCACTCACTAATGATAAACACTCCTTCTCGACACAAGTCAGAGGTGGAGAAACCCCTTACAATAAATCTTACAACAGTAAGAATGAAATACAAGCAATATACAATGTAAATATGAAATACAAGTAAAGAAAAGACTTTACAACACTTGTTTTGATTGCTTGAATGCTTGGTTGCTTGCTTGCACTTGGAGACCTGATTTGCACCAACAAATCGCCCCAATAGCCCTCAAGAACCGATTGCTTTTTCCTCCACCACGAGCTCCATATATAGCTTCAACCTGTGCTGGAAAAAGTCTATCAGTCGACTGATCGGGACCATCAGTCGACTGATGCCACTGTTGTCGTGAGACAACGGCTAGTTCCACGTTGGATATCACCGACCGACAGACCATCACGATCGATGGAGTCCTCACTGACCAAATGAGTCTCGACTCCATTCTCGCGGTGGTCGAATTTCGAGCACCACGATCCGATCACATAATCGGGCCGATCGCTGAAGCATCACGATCGCCATCCTATGGCGATCGCTAGGCCATAACCCGCAGTCAAACCCTAGTTGACTCGGTCCAGTCGACTGCCACATGGCATCAGTCGACTGGCACACCTCAAACATGAGGTTTTAACTCAAGTATGGTTCCCCCATACTTGCTAGACCACCCTTAGCCTAGACCTAAGCCTTCTAGCCACCTCCATCAGCCTCACGCCTCTCGGATTCCTCCAAGTCATCCATGACTTGTTCATCCATCGCGCTAGCCTTCAGGTGCTTCCATCGGCTATGTCATGCTAACGGTGCCTACACCGCCAAGGCACATTGGACTTACGCCGCCAAGACTCCGCTTGGACTTTACGCCGCCAATATCAATCCCCTTGGACTTCAAATGCCAACCCATGTTGGACTTTCCATGCCAAGACCATGCTTGGACTTTCCTTGCCAACTCATGTTGGACTTTCCATTTGCCAAGACCCATGCTTGGACTTTCCTTGCCAACTCATGTTGGACTTTCCATTTGCCAAGACCCATGCTTGGACTTTCCATTTGCCAAGACCCATGCTTGGACTTTCCTTGACAATTATATTGTCATATGTTTTTGTCGAAACATCAAAACACATCAAAACATCACTCGAGCCAAACTCGAGTCCTGGTCAATCGTGACCTGGGCCGATTGCACCAACAATCTCCCCCTTTTTGATGTTTGACAAAAACCAAACAAATTATTGAGTTAGGACACTAACTCAAATCCCTTACCAAATTTCAAAATTGGTAAATACTCTCCAAATATTTTCCCCCAAACATTCTCCCCCTTTTTGACTAACATCAAAAAGGTCTTCTCTCCAAGGAGGTCAATGTCTCATGTCCCAATGAGATCTTACAATCTCCCCCTTGGACTAAAAATATCTAGGATGTCTACCATCTTCCTAGTGATAAGTCCCATATCACTCAAGAGAGGCAATCCTATTCACTCTCCCAATTTCCAAATTGGGTATCACAAAAACTCATTCTTCCTTTCCATAATGAAAAAAAAATACCATTCATCATCCCATGATGAATTCCTTCCCCTAAAGGCTTGCTCCCCCTTGACTATTGCACCAACAATGTCCTTGGGAAGTCCCTAAGCCAATATGAACTCTAAACCATCAAAATTAAGGTTAGAAATTCAACATTGAACTTTCCAACACCTTAAAATTGATACAAACCCCAAATACTTCTCCTAATCCATATCCAATGGATTTACACCCTTTATAATCCTTCCCAAGGCATATCCTAGGATTAGGAGTGATTAGGGACCATAACCGTAGCTGAAATCGGGTTAAACAACCTTGTTTACCCCGAATCAAAGCTACCAAATGAGTGATTCGTAAATCACCGATCGAATTTATCACGATCGCCACCAGTAGGCTGATCGATAACTGAAAATCCCGATTTTCAGTTATCAGAAATGATTTTTGAAAAATCATAACTAATTATACGTATATCGAAAAATCACGAAATTTGATACGTATAATACTTATGACTAATACATTGGGTGAAAAATGTTTGAAAATTATTTTATCCATTAAATAGTGAAATTGGTACAAAGTTCAAAACCATTGAAATTTTCAATGTTTTGGTCCTACTTTGTATCAACTTCATCAATGGTGATTGCTATCAAAAGATAGACTTCACCAAGGTTTTTCAAAATGATTTTAAAATGTTTTCAAAACCTTATCTTGGATCATATTTCTTGGGCTCTATGTATGTGACTTGTACACAAGCTCTCCCAATGATCCACAACTAAAATTAGATAAGTTTTAGTTCATCTAGATGCAAAAACTATGCACCTTGAACTTAACTCATATCCTAGCATCTCACATGTATCTATAGTGTATAAATACACATACATGTCAATTAGATGTGAGATGTGGGTTTTGTTCTCCCTAATCTAGGGTTTCATGCATTTTCCTAAGGCAACTCTACTTGATTGCCTTATAAATGGGACTCCAAGTCATGCCATAGTCCTTAAATCAATTTTAATCAAGTTAATGCATGAATGTATGATCATGGCATAAATAATAGAATTATTAAAAACATGGCCAATGATCATGATGTCATGACATATGATGAAGTTTAAGAAAAACATGACATCTAAAGTAACCCTAAACAATGTCATGACATGGTATATGATAGCAATACAATTATACAAATATTCATTCATACACACAAGATTTTTCAGAAACAAAGATTTCATTTAACTTAAAATTTGTCTTTTACATTCAAAATGGAGATTGGCTATGCTCAATCTCACTACAAAAATTGACAACCACAAAAAAAATCTAATATCCTCTAATCGTCAGTAGGAGGTGGCGGCGGAGGAGGTCAGACTCGAGTCCAGGCAGATCATCTCTAGCATATCGAGTGATGTTGCTCTATGCGCCTCGGACTCTCCATCCTATCGAGACGCGGCTGAAGGATGCTTGGCTCGCCAAGATCTCGACAATACTTAGAGTCCACCGATCACGATAGTCTCAAGTCGGACTCCACCGCCACGACGATGGACCACGACGATGTGTCTATCGCATCCGTCATCTCACGCTGGTCTCTGCATCCTCGTGGTCCTCTGTCGCCTCTCTGGGTGGCGGAGGAGGCTGTCTGTGCGCCCTGGGTGGTGGTCGTGGCGCCAACTCCATCTGTCCAGCGCCCATCCGTAGCTTCGCTAATGAGAAGTTACGAACTGATATACAGTCGTACACCTCCGATAGCTGTCGCAGAGAGCCCCTATGGATGTTGATGCCTATGGAGTCGAGCCATGCTGTGATGATATGTCCAAATGGCATATGCACTTTCCCTTGTACAGGGGAAGTGAAGTGCACAATGCAGTGGAAAATGTTCAATGCAAAGTTTATGTCTAACTGATGACGCATGGCATATAGAAGAAAGAGATGGGGAGGCCGAATCTTGGCCAGACCCCGAGTGACAATGGGCAGAAAACACCCAACAATGACCTTGTAGAGGACATTGTCAGGTGCAGATAACTCGGTGATAGGAAATAGATTCTGGGCCAGTGGACGAGGATAACCAAAGATATGCTCATGCATGGACTCCATAGAGATATGATCAAAAGGCTCAGGTAGAGGAAAGTCCATGGTAGGGTAGAAGATAAAGGTGTTATCTGAAGGCCTACACTCGAGAAACTCCCGCAGTATCGCAGGAGTGAACTCTAACTCGCGTTTTGCAACGCGAGTAGTGTATGTAGGACCGTCATCCACCTTTTTAAGGTTTTGATAGAATTCCTTAATAAGGTCATCATTAATTGGATGCGTGCACAAAACAATTTTCATCAGATTGTAGTATGCAATTAATTCCATAACGTCACTACAATGCCTATTGAAAAAGTTCCTATCGATGTACCTAACCAACATAGGTTGGAACAATCGAGATTCACTCTCGGGTGGATCGTTCCTACGGGCTCTCCTATTATGAATGCAATGTGATGATATCACATGCAATGGCAACAATACACGATTAGATAAACCTTAATTATAATGGAAATGAAAATTAGGGCTCGGAAAGAAAAATCGTTACTTAGGCACCATTTGAATGTGTGTGCCGGAGGGAAGACTCCAATGTTGCTGAGGATCGCCGGAAAAGTCGCCGAAACCCTAAACAGAACAAGAGAAATAAACCCCAAATCACGTGAACTAGGGCTCCAAGATAGGTCAAAGATGGAAGAGGAGAGGTTTGTTTATCAAACCTAGGACTTGGGAAGGTTGGCACGCCGGAAGAGTTGGTCGGAGAGGGAGCTGGCGATCGAAGACCGAAGGAGGAAAAAGAAGTTCGTCGCGTGAAGACGCCGAACCCTAGCGGTTCACGTTTTAAAAACGCGATTCAGTCGACTGATGTGGAGCATCTGTCGACTGATGGCGGTTTATTACCGGGTTTACCGAGCCGGCAATGATCGATCCGCCGCAATCGACGCCTAACCTTCGTAACGTTACGAGCATCACGATCGATGTTGCCCATCATCGATGTGCACATTACTCGACTGTTCGTCGAGCACTCGACTGATGGCCTTCGGCCTTGGTGAACAGTACCATCAGTCGACTGATGGACCTCATCAGTCGATTGATGTTCGATCAGTCGAGTCATGGAGCTAGCACTCGACTGATGGTCGTATCGTATCGATTATAAGTTATCACGACCGATAACTATATCGGGCCGATCGATATCTGATTTCCAATTCTGAAAATCAGAAAATCTCGATTTCGTCATCTTAATTATTCCATTTTATCACGTTAGATCTTGTATATCGAATGTATTGATGTTATACTTTTATTCATGTATTTGTTAATGTATTTTAATGTTTTATTTCATTTTTGCAAACATTAACATTCAATGATTTCCAAAACCTAACATCTCACCCTTTCTAAGTGTTGAAATACACAATCAAGGTAAAAGACTTATTTTGTGAGATGTAATTTATCCTAGACATTCCTTCCATGCAAACATATGGTAAAACATATGAAGCATGATGAATACAAGACATCAAGTTGTGTGGCACTTGAGTATCACTCTAGATGTTACTTTTACATCTTAACCACACAATTCTTGATACATGACCTTCCAAAGTGTGCCAATAATCAAAGATACACACTATGACCTCTAAATCTAGATCGTGTCAATTTTATTGATTTTCATGTTTTCAAGATATATATTGACACAACCTAAACTTCTTTAAAAATTAAGGCTCAAGGATATTTCCAAGGTAACCATAACCTTGAAAGTAACCTAAAGTGCCAACTTTATCATGGTTGAGTTAACTACCCATCCAATCAAGATTGGCACACCCTAAACCCATCTTAGCGTGAATCAATCACGCTCTTAGGAACCCATAATCGATTTGAGCTCCTAGGGTTAATTAGATATTCCTTAGGGATAACCTCCCTGGATACCTTCCTAATGACCCTCCTAGGCTTGTTAGCCTTGGTCATTTGGGTCTTGCCATGGTTAACCTTAGGGATTGCCTCCCTAATAACCTTTTTAGTGGCCACCCTAGGTTTTCTAGAAACCTTAGCCACTAGGCACAAACCTTGGTCAACTCTAGGGATGACTTCCCTATTGACCTTGGTCTTCCTAGACCTAGTTAGTGTTCTATAGTCAAATGGAACACTATGGTAAGCCGTCTTAGGCTTACGTTTTTGACCCAAACCCTTCTTGCCTTTGGTTGACTTTTGTCTTTTAGATCCTACTTGTTGACTTGGATTATTTGACCTAAAAGTTTGACCGATTGACCCTTGCCTTTGATTTTGCATAATGTTG
Source organism: Wurfbainia villosa (assembly GCA_025175895.1). Taxonomy (NCBI): domain Eukaryota; kingdom Viridiplantae; phylum Streptophyta; class Magnoliopsida; order Zingiberales; family Zingiberaceae; genus Wurfbainia; species Wurfbainia villosa. The sequence continues at coordinate 93,051,536 of CM045996.1, forward strand.
AGGGTCTTTTCAAGTTTTTCAAGCCTTGACCTCAAGGCTTGATTTTCATTTTCTAATATCTCAATTTTTGATTTTTGATTTTCTCTTGAGATATTTCTATTTCTAGGCATATGTCTAGGTTCCTTAGCATCAAAGCCTAGATGTTCTCCTATTTTCTTAATACTTTCCTTAGGTAATATATTTTTAGGGACATTAGTCCCAAATTTCTCCTTATTGTTAAGGTGAACATTCTTAGCTCCTAAACAAATATGTTTGTTACTTCTAGCATGCTCTTTATGATACATAACAAAATTGCTAAAATTAGTTCTAACATGCTTCTTAATATTTAAATTAGGCGGAGCATTATTTAAATATACCTTAAGGTTTGCCTTAGTGGCTCCCCCTACTTGTGATGCTCCCCTTTGCCCCTTCTTCTTCTTCTTTGGGCATTGACTCCGGTAATGACCCGGTAGTCGACATTTGAAGCAAATGACATGCTCCTTGCTCTTTTGTCTTGGAGAACCGGTGTCCGTTGACTTTTGTTGACTTTTAGGCGTCGGAGGAGGTTTCTTGATCCTCTTTGGATATTTGCTCTTGTAATGCCCATACTCCCTACACTCAAAGCACATAATATGATTTTTATTTGAAAATAAAGTGTTTGAGTTACCTAGGGTGGTGGTAGGTGCCGGAGTTGAATTTTGAGCTTCCTCATCTTGATCGGATGTTGAAAGCTCTTCTTGAGGTTGCTCCGGTGTAGAGGATGGTCTCTCTTCCTCAATCCTAGGAATAGATGCTTCTTCCACCTCTTCTACTACTTCTTTCTCCGATTCGGAAGTTGACCCCATCTCAACTTCCGATTCCTCACTTTCACTTGAGGATGAACTCTCCTCATGGTATCTTGCCAATTTTCTCCATAGCTCCTTAGCATACATGTAATCCCCTAGCTTGCACAAAACATCATTAGGGATTAAGTCTTCCAAAAGTTTCGTTACCTTAACTTCGGTCTTGAGCTTTTGACGTTGCTCTTGGGTCCACTTTTTCAATTTTAGGACATTCCCCTTCTTATCTCTAGGGGGTTCAAGACCTTCAATGAGGATGAACCAATCCTCTATGTTCATCATCAAGAATGTTTCCATTCTTGCTCTCCATGCTGGAAAATCTTCTGGATAATATGGAGGTGGAGTGTTGATTTTCCATCCAAGCTTGTCTTGGAATTCCATCTTCACCCTCTAGCCTTTTGCCTTAGCTCCCGGTTGTTAATCCGTAGAAGAGCCCCGGGCTCTGATACCACTTGTTAGGAATATTTGGAATGGCTAGAGGGGGGGTGAATAGCGAAGATGTAATTCGATCCCGTTTGTGTCTACAATTTCGTTAGCAAAGCGGAATATATATAATGATAAAAGCAATAATGAAATAGACAACAAGCTAACACAATGATATAACGTGGTTCGGAACCACACAGTTCCTACTCCACGGATCGAGCTCTAAAGAGCCCTAGTGATGCACACGCACTCACTAATGATAAACACTCCTTCTCGACACAAGTCGGAGGGGGAGAAACCCCTTACAATAAATCTTACAACAGTAAGAATGAAATACAAGCAATATACAATGTAAATATGAAATACAAGTAAAGAAAAGACTTTACAACACTTGTTTTGATTGCTTGAATGCTTGGTTGCTTGCTTGCACTTGGAGACCTGATTTGCACCAACAAATCGCCCCAATAGCCCTCAAGAACCGATTGCTTTTTCCTCCACCACGAGCTCTATATATAGCTTCCACCTATGCTGAAAAAAGTCTATCAGTCGACTGATCGGGACCATCAGTCGACTGATGCCACTGTTGTCGTGAGACAATGGCTAGTTCCACGTTGGATAAGTCCAACGGAACTACCATCAGTTGACTGATTGTGACCATCAGTCGACTGATGGAGTCCTCACTCGACCAGTCGAGTCTCGACTCCATTCTGTGGCCGAATTCTCGAGCACCACGATCGATCACATGATCGCCGATCGCTGAGCCATCGATCGCATCCTATGGCAATGATCGCTAGGCCATAACCCGCAGTCAAACCCTAGTTGACTCGGTCCAGTCGACTGCCACATGGCATCAGTCAACTGGCACACCTCAAACATGAGGTTTTAACTCAAGTATGGTTTCCCCATACTTGCTAGACCACCCTTAGTCTAGACCTAAGCCTTCTAGCCACCTCCATCAGCCTCAAGCCTCTCGGATCCCTCCAAGTCATCTATGACTTGTTCATCCATCGCGCTAGCCTTCAGGTGCTTCCATCGGCTATGTCATGCTAACGGTGTCTACACCGCCAAGGCACATTGGACTTACGCCGCCAAGACTCCGCTTGGACTTTACGCCGCCAATATCAATCCCCTTGGACTTCAAATGCCAACCCATGTTGGACTTTTCATGCCAAGACCATGCTTGGACTTTCCTTGCCAACTCATGTTGGACTTTCCATTTGCCAAGACCCATGCTTGGACTTTCCATTTGCCAAGACCCATGCTTGGACTTTCCTTGACAATTATATTGTCATATGTTTTTGTCGAAACATCAAAACATCACTCGAGCCAAACTCGAGTCCTGGTCAATCGTGACCTGGGCCGATTGCACCAACAGATAACATGGTGTGTGGTGTCACATGGGAGATCATGTTATCGGCTCCTTGTAAAGTATAAGTAAAGGCTCACAACCGAGATGACTTTTGACAAACCATCGGAATGGTTGTAGTGTTATTTGGTATTGGTTTGTCTTGACGATAGAATCACACTAGTGCACTTTGTGTGTATTGAGCAGGACCGACTTAGAGGTGATTCAATTTATTGCTGACTACATAATCAAATTGGACCTCAGATATTATTTAGTACATGCTCTTAATCCCGATATAATAACGGGCACATATACTTAGTACTTATCTTTTTGATTTACCAATGGGCGAGATTTATATATTAAATCGATAGGCTCGATAAGTTGGGAGATGATATTATTTATATGGTGTGTCGTTGATTATAGGAGGAAACTGTGTCCTATATATTATGATGATGATGTCCCCTTGAGGAGCTCATAAGGTTCATCATGTAAACCCTGCAGGTGGACTAGGTCCGGCATGATGAAAAGGTTGAGTGGTACTACTCAAGGAGTTAGATGTTGATTAATTAATGGTCAGTAAATTAATTAATCGACGGACATTCGAGATCTTAAACACGGGGAGAAAATGTACAAATAATATATGGATCTCATATTATCATATGGGGGTTGGTGAGGTAGATCAATGATGAACCTTTAGTGGATTGAATCATCATTAGTGGATCGGACTTTACGTGAGCTTGATCCATGGGTGGCCAAGACCCAACTCCTCCTCATGGTCCCTAATGTAGCCTATTAACACCTCATGATGCTTAGATCCAATGGATAGAAACAAAAGTCTATGATCCATTGTAGAGATTAAATCTCTAAGATCCGACGATTGAGATTAAATCTCTAGATCCGACGGTTGAGATTAAATCCCTAGAACTAATGGAGGAGATTACTTCATGACTTATCCCTAACTCTATAAAAGGGTGTCAGGGGGTTGGCGTGAACTACAATTGAAGAGAGCATGGCTTGGGCGGCAAGAGAAGGAAATCCTAGTTGAGAAAGGATTAGGATTAGGCTTAGGGTTTGGAGGCTAGGGCGGCACCAAATAAGGCAAGGTTTCCTTTCTTCTTCCTTGTCTTGTGGACAACGTCCAGCAGGTTTCTAGGCCCTTCCTGTTAGTTAAAGCCCTAGAACCAATCATGTGATGGTTGAATAGGGAACATTTTGTATCATATTCTATAAAGGCAAAGGATTGGTTATTATATTTACATCTTGCTTGTGCCAGCTAATTTAAATATAATAATGCCCTAGAAAAGTAGGTTCTTATCTACAGCACATCAATTGGCAGAATTGATTATGAGAGGCTGTAGAGAACACTTTCCTAAATGTTCCTAGTCGAGTATTAATATGCAAGGGCAATATTAATACATAAAGACTAGCATGTAGGTCAATTGATGACTTGATCTCACAAGTCATGGATATATGATATCAAGTTGACACAGGGGTATATATTGGAGAATATATACTGAACTGACCCGCCATGAGAAAGTTTCATGGATCGTTATATGAGTGTCATAAACTTTCTCATGTGACTATTGGTATGAATAGTCCTTAGACCTGAAGTCACTACGGTTCCCTACATAAGGAGTTATGTACTTTGGTATCGTCAAACGTCACCCGTAACAGGGTGGACCATAAAGGCGATTACTGGGTATGTAACAAATTATGCGGAGGGATGTGAGTGATGTAGATGGGATTTATCCCTTCCATATGACGGGAGTGATATCGGTGGGCCCCTTGATTGAGTAGAACTACTAAAACGCATGGCCATGCTCGAATGAGTCAATATGAGATATTGAGCTCATTTGTTTGAGTTAGTTTACTCAGGGATCAAGAAACACATAGATTGATCGAGGATGACACGGTCTATGCCTCATTGATCAATCTGATATCAAGGATAGAAGGACACGGTCATATATTATAGTAGTCACGGAAAGGTTAGTCGGATCTTGACTTATCTCAGAACTTGGGTAGCAATGATGTATTGCTAGATGCCGCTCATTGCTTGTGTATCTAAAAGAGTTTAGATCCACTGCCAACGTTATGAGAGCCTATAGGGTCACACACAAAGAGCATGATAATTAGAGGAATTAGAATATTCTAGTTTGACTAGAATAATTTGGGAATAAGCTTAAGTACAAAATGGTTTTTGGACTTTAAGCTTAATGAGAATTTTAGCTAATTGATTTAATGAGATTAATTCAATATGTTACCTTATTGATTTAATAAGATTAATTCAATATGATAACATAAGCTTAATTGAATTAATAAGATTAATTCAATATGATAACATAAGCTTAATTGAATTAATAAGATTAATTCAACATGCATGAATGCCACATAAGCATGCCACATAAGCATGCCACCTAAGCATCCACCTAAGCTAGATAAGGTGGAAGGGGACAAAATGGTTTTTGTCTCCTTAAGTGGCCGGCCAAAACAAAAGGGGTCTCAATGCAATGGATTGCATTAAATTGTAGGAGGTGGAAGGGTTTTGCCAACCCTATAAAAGGCCCCATGGAGTGGCCAAAGCATCATTTGGATTGTGATTGTGGTGTGGTTGTGAGAGAGAGCTTGAGAAGCTTGGTGGAAGCTTTGGTTGTGTGGCTTTGTGAGTGTAGGCTAGCAAGAAGAGTAGTCTTCTTCCTCCTTTCTCTTCTTCCCTAGATTCCTCTCCTTTAGGGACTTCTCTAGCAAGAAGTAAAGGAGAGCTCTTCTAGTTTTCTTTTGTGAGACAAGAGCGTGCTCGTGTGGATACGTATAGAGGCACGGACACTTGAACGTGCTAAAGATCCAACAAACCAAAAGGAAAAGCGGGATTGCAAAGGGCACGCAACAAAGGTAGAACTCTCCTATAAGATAGGTTTGGTTTAGAGAAATTTATTTTATACGAGTTTGCTTTCGCATGGATCACTTGGAAGGGATCCTATTTTTCGCTAAGATATGCCATTTGGCATACGAGATTTCCTACAAGGGTATCGAGAGCCACTTATGAAAGATCGTATAAAAATAGGTTTTCTCTATTTTATATGTGATATAGAAGTAGGATAAATTTTATTATGAGTTGATAATTGCATTAGCAAATTTTCAAACATAATAAAATATCCAATGTCTTTTAAAAGTTAAAATGACATGGTGCATGGTTATGGCCTAGTCCCAAAAAGTTTGTGATTGTGTGTTGTAATTCTTAATACGGCCTGCGTGTCGTGCCTTTCTCCTAATATTCTTGTTGTAAAATTAGTTTTAGACTCGAATGTAACTCGAGTATTTCTCCTTTTGTAATATACAAAACAAGGATGGAGGGTCCATTGGAAGATGAGGTTACAAGGAAGAAGTCAACACACAAGACAACCAAAAGGAAGCACTTAGGAGAAGATGCTATCCCTAGGTTGACCAATCAATCTTTTCATTGGCTTGAGAAGATTGTAGAATAAGGGACATAACCATGACACGTTAGTTTAATATGTATGTGATGCATGTTAGTTTAGCTTGTATGTGATGCATGATTAGTTTAGCTTATATGTGATGTATGCTAATATGTATATGATACATGTTTATTTCTTAATAAGTCTAAACGATATGCCTACCAAAGTTGGTACTCACTACTTCCTCGATCATTTGTTATTGGGTTTGCCAAAGCAAAGCAATGCATTTTATCTTGGAGGGGTGCGAGTGGACAATCGTGATGTCCCGCTATCAGTCTTGGTTAAGACTTAATTAAGTGTTTTCTTAATTGGTTAAGAAAGTAGAGGCATATATTAGCTTTGAACATAAGTGTTAACATTAGTTTTGTGTGATTTCCGAACATCAGCTTTGTCTTAGAAGTGGTCGTTGCTCCGATATCCAAGAAGGCCCCTGTGCCTCGCCACAGCCTGGAAGCTGGTTTAGGAATAAACACTAAACTAATCTAAAACTTAACCAAAGCTATTAAAGAGTTACATCAGATGTAATTGGCAAAAGATTGCCTACCTAATTATACTACGTCTTGGGCGATTAGCCAAAGCTAACTCAAGACGAATTATGATGTGGATCTTTATCCCATATAAATTTATAGTTAAATAGTAGCTATGAGAATTTAGTGGGAGCCTCATTTAATTAAAGGCCTAATTAAATGATTTAGGTATGATACTTAACTTTGCATTTTAATGTTGTAGATCACCATGTCATCTAACACGACACACCCCCTCAACTTGTGATCTGTCCTTGAGAAGGACAAGCTCAATGGAGCAAACTTTCTTGACTGGTATAGGAACTTGAGGATTATCCTCAAGCAAGAACGCAAACTATATGTCCTAGAGCAGGCTACCCCTGAAATACCCGCCCCTACGGCCACTCGTGCTGAAAAGGATGCTTATAAGAAGCATCAAGATGACGCATTAGATGTGTCATGTCTTATGCTTGCCACCATGAACTCTGAGCTCCAGAAGCAACATGAGAACATGGATGCCTATGATATGGTTGAGCATTTGAAACAACTATATCAAGGACAAGCTAGGCACGAGCGTTTTGAAGTGTCTAAGGCTTTTTTTGCATGCAAGATGCAAGAAGGAACACCTGTAGGAACTCACGTACTCAAAATGATTGGGTACGTTGAGAACCTTGAAAGACTAGGTTTTCCACTGAGCCAAGAATTGGCAACCGATGTTATCTCGCAATCGCGAAGCATACAATCAATTCGCATGAATTATAACATGAATGAAATTGATAAACCTTTGCTCGAGATTCTCAAAGATGTTAAGAATCACGAACCAAATCTCAAGAAGAAAGTTAGTAATGTACTAATGGTCAAGAAGGACAAAGGTAAGCGCCTTAAAGGCAAGGGTAAGACCAAGCCAAAGGCAAGGCCAATTCATCCACTTCAAAGGGTAAAGGTAAAGTACCTAAGGAAGGGACTGCTTCCATTGCGAAAGATCGACACCGGAAGCGGAACTGCAAAGTCTACCTTGAGGAAGTAAAGAACAAGAGAAGTGGGACTTCTGCCTCAGGTATACACGTTATAGAAGTTAATCTATCTATTTCTTCTACATGGGTATTAGATACCGGATGTGCATCTCACATTTGTACTAATGTGTAGGGACTGAGAAATAGTAGAATAATGGCAAAGGGCGAAGTGGACCTACGAGTAGGCAATGGCGCAAAAGTTGCTGTTGTAGCTGTAGGAACATATTCTTTGTCTTTGCCCACTGGGCTTATCTTAGAACTAGAGGAGTGCTTCTATGTACCTGCATTAACAAAGAACATAATTTCTGTATCTTGTTTAGACAAGAAAAACTTTTCTTTTATAATAAAGGACAAATGTTGTTCCATTTATTTAAATGAAATGTTCTATTGTAATGCACCACTTATGAATGGTCTCTATGTTCTAGATTTAGATAACCAATTTATAACGTAAATTAAAACGGTTCAAATCGAATGATTTGAACTGGACATATCTCTGCATCAAGCTTAGGTCACATAAATGAAAAACGCATATCCCAACTCCATAAAGATGGATTATTGGACTCATTTGATTTTGAATCATATGAGGTATGCGAGTCTTGTCTTTTAGGAAAGATGACTAAAACTCCATTTAGTGGACATGGCGAGAGAGCGACGGACTTGTTAGGACTCATACATACTGATGTATGTGGCCCTTTCAATGTCGAAGCCAGAGGAGGCTATAAGTACTTTATTACTTTCACTGATGATATGAGTAGATTTGACTTCTTATATTTGATGAGACATAAGTCGAATCCTTTGAAAAGTTCAAAGAATTCAAGAATGAAGTACAAAACCAACTTGGTAAGCGATTAAGCTACTTGATCGGATCGAGGTGGTGAATACCTTAGTCAAGAGTTTCGTGATCACTGGCCGAGTGTGGGATAATATCCCAACTCACTCCACCGAACACCACAATGGAATGGTGTATCCGAGAGGAGAAATCGTACTCTATTAGATATGGTACGATCAATGATGAGCCGATCGATCTACCTACTTCCTTTTGGGGCTTTAGCTCTAGAGACACCGCTTTCACACTTAATCGCTGCTTCCATCAAAAGCCGTAGAAAAGACACCATATACGATATGGACGGGAAGAGTCCCAAAATGTCTTTTATAAAGATTTGGGGTTGTGAAGCTTTACGTTAGACGCGTCAAGTCTCGGATAAACTAGGACCCAAATCGATAAGTGTTATTTTGTAGGATATCCCAAGGAAACTAAGGGATATTACTTTTACAATCCCACACTTGGCAAGGTGTTTGTTGCCAGAAATGCTGTCTTTCTAGAAAGAGAATTTATTTCTAGAAATACTAGTGGGAGTAAAATTCATCTTGAAGAAGTTCAAGATGATGATAACACTAAGGTTTCGATGGAAAATGAACAGGCACCACAAAGTGGTGTGGATGACAATTTGTTGCCCAAAGAGTTGTGGAGCAAACACTGCTCAAGTAGACCAACCTCTTCAGATCTAATAGGATCCGTCGTCAACCCGAGAGATATTCTTTTCTCTTGGTGACAGCGGTGATGTATTGCTTATCAATCTTGGCGAGCCTACATCCTATCAAGAAGCTATGATGAGCCCAGATTCTGAGAAATGGCTAGAGGCCATGAGATCCGAAATGGAATCCATGTACACTAACCAAGTATGGACTTTGGTTGATCCACCTGAAGGGGTAAAACCCATGGGGTGTAAGTGGGTCTTTAAAGTAAAGACTGACATGGATGGTAATAAGCATACCTATAAAGGTAGATTGGTGGCTAAAGGATTCAAACAAATTCATGGTATTGACTATGAAGAAACCTTTTCACCGCTATGATGCTTAAATCCATTCGGATCATACTTGCTATCGCCTACCATGATTATGAGATCTGGCAGATGGATGTCAAAACCGCTTTTCTGAATGGAAAGCTACTCGAGGATGTGTACATGACACAACCTGAGGGTTTTGGAGATCCAAAGCATCCTGGAAAGGTATGCAAACTGCAAAGGTCCATTTATGGACTAAAGCAAGCCTCTCGAAGCTGGAATCTTCGATTCGATGATGCAATCAAAGAGTTTGGTTTCATCAAGAATGAAGATGAGCCTTGTGTCTATAAGAGAAATAGTGGGAGCACAGTTGTATTTCTTGTCTTGTATGTAGATGACATACTTCTCATCGGAAATGATATTCCCTCACTCCAGTCTGTGAAGATGTGGTTAGGGAATTGTTTCTCGATGAAGGACTTAGGTGAAGTTGCCTATATTCTAGGCATCAAGATCTATAGAGATAGATCTAGAAGATTACTTGGCCTAAGTCAGAGTACATACATTGATAAAGTGCTAGATCGTTTTGCTATGCAAAATTCTAAGAAAGGGTTTCGCTTTATCACATGGTGTGAGTCTTCAAGACTCAATGTCCCTCTTCTAAGGAGGAGAGAGATCGCATGGATAAGATCCCTTATGCATCATATAGGGTCTATCATGTACGCCATGCTTTGTACTGCTCCGACGCCTCGTATGCTTTAAGCATGACGAGTAGATACTACTGATCCAGTGAAAGTCATCGGATAGCGCCAAAAATATTCTTAAGTACTTACGAAGAACGAAAGAATATTTCCGATATTCGAGGCAATGAGGAGCTAATCAGTAAGGGTTACAGTGATGCAAGCTTCCAAGCATAAGGATGACTATCGAGTGCGTGTTTTGCACGAATGGTGGAGCTGTGAGTTGGAAGAGTTCAAGCGAGACATTCTTTGATTCTACAATGGGAGTATATTGCAAGATCATCGATGCAAAGAAAGGAGGCTGTTTGGCTGCGCAAGTTCATCAGTGAACTTGGGGTAGTTCCTAGCATTGCAGATCCAATAGACCTCTATTGTGACAACAATGGGGCTATTGCACAGGCTAAGGAACCTCGATCACATCAGCGGACCAAACACATACTGCGGCGCTTCCATCTCATTCGAGAGATCATCGATAGAGGAGATGTGAGGATATGCGAGTAAGCTAACATCGCAGATCCCTTGACCAAGGCTTTGGCACAGAAAAAGCATGATGGTCACACTAGGTCACTAGGTATTAGATATCATAGTGATTGGTACTAGTGCTAGTGGGAGATAGTTAGTTAAAGCCCTAGAACCAATCATGTGATGGTTGAATAGGGAACATTTTGTATCATATTCTATAAAGGCAAAGGATTGGTTATTATATTTACATCTTGCTTGTGCTAATTTAAATATAATAATGCCCTAGAAAAGTAGGTTCATCATCAATTGGCGTAATTGATTATGAGAGGTCAGAGAACACTTTCCTAAATGTTCCTAGTCAAGTATTAATATGCAAGGGCAATATTAATACATAAAGACTAGCATGTAGGTCAATTGATGACTTGATCTCACAAGTCATGGATATATGATATCAAGTTGACACATGGGTATATATACTGAACTGACCCGCCATGAGAAAGTTTCATGGATCGTTATATGAGTGTCATAAACTTTCTCATGTGACTATTGGTATGAATAGTCCTTAGACTTGAAGTCACTACGGTTCCCTACATAAGGAGTTATGTACTTTGGTATCGTCAAACGTCACCCGTAACAGGGTGGACCATAAAGGCGATTACTGGGTATGTAACAAATTATGCGGAGGGATGTGAGTGATGTAGATGGGATCTATCCCTTCCATATGACGGGAGTGATATCGGTGGGCCCCTTGATTGAGTAGAACTACTAAAACGCATGGCCATGCTCGAATGAGTCAATATGAGATATTGAGCTCATTTGTTTGAGTTAGTTTACTCAGGGATCAAGAAACACATAGATTGATCGAGGATGACACGGTCTATGCCTCATTGATCAATCTGATATCAAGGATAGAAGGACACGGTCATATATTATAGTAGTCACGGAAAGGTTAGTCGGATCTTGACTTATCTCGTAACTTGGGTAGCAATGATGTATTGCTAGATGCCGCTCATTGCTTGTGTATCTAAAAGAGTTTAGATCCACTGCCAACGTTATGAGAGCCTATAGGGTCACACACAAAGAGCATGATAATTAGAGGAATTAGAATATTCTAGTTTGACTAGAATAATTTGGGAATAAGCTTAAGTACAAAATGGTTTTTGGACTTTAAGCTTAATGAGAATTTTAGCTAATTGATTTAATGAGATTAATTCAATATGTTACCTTATTGATTTAATAAGATTAATTCAATATGATAACATAAGCTTAATTGAATTAATAAGATTAATTCAATATGATAACATAAGCTTAATTGAATTAATAAGATTAATTCAACATGCATGAATGCCACATAAGCATGCCACATAAGCATGCCACCTAAGCATCCACCTAAGCTAGATAAGGTGGAAGGGGACAAAATGGTTTTGTCTCCTTAAGTGGCAGCCAAAACAAAGGGGTCTCAATGCAATGGATTGCATTAAATTGTAGGAGGTGAAAGGGTTTTGCCAACCCTATAAAAGGCCCCATGGAGTGGCCGGCCAAAGCATCATTTGGATTGTGATTGTGGTGTGGTTGTGAGAGAGAGCTTGAGAAGCTTGGTGGAAGCTTTGGTTGTGTGGCTTTGTGAGTGTAGGCTAGCAAGAAGAGTAGTCTTCTTCCTCCTTTCTCTTCTTCCCTAGATTCCTCTCCTTTAGGGACTTCTCTAGCAAGAAGTAAAGGAGAGCTCTTCTAGTTTTCCTTTTGTGAGACAAGAGCGTGCTCGTGTGGATACGTATAGAGGCACGGACACTTGAACGTGCTAAAGATCCAACAAACCGAAAGGAAAAGCGGGATTGCAAAGGGCACGCAACAAAGGTAGAACTCTCCTATAAGATAGGTTTGGTTTAGAGAAATTTATTTTATACGAGTTTGCTTTCGCATGGATCACTTGGAAGGGATCCTATTTTTCGTTGCGCATATGCCATTTGGCATACGAGATTTCCCTACACTTCCCAGCCCTTGGCCAGCGCCCAAAAGCTCCCTTCTCCCTCTCCTTAGGTGGTGGAAAGAAGATATAGGGTTTCCCTTGGTGTCTTGGTTGTTTTCCACCATCTTCTCCTTCATCTAGTTGGCCGGCAGCAAGGAAAGCTTTGGTTCCTTGTTGGTTATTTCTAGTGAGGAGAAAAACCTTGTTTATATTCTTCCTCTTGCTTTGGAAGAGTAAGGAAGGAAGATTTGCGATCTAGGAGCTTCGACTTTTGGTGGATCGTCGCCCACACGACGTCCAAAAGGAGGAAGGTCATACATTAGAAGATCGAGAGGTATACCTATTCTACTTTCTTCTTTTGTTTGTTGCTTGTTTTTTTTTTTCAATTATAAGCATGTTATAAATCTATAAATGGATAAATAATACTTGGATCCTGAGCATAAACACAAAAACCAGTGATCCGGACATCGTCTATTCCGCGGCTAATCGTAGAATAGAGGATCGTCGCTTGAACAACTAGTTTATTCAAGTGACCTCTCTAAACGAATAGCACGATGATGACTTGGTGGTTTGGGCAATCCCTTTTGTCTAGGATTAAGTTTTTTTAATCCGGGGACATCGATGGGATCACCATGGTCAAGCTACTGAGGTGAAGTGGGAAGCGAAGTTTTCCCTCACGGACTCGATAAGCAAAACCCTTCAATATCTTCAAGTAAGATACATGAGGTTTCTTACTATTCCATATCTCATATGGAGTAGTAGAGACTACCTTGGTTGGCATTCTATTAAATAAGTAAACAACTGTCTAAAGTGCATAGCCCCAAAAGGACTTAGGAAGATTCGCATGATTCATCATTGACCTGACCATGTCCAACAAGGTCCGGTTACGCCTCTCAGATACACCATTATGCTGTGGTGTATATGGCGGAGTCCATTGAGACAATATACCATTGTCTCTTAGATAATCAAGAAACTCTTGACTTAAGTATTCACCACCTCGATCCGATCGAAGTATTTTAATACTCTTGTCATGTTGTTTCTCTACCTCATTTCTGAATTCTTTGAACCTTTCAAAGACTTCAGACTTGTGTTTCATCAAGAACACATACCCAAACCGTGAGTGATCATCGGTGAAGGTAATGAAGTAGCTATAGCCTCCTAAAGCTTGAGTTGACATAGGTCCCCATACATCAGTATGTATTAGACCTAGTAACTCTCCCACTCGTTCACCTTTTCCTGTAAAAGGTAACTTAGTCATCTTGCCTTTTAAGCATTATTCGCATCTATCGTATGTATCCAATTCAAACGATTCAAGAATTCCACATCGGTGTAATTCGGACATGCATTTCTTGCTTACATGGCCAAGATGACAATGCCACATATAGGAGTCTAATTGATTATCCTTTCAAGCACGCTTGTTGCTCGCTTCGATATTGAAAATGTCACTCGATACGTCCAACGTATAAATGCCATTGCTCAATGTTCCTGTTCCATAAAGTACGCCATTCAAAGTTATATAACAACAATTGTTACTAAACGTCAAATGGAAAACATTTCTATTTAAATAGAAATAGAAACAATGTTCTTTATTAGAGAAGGAACACAATAGCAATTGTCCAGTTCCAAGACTAGTCCGCTAGGGAGCTTCAGCAAATAAGTTCCGATAGCGACCGCAAATTTGACTCCCCTCTGACGAGTCTTCTTCTATTCCTTAGCCCCTGTATGTCATTACATATATGTGAGTCACACCCAGTATCCAATACTCAAGTGTCTAAGGAAATAGAATGACAATCAATAACGAAGATACCTGAAGAGGATGGGGCATCGGATGCCTTCTTCTTCTTTATGGACTCAAGATAAATCTTGTAGTTTCTTCGCCAGTGGCCTTCCTTGCCACAATGATGGCAAGTTCCCTTTTGTGCTGGTTCTGCCTTCTTAGCCTTCTTGTTCTTCCCTTTCTTCTATTCCTTTGCCTTCCTCTTAGAACCTTTCTTTGAGGAATCAACTAACAGAATTGCCTTCTCCTCATGCTTCACAGAAGGCTCCACAGTCTTCAGCATATTGAGGAGCTCAGGAATAGTGGATTCTAATTTTTTCATCCGATTGTTCATGACAAATTGTGAGAAACTCTTGGGCAAACAATGCAGAATTAAGTCAATACTTAATTCATGATCCATCACAAACCTGAGGGTGGCTAGCCGCTCGATGTACCCATTCATCTTTAGCACAAACTGCACTACAGACGAACCTTCTTGCATCTTCGTGGTGAAGAGGAGCCTAGAGACTTTGAACCTTTCAGATCTCGCTTGCTCATCAAACAGCTCATGAAGATGGAAGACCATGGTATTAGCATCCATATGCTCATGTTGCTTTTGTAGCTCAGGTACCATCACAGCTAGCATGATGCAACTCGCCAGTTCAGAATCTGCCACATGCTTCTGATAGACCAACATTTGGTCTGGAGTTGCATCATCCCTAGGATGGTTGGGAAGAGGCTCTCGAAGGACATATGCTAGCTTTTCCGCCTTGAGAACAATTCTCAAGTTTCTAAGCCAGTCCAGGAAGTTACGCCAAGTCAATTTGTTTGAATCCAAAATTGTGTACAAATTCAAAGACGTCATGATCAATCGATTAACCTAGAAATACAAAATGAGCATATATGAGAAAATGATTTTAAAATGCATCAATATATATTTATAAATCCCATTCATTTTGCGAATTTCAAAAACCCCAAAATCACTTCGGGAGATCGTAGGTCCATCTCCGAATGGGCTGATATCCATCAAAGATATGAACAACCTTGGAGAGTCCAACAAGCCATTCATAACTACGATGGTAGGTATCAAATATACCGATTGCATATCACATATATGCAACTATCACAATGTGCTATCAACTTATTTAATGTTCACACATACATCAGGTTGTTAACACATTAACAAGTATGCATCATATGCATAGAACCCAACTTCACCTCCCTTCACATTGACCTTGGAGAGAGTCCAACAAGCCGATGCTTCAGGTTAAAGCCAACCCATTAATCGAGAAATAGTTTTAATATGGTTAGAGCGCATTCAACCAATTAGCACGATTTGGAGAGAGTCCAACAACCAAAGCTAACGATTGACCTCTGACTCTTACCATATTAATATTAAACTATTCCATGGTTTGAACATGTTCGGGTTCGAGGTGGGCTTGGAGAGAGTCCAACAACCCGAACAAGAAACGGAACTCTGGTTCTAACCATATTAATGGAAGGTGTAGGCTTTAATATTGAGTTAGGGTTTTTATGTCTTATCCTCTTTGCATGTAAATAACTATTATCTACATGGCATGACATGCATGACATACATCTACATGTCACGACATGCATGGTATAATCATATGCATCTAATGAAATAACATGACATACAATTATGTCATGTAAAAAATTTCCATATATGTCATAACTATTTATGGAAATAAAATATGTTTAAGATTTGATTCTCCAAATCAAATCATGATTAAATTAGAAAACAAATTTCCAAATCTAATCACATATTTTATTTGTGGAAAGAGTTGATTAAGGAAAATTAATTTAGGAAACCAATTTCCTAAATCAACAAAACTACTTATGGAAATAAAATATTTTAAGATTTGATTCCCAAATTAAATCAAGATTAAATTAGGAAACAAATTTCCAAATCTAATCAAATATTTTATTTATGGAAAATATAAATTTCCATAAATACTTCCAACTTTCCAAAAGTAGAAGATTTCCATAAATACTTCTAGACTTTCCAAAATTAAAAATTTCCATAACTACTTCTAACTTTCCAAAAGTAGAAAATTTATAGAAATACAATTATGACTATCGCAAAATAATTTTACGATTATGTCAAAACACAACCTGGGCTCTGATACCACTGTTGGGTTTCCGGTACCGCGGTGAGTGTGTGTTCGAACATGTTTCGTAAACATGTGCACAGCGGAAGAAATAAAAATAATAAATCTAATTTATTATAACACACACACCACACGCATGCATAGTACAACATGTGTAGACATAACTATAAATTCAAATTTTGTAATAAAAGGAAATTTATACTATGTATACCTTACATATCACGGGTTGCGGGAAAGGCATCAACCAGAACGATCCTCATTAGAATCGTCTCTATCCGTATCCACGCTGAGTATCTTCAGGATGACTTCACAAAGTCACGAGCCTCATCTTCGTACGAGTTACTAGCCCCGTGTCGAAGACGATGTGATCGAGAGAAGATCACAATCCGAATCAAAATTCGGATTCAAAATGAGTCCTCAAAAACTCGCTTCTCCGGAGAGGTATTCGTCAACCGTTTGACGAATCCTTCATCCTCCACCTATGAGGATTATCGGGGATCGAATCCCCAGCAAGGAAGCCACTGTCGGAGCTCTGAACGTCGTCCAAACGATGCTCTGACACGAAATAAACAAGCTGTCCAGAAAACTGGACAGTTTTGGTGGAGGAATAGGGTCCGCCAAATAAGGAAGCTAGATGCTCACCTTGTCGCTGGACCTAAAGAAGATAATCGGAGGGGCGCCGGAGGATCACCGGCTGAAGCTTGGACGCCGACAACAAGCTTGGACGGCAGCACAAAGCTGGGCGGCGGCTAGGGTTGGGCGGCAACTTGGGATTACTTGGATTAGGTTTTCACAAAACCCTTAAGCCCTATTTTATAGAGAACAAATTCTCCTAATGGTTATTGGATCATAACCAAAAGCCCGTTAACCCGCTCCATTAATTTAAGTTAAAATAAACCAAACCGAATTGGTCTATTTTAAGTTAAAATGAACCGAACCAACTTTGGTTCATTCGTTTAAAACAAACCAAATTCTTTTGGTTTATTCTCCACCATTGGATTAGAACCAAACCAATTTGGTTCATCCATCATGTCTTCATAAGACATGGCCCATCCATGCTTCCAATGCGACTGAAATGATTTCATGCTCGCTCCTTGTTTGGTCCAACCAAATCTAGTTTCTCTTGGTCTGAGAATCTCATTCTCAAGCTCGTTTTAAATCCTTCGGATTATGCTCGTTGTGCGTGTGACCAAATAGGTTCTCGGTTTATGTTGGCCATCTATAATTAACCATTAATTATAGAACAATCATGTGTGGCACCTAGTAGTACATCATGATCCCCAATTAACGAAAAAGATCAACGGTTGATCCAGAACTATTTCTGAAACCCTTCAGCAGCTCGAATGAATTGTGCCCCATTCCCTTCACTCATCTTATACCCACTTGGTTCAGGACATGGTCTATAGTGTCAGTCCCCACTAGGTTGACTACGTCACACCTAGCCCAAGTATCATTTCCTCGTCCTACGGATTCTAGTTACTGCACATGTATTGAAGAGTACCTTACTTTAAACATGTAATGCTTTTGCCAAAGACTTTAGTAACAATCCGACGAGAGGCCATGGGTATACATTGTTAGGAATATTGGAACGGCTAGAGGGGGGGTGAATAGCATTTGACCGTACGTAGATGGAAATCGTTTGCGTGCTTGTCTACAATTTCGTTAGTACGCAGCGGAATAACAAGAATAATAATGATAACGAAACATACAACACACAAACACAAAGATATAACGTGGTTCGGAACCGAAACGGTTCCTACTCCACGGATTGGGTTCGTACGAACCCTAGCGATGCCAATCACACACCACTATGATAAATACTCCTTCTCGACACAAGTCGGAGGTGGAGAAACCTCTTACAATAAGATTACAAAAATAATCTAAATACAACAAGCAAATATAAGACGAAATACAACAAGAGAAGTAAAGAACACTTTACAAAAAATCTTTAGAAGCTTGCTTGTTGATTGCCTTGGACTAGCACTTGAAAGCCCTGATTTGCAGCAGAAAATTGCTTCAAAACGTCCAAGAAAATCGGTTCCAAAAACCCTCTCGTCGAGATTCTTTTATCCTTGCACGTGATCTGGATTTCCGCCCATCAGTCGACTGCCATAAGTCACCAGTCGACTGATGCCACTGTTGTCATGAGACAACGGCTCGATCCACGCTGGAAAAACTCCAATGGATCTCTTGGCAGTCGACTGCCATCATTGGCCCGATCGACAAGTAGTCGACTAGCCGGTTACGAGACGCTTTCGACTCGAGAACTAGCGATGCCATCCCTTGGCGCGATCAGCCGACATCGGCTCGATCGATCAATGAGCAATAACGATCCTGAGCAATTCCAGCTCTTAATCGGCAGTCAAACTTAAGTCAACTCACGGAAGTTGAACCGGCCATATTTCCAGTCGACTGCTAACCTCAAACATGAGGCTTTAACCCAAGTATGGTGCCTCCATACTTGCTAGACCACCCTTAGCCTAGACCTAAGCCTTCTAGCCACCTCCATCAGCCTCACGCCTCTAGGATCCCTCCAAGTCATCCATGACTTGTTCATCCATCGCGCTAGCCTTCAGGTGCTTCCCTCGGCTATGTCATGCTAACGGTGTCTACACCGCCAAGGCATATTGGACTTACGCCGCCAAGACCTCGCTTGGACTTTACGCCGCCAACTATTGGACTTATGCTGCCAAGATTCCCGCTTGGACTTTACGCATTCAATATCAAACCCCTTGGACTTCTCATGCCAAGACTCAAGCTTGGACTTTCCCTTGCCAACACATGTTGGACTTTTACATTGCCAAGACCCATGCTTGGACTTTTCCTTTGCCAACCCATGTTGGACTTCTCAAATGCCAAGACCATGCTTGGACTTTCCCTTGCCAACCCATGTTGGACTTTTACATTGCCAAGACCCATGCTTGGACTTTTCATGTGCCAAGTGTCCCACTTGGACTTTACCAAATGCCAAGTGTTCCACTTGGACTTTCCATGCCAAGTACCCATGACTTAGACTCTCCCATGACAATTACATTGTCATATGTTTTTGTCGAAACATCAAAACATCACTCGAGTCAAACTCGAGTCCTGGTCAATCGTGACCTGGGCCGATTGCACCAACAATCTCCCCCTTTTTGATGTTTGACAAAAACCAAACAAATCATTTGAGTTAGAACACTAACTCAAATCCCTTACCAAATATCCCAAATTGGTAAACACTCTCCAAATGTTCTCCCCCAAACATTCTCCCCCTTTTTGACTAACATCAAAAAGGTTTTCTCTCCAAGGAGGTCAATGTCTCATATCCCAATGAGATCTTACAATCTCCCCCTAGATCCAAAAATAAATACCTAGGATGCCTACCATCTTCCTAGTGATAATTCACATATCACTCAAGAGAGACAATCCTATACTCTCTCCCAATTTCCAAATTGGATATCAAAAACACATCCATCATCCCAAGATGGATACCTCCCCCTAAAGGCTTGCTCCCCCTTGACCATTGCACCAACAATGTCCTTGGGAAGCCCCTAAGCCAATAGGAACTCTAAACCATCAAAATTAAGGTTCTAAGTTCAACATAGAACTTTCACTCACCCTAAATTTGATACTTTGACCTAATACAACTCCTAATCCATATTCAATGGATTTTCACCCTTTATAATGCTTCCTAAAGCATATTCTAGGGTTAGGAGTGATTAGGAACCTTTTCCATAGCTGAACACGGGCTAAACAAACCTTGAGACATGGCAATGACTCGACAATAATCGATTGCCACTCAAATCACGATCGCCACATTCAGGCGTCGTCGATAATCAAAATCTCGATTTTCAACTATCAGAAATGAATTTTGGAAATTCATAAATAATTATACGTAATTCGAAAAATCATGAAAATTCATACGTATAATACTTATGACACACACAATGGGCGAAAAATATTTGAAAATTATTTTACCCACAAAATAGTGAGTTTGATACAAAACTCAAAACCATTGAAATTTTTAATGTTTTGGCCCTATTTTGTATCAACTCTATCAATGGTGATTGCTATCAAAAGATAGACTTCACCAAGGTTTTTCAAAATGATTTAAAAATGTTTTCAAAACCTTATTTTGGATCATATTCCTTGGGCTCTATGTACATGACTTGTACACATGCTCTCCCAATGATCCACAAATGAAACAGGATGAGTTTTAGTTCATCTAGATGCAAAAACTATGCACCTTGAACTCAACTCATATCCTATTATCTCACATGTATCTAAGGTGTATAAATACACATACATGTCAATTGGAAGTGAGATGTGGGTTTTGTTCATCCTAATCTAGGGTTTCATGCATTCTCTAAGGCAACCCTACTTGATTCCCTTATAAATGGGACTTCAAGTCATGCCATAGTCCTTAATTCAATTTCAACCAAATTGTCTTAAATGCATGAATGATTATGGCATTAGAAATGTTATAAATAAGCATATGCTCATAATCATGATGTCATGGCATAAGATGAAATCTAAAAACACATGACATTTGAAACCTTAATCCTAAACATGAACATGACATATAAAATCATAGAACTAGGCATGATGTCATGACATGACATATGACAATCAAAGCATGGCATATAAAATATATAGGTATAGTAATACCTAAATTTTAATATTAATTTCCATTTGATATAGTTAGATATATTTTGTCATATTATCATTAATCTCCCTAGTGTGCCAAAAGCCCAAAATGGCACACTAACACTCTAAACCCTAATTGTGCCAATTTGATCATTTTATCAAACTTCATAACTAATATTGGCACATCCTAAAATCTTTTAGGATTATAATTCAACCCTATTTCCAAGGTATCCATAACCTTGAAAATAACCTAAAATGCCACCTTTATCATGGTTGAGTTAACTACCCATCCACTCAAGGTTGGCACATCCTAAACCCACCTAGCATGAATCAATCACGCTCTTAGGAACCCAAAACCGATTTGAGCTCCTAGGGTTAATTAGGTATTTCTTAGGGATAACCTCCCTAGATACCTTCCTAATGACCCTCCTAGGCTTGTTAGCCTTGGTCATTTGGGTCTTACCTAGGTTGACTCTAGGGGTAACTCCCCTTGCAACCTTCTTAGTGGCCACCCTAGGTTTACTAGAAACCCTAGCCACTAGGCACACCCTTTGGTCAACTCTAGGGATGACTTCCCTATTGACCTTGGTCTTCCTAGACCTAGTTTGTGTCCCCTAATCAAATGGAACACTATAGTAAGCTACCTTAGGCTTAGGTTTGTGACCCAAACCTTGCTTGCCTTTGGTTTACTTTTGACTCTTAGGTCCTAGGTGTTGACTTTGACTTTTGGACCCTTGATTTTGACCACTAGACCCTTTAAATTGATTTTGTATCTTATTTAGGGTATTTTCAAGTTTTTCAAGCCTTGACCTCAAGACTTGGTTTTCCTTTTCTAATTGCCCAATTTTAGAATTTTGATTTAAATCTTGGGCATTGGACTTCCTAGGCATATGCCTAGTCCATTTAGGGTTTAGACCTAGGTGCTCTTGCACCTTCCTAATTGTCTCCCTAGGTAAAATTGTTCTTGAGTTATTTGTCCTATGTTTGTCCTTAAATAAGTTGTTTTTAGGGACATTAGTCCCAAATTTCTCCTTACTTTTGAAGTTAACACTTTTAGCTCCTAAACAAATATATTTATCTCTAGCATGCTTTTCATGGTGAATTGCAAGAGAATTAAAATTTCTAGCATGCTTTTGACTTTTAAATTTGGAAGGTGCATTAAAATATACCTTAGGGTTAGCTATAGAAGCTCCCCCTACTTGTGATGCTCCTCCTTGCCCCTTCTTCTTCCCCCTAGGGCATTGACTCCGATAATGCCCCTTTGAATTGCAATTGAAGCATATGATGTGCTCCTTGCCTTTAGGTGTTGGGGAACCGACATCCTTGACTTTTGGTGCCGGTGGAGCTTTCCTAATCTTCTTTGGGCACTTGCTCTTATAGTGCCCAAATTCCCTACACTCAAAACACATAATATTATTTTTATTTGAAATTAGAGTGTTTGAGTTACCTAGGTTAGTGGTGGCATTCGGAATTGACACTTCTTCATCTTGACTGGATGTAAAAGCTTCTTCTTGATGTTCCGGTGTTAAGGAAACTCTAATCTCCTCCTCAATCCTAGAAGTGGATGCTTCTTCCACTTCCTCCACCAACCCGAAAATTGACTCCCTTTCAACTTCCGATTCTACTTCCTCTTCCTCTTTGAATGTTGATGATCTCTCAACCTCCAAGTCCTCACTTCCTTGTGAGGGTGATGCATTTGCCTCTTCGGTCTCTTCCTCTTGGACCATTGATGGGCTTTCATGGAGCTTGGCCACTTGGCTCCATAGCTCGTTTACATCTACATAATTACCTAACATACACAAGATATTGTTAGGTATTAAATCAATTAACAACTTCATTACCTTCTCATTCTTTTCGAAGGCTTGGACTTGCTCTTCGGTCCATCTCTTTTTCTTGAGGAATCCACCTTTTGGTCCTCTTGGATAGCTATATCCTTCCATTAAGATAGACCATTCTTCGAAGTCCCTCATCATTAGGAAGTCTTCAATTCTTGACTTCCATTACTTAAACCCTTCTTGTCCATAGAAGGAGTAAGGGATCGATGTGTTAATATTCCATCCCAATTGTTCTTCCATCTTCACCCTCTAGCTTCTTTGTCCTAGCTCCCGGCGGTTAGTCTGTAGAAGAGCCCCGGGCTCTGATATCACTTGTTAGGAATATTGGAACGGCTAGAGGGGTGGGTGAATAGCATTTGACCGTACGTAGATGGAAATCGTTCGCGTTCTTGTCTACAATTTCGTTAGTACGCAGCGGAATAACAAGAATAATAATGATAATGAAACATACAACACGCAAACACAAAGATATAACGTGGTTCGGAATCGAAATGGTTCCTACTCCATGGATTGGGTTCGTACGAACCCTAGCGATGCCAATCACACACCACTATGATAAATACTCCTTCTCGACAAAAGTCGGAGGTGGAGAAACCTCTTACAATAAGATTACAACAATAATCTAAATACAACAAGCAAATATAAGAGGAAATACAACAAGAGAAGTAAAGAACACTTTACAAAAACTCTTTAGAAGCTTGCTTGTTGATTGCCTTGGACTAGCACTTGAAAGCCCTGATTTGTAGTAGCAAATCGATTCAAAACGTCCAAGAAAATCGGTTCCAAAAACCCTCCCATCGAGCTTCTTTTATCCTTGCGCGCGACCTGGATTTTCGCCCATCAGTCGACTGTCATAAGTCACCAGTCGACTGATGCCACTGTTGTCGTGAGACAATGGCTCGATCCACGCTGGAAAAATTCCAACAGATCTCTTGGCGATCGCCAACATTGGCGGGCCGATCGCAAGACTCGTAGTCGACCGCTACGGCTACGGAGCGTTATGTGCTCGACACAGAACTAGCAGTCGACTGCCATCCCTTGGAAGTCGACTGCCGTCGACATCAGTCGACTGCCAGAGCAATTCCAGCTCTTAATTGGCAGTCGAACTTAAGTCGACTCACGGCAGTCGAACCGGCCATATTGCCATTCGATTGCTAACCTCAAACATAAGGCTTTAACCCAAGTATGGTGCCTTCATACTTGCTAGACCACCCTTAGCCTAGACCTAAGCCTTCTACCCACCTCCATCAGCCTCACGCCTCTAGGATCCCTCCAAGTCATCCATGACTTGTTCATCCATCGCGCTAGCCTCCAGGTGCTTCCCTCGGCTATGTCATGCTAACGGTGTCTACACCGCCAAGGCATATTGGACTTACGCCGCCAACCATTGGACTTATGCTGCCAAGACTCCCGCTTGGACTTTACGCAGCCAATATCAAACCCCTTGGACTTCTCATGCCAAGACTCAAGCTTGGACTTTCCCTTGCCAACCCATGTTGGACTTTTACATTGCCAAGACCCATGCTTGGACTTTTCCTTTGCCAATCCATGTTGGACTTCTCAAATTCCAAGACCATGCTTGGACTTTCCCTTGCCAACCCATGTTGGACTTTTATATTGCCAAGACACATGCTTGGACTTTTCATGTGCCAAGTGTCCCACTTGGACTTTACCAAATTCCAAGTGTTCCACTTGGACTTTCCATGCCAAGTACCCATGACTTAGACTCTCCCATGACAATTACATTGTCATATGTTTTTGTCGAAACATCAAAACATCACTCGAGTCAAACTCGAGTCCTGGTCAATCGTGACCTGGGCCGATTGCACCAACATACATCTCCTCGCAAGGAGTGGTGAATCCTTTATAGGCTATTCAAAGACCTTCGATCACTTCGACTTATACCCAATCATCTCAGGTCCACATCTCCTTAGAGATGCTTGCTTAAGATGTCAAAGCATAAGTCTTTATGATCAAGATGACTTGAATACCGCAAGTCAAAGGAACATCGCACTTAAGGTGCTGTAAGAACTTCATTGACATATCTATATATGCAGAGAACCATATGAAGTCTTACGGCTGGTCACTCCAATGAACTAGTTACCATAACTAGCATCCATGATTAACTCCGGACATCACAATGTCTCCAGCTAGTGAGAATCATCTGCTTGGATACAGCATGGAGTATACCTCGTGCTAGTCTCGACAGAATCAATGGTATCCAAATCCATCAATTCATCGACTATGGATAATTCTGATACATCACAATTACACATGTAGAGATACTCACTAGTTGTGATCCAATCACAAATTCTTTCATACTGTGAATTGTATCATGGACATTCAGTAAATGAGTTTAAGATCTAATCAAATACATGAAAACATGTATACCCAAATAGTGAATCTTCATTTATCATATAAATGGTTCAATCATAAGGCGATTGCCTTAGGATATCTCTCATATATTACTAACAAATGCTTCAACTCCTAACATCTCCCAAAGTGCTCTAAGGGTTTTTCCACTCTTCTACTTGTGTTAATTCTCATTCTATTGTAAGAAGAGGGATTGTAAAAAGTGTACCTCCACCTAGCTTGGTGCAAAGGAGAGATCTAGTGGATTTTGCAAAGGAGTGATTCACCTTGGACGAATCGGGATCGTGGATTAGCGGTGTAGCCATGAACCACGTTATATTCTCTTTTTAGCATTGTTTATATCTTTGCATTGATTATTTGCTTGTTTAGTTTTGTTTCCGTTGTGCTAATCATATTTGTAGACAAGCGAATTCCACCATTGAACTAAAGAGGGCTATTCACCCCCTTATAGCCGGCCAACACACACCGATTGATCCCCTACAAGTGGTATTAGAGCTAAGGAAAGCTTGTCGAGGACTAACCGCCACAACAAGCACATTCAAGAATGGTCAACTCCAACATTCACCCACCAAAGTTTGAAAGAGAATTCTCTTGGTGAAAAAAGAGAATGGAGGTATTTTTCGAAACCGATTTCGAAATTCTTTTAATTATGGAAAACTGTTTCAAAATGCCTAGGAATGAAGAAGTGAAGCCATTGGAGAAATCAAGGTGGAGTAAGAGGCAAAGGGAAGAGTACTTGGCAAACTCAAAAGCCAAACATCACCTCTACAACGTACTCCCCCAACAAGAAGTTAACCAAATTGGGGAATGCTCTAGTGCCAAGGAGATGTGGGAGAAGCTAGTAGAGCTTCATGAAGGCACTTCAGAGGCCAAGCTTGCAAGAAGAGACCTCCTCCACTCCCAACTATCAAACATCAAATTAGAAAAGGGAGAAAAGGTAACATCATTGCATTCTAGGTTTAAAGACATTTTGATTGGACTAACAAGTGTAGGAGAAAGACTTTCGAACAAGTATATCCTCATGAAAGCAATCGATGCTTTTCTCCGATCAACGAAATGGAGCTCAATGGTGGACTCCTTCTACATGTCCAAGAATTTAGAAGTGAGCACCTTGGAGGAGTTCTTCTCAACAATAGAGATCCACGAAACAAGGCTTGAAAGAATAGTAGAAGAGCCAAGGTTTCAACCTTCAAGAGGAGTAGCCTTGATGGCAAACAAGGGGAAGAAGAAGATGGAGCCCCCCTCCTCCTCCGATGAAGCATCCTCCTCCTCCTCCATGGACAACACGGAAGAAGCATTCAAGGTAAGGAAGGTAAGGCATGCTTTAAGAAATTTTAAATTTAATAAATCTAATGATAGGAGGAGAAGACCAAGGGAGAAGGTGATTTGTTATAATTGCCAAGGAGAGGGACACATAAGGGACAATTGTCCCCTCCTAAACAAGAGTAAAGAGGAAAGGAAAAAGAAAGAAGAAAAGAAGAAGAAGAAGGGGAGTAAGAAGAAGGAAGAAGAGAAGAAAGCCAAGGATAAAGGGAAGACAAAAGCACTCAAAGCAAGGACATGGGATGATACCTCTTCATCATCATCATCATCCGAAGAGGAAGAACATGTCTACTCCAACCTCGCTTTGATGGCGTTTGATGACCTAGAGTCTTCTTCCTCCGAAAATGAAGAAGCAAGATCAAGTGAGGAGAGCTCGAGTGAAGGAGAAGCTTCTTCTACATCCTCATCATCGGAAGAGGATTTGATAAGTGAGGTAACAAATCTTTCCCCAAAGAAAGTTATGTCAATTATTTCTAGCCTCACTAAGGACTTGTTTAGAGCCAAAAATAAAAATAAAAGCATGCTTGATCAAATTAAAGATTTAGAACAAAAATTAGAAAAAGCATGTTTTAATGATAATAATGATGATGCATGCTCACATGATCTTTATATGCCATTAGATGTAAGTGATGTATGTATGGAAGAAAATAGGGCCTTATCGGAAAAGGTAGATCACTTGACCAAAGCCCTAGAAAAATTTACAATTGGCTCCAACACCCTTAACATGATCATAGGGAGCCAAAGAGCTAGTTTCAACAAGAAAGGCCTAGGATATAAGGAAAAGAAAAATGAAAAGGCCTATAAGTGCTTAATTGCTAGGGGTCAAGACAAAAAGAAGACAATTGCTAGAAAATAGATCCCTAAGTAGTATTTAGTGAACCCCATAGGAAAGAACTTATTTTGGGTTCCTAAATCCATCCTAAAGGGTTAGGAAAACCCTAGGATAGTCAACCACATGGAATTTATCTATATCATATTTTGGTTGACTTAGGATGGCGGGACAATATTTTTGAAATAATGTTAGGTGATGATAATGCACCTATAAATAGATAAATCATGCTTTAGGTGATATTTGCCTTATTATCATGATGTAATACCTAATGCATGATTATTAATTGATGAATACATGTGTTTCGTGGTCATAATATGAAATCAATGCATATGTATATTTATGATCATGAGGATTGTTAGGATGATACTTAACCATGTATAGAATTGCATGAAAATAATGGTTAAGTATATACAAATTCCTTTAGGATACATCTCACACTAACCATAGGCTACCTCGATTGAAAACTTAGCATAAGTGAGATGTTAGGATGATACAAATGTCCACTATGAAGGGTTTTGCTTATCGAGTCCGTGAGGGGAAACTTTTCTTCCCACTTTACCTCGGTTGTTTGTTCATGGCGATCCCATCGATGCCCCCGGATTAAAAATTTTAATCCTAGACACAAGGGATTGCCCAAACAACCAAGTCATCGTCGTGCTATTCATTTAGAGAGGTCACTTGAACAAACTCGTTGTTCAAGCGACCATCCTCTATTCTACGAGTAGCCGCAGAATAGATGATGTACGGATCGCCGACTTTTGTATTTATGATCGGGATCCAAGTATTATTTATCCATAAACAGAATATTACATGCTCATAATTGAAAAACAAAAACAAATATGTTACAAAAGAGAATGAAGAATAGATATACCTCTCGATCTTCTAATGTATGACTTTCCTTCTTTCGGACGTCGTGTGGGCAATGATCTACCAAAAGTTGAAGCTCCTAGATCGCAAATATTCCTTCCTTTCTCTTCCAAAGCAAGAGGAAGAAAAGAAAACAAAGCTCTATTCCTTCTTTCAACCAACCAACAACTTCCAAGGAGGAAGATTGCCGCCGGCCAAGAAGGAGGAGGAGATTGAGAGTGGCCGGCCAAAAGCTTCAAGGGAGGACCCTAAACCTTTGTTCCACTGGCCAAGGAGAAGGAGTGGACTTGTTTTGGATGCCGGACAAGGGATGGAAGGAACTCCAAGGGCGCCGGGAGCTTGTGGAAGAAGAACAACACAAGGAAAAATTTCCTTATTAGGTGCCGCCCAAGCCCAAACCCTAATTCCTATGCCTTGCCGCCAACTTCCAAAACCCTAGCTTCTCTTGAATTGTTCTCCATGCCAACTCCTTGCCCTCCTTTTATAGAGTTAGGGATAAGCCTCCTTTTAATCTCCACCATTGGTTCTAGGGATTTAATCTCAACCGTTGAATCTAGAGATTTAATCTCAACCATCGGATCTTAGAGATTTAATCTCTACCTTTGGATCTAGAGTTTTGTTTCTATCCATTGGATCTAAGCTTCATGAGGTGTTAATGGGATACATTAGGGACCATGAGGAGGAGTTGGATCTTGGCCACCCATGGATCAAGCCCACATAAAGTCTGATCCATTAATGATAATCCAATCTACTAAAGGTTTATCATTGATCTACCTCACCAACCCCCATAAGATAATATGGGCTCCATATATTATTTGTACATTTTCTCTCCGTGTTTAAGATCTCGAATGTCCGTTGATTAATTAATTTACTAACCATTAATTAATCAACATCTAACTCCATGAGTAGTACCACTCAACCTTTTCATCATGTCGGGCCAAGTCCACCTGCAGGGTTTACATGATGAACCTTATGAGCTTCTCAAGGGGACATCTTCATCCTAATATATAGGACATAGTTTCCTCCTATAATCAATGACACACCATATAAATAATATCATCTCCCAACTTACCGACCCTATCGATTTAATCTATAAATCTCGCCCATTGGTAAATCAAAGAGATGAATACTAAGTATATATGTCCGTTATTATATCGGGATTAAGAGCATGTACTAAATAATATCTGAGGTCCGATTCGATTATGTAGTCAGCAATAAATCAAATCACCTTTAAGTCGGTCCTGCTCACACAAAGTGCACTAGTGTGATTCTATGGTCAAGACAAACCAATACCAAATCACACTACAACCATTCCGATGGTTTGTCCAAAGCCATCTCAGTTGTGAGCCTTTACTTATACTTTACAAGGAGCCGATAACATGATCTCCCGTGTGACACCACACACCATGTTATCTACAATGTAATGTATTAGACAATATTACATAACCATAAAAGACTATGTTGTCCTCAAACTGCCATACATCTGATCCCCATTCCCTCCACATGCCTATCAAAAGCTCTTGCCGGAAGGGCCTTAGTGAAAGGATCTGCCAGGTTATCCTCCGTTGCAATCTTGGCCACAACAACTTCTCATCTCTTTACGATTTCTCGTATCAGGTGGTACTTACGCTCTATGTGTTTACTAGCCTTATGGGCTCGTGGCTCCTTCGAGTTTGCAACTGCACCACTATTATCACAATAAATTGTGATAGTTCTGGGCAAACCAGGAATCACATCCAAGTCCATCAGGAAGTTCCTGAGCCATACAACTTCTTTGGTCGCCTTAGAGGCTGCCACATACTCAGCTTCCATGGTGGAGTCCGCCACACATTTCTGCTTGACACTCCTCCATACAATGGCTCCACCTCCGAAAGTAAACACAAAACCTGAGGTAGACTTACTGTTATCCCTATCAGATTGAAAGTCAGAATCCATGTAACCCACAGGGAGTAATTGGTCTGCCCGATAAACCAGCATATAATCCCTAGTCCTTCTCAGGAACTTTAATATATGCTTTACCGCAGTCCAATGTCTCTCTCCTGGATTACTCTGATATATGCTAACCATGCCCACGACAAAGCAAATATCTGGTCTCGTACATAGCATCGCATACATGAGGCTTCCTATTGTCGAAGCATAAGGAACCGCCTGTTAGTGAAAGCCCTAGAGCCAATCATATGATGATTGTTGTATGGACTTTATTGTATCATATTCCTATTTATTAAGGCATGGTTATTATATTTACTTGTATTGGTGCCAAATAACTAAATATAATAATGTCCTTGAGTAGTAGGTTCTTATCTATATCAATCGATTGGTTGAATCGATAATGAGATGATATAGAGAACACTACTCTTAATCATTCCTAGTCGAGTATTAACATTCAGGGACAATGTTAATGCGTAGAGACTAGAATGTAGGTCAACAAGATGACTTGATCTCACAAGTCATGGATATGAGATATCAAGTTGACACATGGGTATGCATTGGAGAATGTATACTGAATGACCCGCCATGAGAAAGTATCATGGATCGTTATATGAGTGTCATATACTTTCTCATGTGGCTATTAGTATGACTATTAGTCCTTAGACCTGAAGTCACCATGGTTCCCTACATAATGAATTGCATACTTTGGCTTCGTCAAACGTCACCCGTAAATGGGTGGACTATAAAGGCGATTACTGGGTATGTAACGAATTATGCGGAGGGATGTGAGTGATGTAGATGGGATCTATCCCTCCTATATGACGGGGGTGACATCGATATTCTTGATAGAGTGAGACCACGAAGTACATGGCCATGCCCAAATGAGTCAATATGAGATATTGAGCTCATTTGATTAGAGTGAGTCTACTTGGAGTTCAAGATTTAGATTGTACCGAGGATGACACGGTCTATGCCTCGATTGGTCAATCTAGATGTCAAGGATAGAGGGACATTGTCACATATTGTGAGAGTCACAAAGGTGATGTTGGAGCTCAACATTCTTGTAACTTGGGTAGCAATGATGTGTTGCTAGATACCGCTCATTGCTTATGTTCCTAAATCGGTTTACGGACATTGCCAACGTTACAAGAACCTATAGGGTCACACACATAAGAGCAATTAGATGGAGATTAGGTTCATATGATGAACCATGAGGATTAGGTTCATGGGATGAACCAAATTGGATTAAGAGTAATCCAAATTAGACTAATTGAGTTAGACTCAAGTTGATTCAAGTGTTGAATGAGTCTAATTGAGATTTGATTCATCAAATCAATTTAAATTAATGAATAAAGATTCATTAAATTAAATTGACTTGAGTCAAGTGGTTAGATTTGATCAACCATGGGAGATTAGAGGTCAAGTTTGACTTGACTTGAGAGGGAAGATGAAAGGTCAAGTTTGACTTGACCAAATGCCATGTCATGGTGATGACTTGGCATGGGCGGCCAATGATGATGCTCCACATCATCATTGACTTTGTCAATTGATGCCACATCATGAGGGAGATCAAGGGTCATGGGAGTTACATGCATGCATGTAACCCCCCTCCATGAAGTGGCCGGCCACTCCATTAGATGGAGTATTGATTTTTGGTGGCCAATTGACTTCATCTTCAACCTTGGAATTTTTCCTCTCAAGCTCTCTCCCTCTCCTTCCTCATCTTGCCGAGACACCCTAGGAGTGCTAGCACACTCAAGTGTGTTTTTCTTCCACCTATTTCTTGTGTGGATACCATAGAGGAGTGTGCACTTGACACTCTCGAGTTCAGCGGACTTTTGGAGCGGGATTTGCGAAGGGCATCGCATCGAGGTAACGTTCTTATCTCTTAGATCTAAGGTAGATCTAGGGTTTTTATACAAGCACATACATGTTTTGTTTTAATACTTTCTTGCGGATCCGTGGCCGGGATTCCGAGGTTTCATGCAAAAAGCGGTTTTACGGCTCGGAAAAACCCAACAAATGGTATCGAGCCACGTCGCGAAGCATGTATGTGTTTCATTTTGTTGTTTTTATATTAGATATAAAAATTACAGATTTATATGTTTCTGTAAATTTTCTTATTTTATAGAATTTTTGGGTATTTTTCGTGAAATTGAAGCAACGAGTGTTGGGACACTCGTAGGCTTCAACCGTCGAAAAACTCTCAATCGTGAGTTCTCGCTTTAGGTTTTTGGGACAGCGACTTAAGTCGCTGTAAGATCATGTAGGGACACTCGCGAAGTTTATTTTTGAGTAGGCGCTGCCCTATCCCGAAAGGGGCCATGTCCCCGATCGCGCCCGGAAACCGCTTAGCAGGACATTTACGGAGAGTTGACTCATAAATTCGAAATAAATTAGGAAAAATTATAGAAATTTATGTAAAAATACATAATTTAGAATTATGTATAATTCTGTGATTGTCATGGCCCAATAACCCAATTGGATTGGATTAAGTGTGTTGTAATTCATAATACGGCCTGCGTGCCATTTTGTGGTTGTGCGTGTTGTAAAGTGTTTGCGACCTGCGTGTCGCACCTATTCTTTTAATATTCTAGTTATAAATAGTTTTAGACTCGAATGTAACTCGAGTTTCGCATTTGTAATGTACAAAAATGGAGCGGTGGAAAGTCCACTTGAAGACGAGCTTACCAGAAGGGTGACGACGACACATGGCGGTCAAAGGAAGCGCTTGGAGAAGCCGCTAGCCTTAGGTTGACCGTCGATCTTCTCATTGGCTTGAGAAGATCGTAGTAGGGCCATGACTATATCACATTTAATGATATATATATATGTTGATATATATATATGTATATTTAATTGATTTTGCTTGTATGTATGTGATGCATGCTAGTAGAAACATGTTTGTATGTATATGATGCATGCTAGGTTAATTTTCTTGTATGTATATGATGCATGCTAGAATAATTAATGTATGTATATGATGCATGCTAATATAGGATAATAAAGGCCTAAATGCGTATAAGATACACATTACGATTAGATTAGATCATAATCGAATCAACTCGAAAATGCCTACCGAGCCTTGATACCCATCACTACCTCGATCATTTGTTGTTGTTGAATCTGCCAAAGCAGAGCAACGCATATTATCTTGGTAGGGTGCAGAGGGACAATCTTGGTCCCGCCTATCACGACTCGGGTTAGAGTAAGCTCAATTAGATTGAGCAAAACTAGTTAACTCAATTGGATCGAGTAGAACTATAGGCATATTCCAATCATTGGAAAGATAGGTTAAGATCGCATTTACACTAAATCTTGGGCGATTTAGCCAAAGCTAACTCAAGGTCTTTTGTAAATGTGGGTCTTAATCCTATAAACAAGAGTTGCATAGAGATGTAATCGGTAATGTGTTACCCACCGATCGTACTAAGTCTTGGGCGATTTAGCCAAAGCTAACTCAAGGCTTAGTATGATGTGGATCTTGTCCCGCAAGAATTATAGCTAGTTTGTATGAATCTAGTAAAAGTGGTTTGACCACATCCATAACTCGATTCTACAAAATTCCTATAATTTAGTGGGAGCATCATTTGATTAAAGGCCTAATTAAATGATAAAGGAATATGATATTAATCCTCATTGTATGTTGTAGATTACTATGTCAACAAACACGAACACTCTCTCTGCGATCTGTCCTTGAGAAGGACAAGCTCAATGGAGCAAATTTCCTGGACTGGTACAGGAACCTGAGAATTGTTCTCACCCAAGAAAGGAAGCTGTACGTCCTGGAGCAGCCCATTCCGGAGGCACCTCCTGCCAATGCCTCACGAGCTGACAAAGATGCTTACAAGAAGCATCAAGATGATGCATTAGATGTGTCATGTCTAATGCTCGCGACCATGAACTCTGAGCTTCAGAAGCAACACGAGTTCATGAATGCTTATGATATGGTTGGACATCTTCGTCAACTATATCAAGGACAAGCTAGGCATGAGAGATATGAAGTCTCTAAGGCATTATTTGGGTCCAAAATGCAAGAAGGGACTCCCGTAGGTACATATCTACTCAAGATGATTGGGTACGTAGAAAACCTACAAAGGCTGGGATTCCCACTTGGCCAAGAGCTGGCCACTGACCTAATCTTGCAATCTTTGCCAAGAGCCTTCGATCAATTTGTCATGAATTATAACATGAATGAAATTGATAAGCCATTGCCTGAAATGCTCAGCATGTTGAGAACTGCTGAGCTTAACCTTAAGAAGGGTAAATCTGACACCATTTTGATGGTGCAGAAGAAGAAAGGCAAGGGCAAGCCTAAAGGTAAGGGAAAGTCCCAAGCCAAGGGCAAAGGCAAAGAACTTAAACCCAAAGGAGGGTAGCGAGGAAGGGGCTTGCTTTACGCGAGAAGCGGGACCTTTGGAAGGCGTAGCTTGCATACACGGAAGATCTTAAGAAGAAGAAGTGAGACTTCTACTTGGTATAAATGTTATAGAAGTCAATCTATCTATTTCTTCATCATGGGTATTAGATACCGGATGTGCATCTCACATTTGTACCAATGTGCAGGGGCTGAGAAATAGCAAGGCATTGACAAAGGGCGAGGTGGACCTACGAGTAGGCAATGGAGCAAGGGTTCTTTGTCATTCTTATGATCTATCTACGCCCTCAGGCTTGTACTAGAATTAGAAGAATGTTGTTATGTACGCTTTAACTAAGAACATCATGTCAGTTTCTTGTTTGGACAAGAAAGGGTTTTCATTTATAATAAAGAACAAATGTTGTTCAGTTTATTTAAATGATATGTTCTATTGTAGTGCACCTCTAATGAACGGACTCTACTTTCTAGACTTAGAGAGCCCTATCTATAACATAAGTACAAAGAGGTTCAAATCAAATGAGTTGAACCAAACCTATCTCTGGCATTGTCGCTTAGGTCACATAAATGAGAGTCGCTTATCTCAGCTCCATAAGGATGGGCTGCTAGACTCATTTGATTTTGAATCATATGAGACATGCGAGTCTTGCCTTTTAGGCAAGATGACCAAGACTCCCTTTAGTGGACATAGCAAAGAGCAATTTGTTAGGACTTATACATAGTGATGTATGTGGTCCTTTCAATATTCTTTGCTAGAGGTGATTCTGGTACTTCATTACATTTCTTGATGACTTCAGTAGATATGGTTATGTGTATCTTATGACACATAAATCTGAATCCTTTGAAAAGTTCAAAGAATTCAAGAATGAAGTACAAAACCAGCTTGGCAAGAGTATTAAGATACTTCGATCAGATCGAGGTGGTGAAGACCTTAGCCATGAGTTTCGTGACTATCTAGCTGAGTGTGGGATTCTATCCCAACTCACTCCTCCTGGAACACCACAGTGGAATGGTGTATCCGAAAGGAGGAATCGTACCCTATTAGATATAGTACGATCTATAATGAGTCACACAGATCTTCTTATATTCTTTTGGGGATATGCTCTAGACACAACAGCCTTTACCCTTAACCGTGTACCATCCAAGGTGTGGTAAAGACACCATATCTGATATGGGACGGGGAGAAATCCCAAGATGTCTTTTATGAGGATTTGGGGTTGTGAGGCTTACGTTCGACGTCAAGTCTCAGACAAACTGGGACCCAAATCCGATAGGTGCTATTTTGTTGGATATCCCAAGGATACAATGGGATATTACTTCTACATTCCCAGTCAGCACAAAGTGTTTGTGGCAAAGACTGGGGTTTTTCTAGAAAGGGATTTTGTTTCTAGAAAAACTAGTGGGAGTACCTTCGATCTTGAAGAAATTCAAGATAAGGACCATAGCACTAAGGCCTTGATGGAGGTTGAACAGGAACCACAAAGTGTTGTGGGTGATGAGGTTGTTGCACAAAGAGTTGTGGAACAACCACATTCAAATAGACCTACCTCTTGGCAGTCGATAGAGTGCGTCGTCGACTGAGAGATACTCATTTCTTATCGACCATGATGACGTTATGCTCATTGAGAATGAGCCTACCTCCTATCGAGAAGGTGTGATGAGCCAGTTAGAAATGGCTAGAGGCCATGAGATCAGAGATGGAATCCATGTACACTAACCAAGTATGGACTTTGGTTGATCCACGAAGGGAATTGAACCCATTGGGTGTAAGTGGGTCTTTAGGAGAAAAGTGACATGGATGGACTTCGCATACCTATAAGGGCGATTGGTGGCTAAAGGTTTCAAGCAAATTCATGGTATTGACTATGATGAAACCTTTTCTCGATGGCGATGTTTAAGTCCATTCGGATCTTGCTTGCTATTGCGGCATACCACGATTATGAGATCTGGCGGATGGATGTCAAAACCGCGTTTACGAATGAAACTTACTCGAGGATGTGTACATGACACAACACGAGGTTTTGTAGATCCATGACATCTTTGGGAAGGTATGCAGGCTGAAAGGTCCATTTATGGGCTAAAGCAAGCTTCTGGAATCTTGGAATCTTCGATTCGATGATGCGATCAAATAGTTTGGTTTCATCAAGAATGAAGATGAACCCTGTGTCTACAAGAGGGTTAATGGGAACACAGGTGTGTTCCTTGTATTGTATGTGGATGACATACTACTCATTGGGAATGACATCCCTTCGCTACAGTCTGTGAAGACTTGGCTGGGGACGTGCTTCTCAATGAAGGACTTAGGTGAAGCAGCCTGTATTCTAGGCATCAAGATCTATAGAGATAGATCTAAGAGATTGCTTGGCCTAAGTCAGAGTACATACATTGACACGGTATTACTTCGGTTTTCCATGCAGAATTCCAAGAAAGGACTTCTGCCGATGTCACATGGTGTGAGTCTTTCGAAGACTCAAAGTCCCTCTTCTAGAGAGGAGAGAGACCGCATGGATAAGATCCCTTACGTATCTGCTATAGGATCTATCATGTACGCCATGCTGTGTACTCGTCCTGATGTCTCGTATGCTTTGAGCATGACGAGTAGATACTAGTCAGATCCAGGTGAGCGTCACTGGATAGCAGTCAAGAATATTCTTAAGTACTTGAGAAGGACTAAAGAATATTTCTTGATATTTGGAGGCGATGAGGAGCTAGCTGTAAAGGGTTACAGCGATGCCAGCTTCCAAACTGACCAGGATGATTACAGATCACAGTCAGGGTTCGTGTTTTGCTTGAATGGTGGCGCTGTGAGCTGGAAGAGTTCGAAGCAGGACACAGTTGCTGATTCTACAATAGAGGCCGAGTATATCGCTGCATCTGAGGCAGCAAAGGAGGCAGTTTGGATCCGCAAGTTCATTACTGAGCTTGGGGTGGTTCCTAGCATTGCAGATCCTATAGAGCTCTATTGTGACAACAATGGAGCGATTGCGCAGGCTAAGGAACCTCGCTCACACCAACAGACCAAACACATACTACGGCGCTTCCATCTCATTCGAGAGATCATCGATAGAGGAGATGTGAAGATTTGCAGAGTACCCACAGAGGCTAACATCGTAGATCCCTTGACCAAGGCTTTGGCACAGAAAAAGCATGATGGTCACACTAGGTCATTGGGTATTAGATACTACGGTGATTGGCACTAGTGCTAGTGGGAGATTGTTAGTGAAAGCCCTAGAGCCAATCATATGATGATTGTTGTATGGACTTTATTGTATCATATTCCTATTTATTAAGGCATGGTTATTATATTTACTTGTATTGGTGCCAAATAACTAAATATAATAATGTCCTTGAGTAGTAGGTTCTTATCTATATCAATCGATTGGTTGAATCGATAATGAGATGATATAGAGAACACTACTCTTAATCATTCCTAGTCGAGTATTAACATTCAGGGACAATGTTAATGCGTAGAGACTAGCATGTAGGTCAACAAGATGACTTGATCTCACAAGTCATGGATATGAGATATCAAGTTGACACATGGGTATGCATTGGTGAATGTATACTGAATGACCCGCCATGAGAAAGTATCATGGATCGTTATATGAGTGTCATATACTTTCTCATGTGGCTATTAGTATGACTATTAGTCCTTAGACCTGAAGTCACCATGGTTCCCTACATAATGAATTGCATACTTTGGCTTTCACAAACGTCCACCCGTAAATGGGTGGACTATAAAGGCGACATCGGGTATGTAACGAATTATGCGGAGGGATATGAGTGATGTAGATGGGATCTATCCCTCCTATATGACGGGGGTGACATCGATATTCTTGATAGAGTGAGACCACGAAGTGCATGGCCATGCCCAAATGAGTCAATATGAGATATTGAGCTCATTTGATTAGAGTGAGTCTACTTGGAGTTCAAGATTTAGATTGTACCGAGGATGACACGGTCTATGCCTCGATTGGTCAATCTAGATGTCAAGGATAGAGGGACATTGTCACATATTGTGAGAGTCACAATTAGTAGTCACAAAGGTGATGTTGGAGCTCAACATTCTTGTAACTTGGGTAGCAATGATGTGTTGCTAGATACCGCTCATTGCTTATGTTCCTAAATCGGTTTACGGACATTGCCAACGTTACAAGAACCTATAGGGTCACACACATAAGAGCAATTAGATGGAGATTAGGTTCATATGATGAACCATGAGGATTAGGTTCATGGGATGAACCAAATTGGATTAAGAGTAATCCAAATTAGACTAATTGAGTTAGACTCAAGTTGATTCAAGTGTTGAATGAGTCTAATTGAGATTTGATTCATCAAATCAATTTAAATTAATGAATAAAGATTCATTAAATTAAATTGACTTGAGTCAAGTGGTTAGATTTGATCAACCATGGGAGATTAGAGGTCAAGTTTGACTTGACTTGAGAGGGAAGATGAAAGGTCAAGTTTGACTTGACCAAATGCCATGTCATGGTGATGACTTGGCATGGGCGGCCAATGATGATGCTCCACATCATCATTGACTTTGTCAATTGATGCCACATCATGAGGGAGATCAAGGGCCATGGGAGTTACATGCATGCATGTAACCCCCCTCCATGAAGTGGCCGGCCACTCCATTAGATGGAGTATTGATTTTTGGTGGCCAATTGACTTCATCTTCAACCTTGGAATTTTTCCTCTCAAGCTCTCTCCCTCTCCTTCCTCATCTTGCCGAGACACCCTAGGAGTGCTAGCACACTCAAGTGTGTTTTTCTTCCACCTATTGCTTGTGTGGATACCATAGAGGAGTGTGCACTTGACACTCTCGAGTTCCGACGGACTTTTGGACGAGCGGGATTTGCGAAGGGCATCGCATCGAGGGTAACGTTCTTATCTCTTAGATCTAAGGTAGATCTAGGGTTTTTTATACAAGCACATACATGTTTTGTTTTAATACTTCTTCGCACGGATCCGTGGCCGGGGGATTCCGAGGTTTCCGCAACGCAAAAAGCGGTTTTTGCGGCTCGGAAAAACCCAACACCGCCTTCATCTCCTCTATCTCCTCAGATGATCTAGGACACATCTCCTTAGATAAAGGAACTCCATGCCTGAATGGTAGAAAACCCTTCTTGGAGTTCTGCATGCTAAAACGATCCATAATCATGTCTATATATGAAGCTTGGGATAAGCACAACATCCTTTTCCTGTGATCTCTTATAATCTTGATCCCAAGGATGTGTCCCACCTCTCCCAAGTCCTTCATATAAAACTGTTTGGACAACCATACCCTTACGTCCGATAACACCTTGATATTGTTGCTAATTAACAAAATGTCATCTACGTATAGTACAAGAAATACCACTACATTTCCGTCACATCTCTTGTATACACAAGACTCATCCGGACTATGAATAAATCCATAAGACTGGATTACCTCATCAAATCGGATGTTCCAAGATCTTGAAGCTTGCTTCAATCCATAAATGGACCGATTAAGCTTACATACAAGATGCTCTTTGCCCTTAGCAATGAATCCCTCTGGTTGCTTCATATAGATGTTTTCCTCAAGACTTCCATTAAGGAAAGCTATCTTGACATTCATCTACCACACCTTATAATCCATATGAGCTGCTATGCATAAGAGAATCCAGATAGACTTAAGCATGACTACTGGGGAAAAGGTCTCCTCATAATCAATGCCCTCTTTTTGAGTATACCCCTTCGCAACAAGCCTTGCTTTGAAGGTCTCAACCTTCCCGTCTATTCCTCTCTTTCTTTTGTAGATCCACTTGCATCCAATGGTTTTTACACCAACGGATGGTTCTACTAGCTCCCAGACCTGATTTGAATCCATATATTCAATCTTGGTATTCATTGTATTTTGCCAAGATACTACATCTTTATCCTGGATTGCCTCGTCATATGTCCAGGGATCAGGTTCATATTCCCCAGGGACCAAATCAGAAAATTCTCCCAAGAACATGAATCTATCAGGCTGTCTCACAACCCTCCCACTATGACGAGGTATCTCCTGTGTATCCTCTACGACACACGGTGCAGTGACATGTGGTATATCCTCTTGTATCGGTGGTACTAAAGAAGTGACTTCCCCTTTTAATTCCTCCAGAACAATTTTACTCTTGGGCTTGTGGCTCGTCACATAGTCTTCCTCTAGAAATCTGGCGTTCGTGCTAACGATCACCCTCTGATCTCTAGGACTATAAAATAAACCACCCTTCATTCCTTTAGGATAGCCAACGAACATGCATACTTCTGTACGAGGTTCCAACTTACCAGCATCTTCCTTCAGCACATGTGCTGGACTCCCCATATCCGAATATGTCTTAGACCAGGCTTTTACCCTGTCCACAATTCTGTGGGAGTAGAAGGCACTGATTTAGATGGAACCATGTTCAGAATGTACACTGCCATATCTAGAGCAAGTCCCCAGAACGAATCTGGCAAGTCAGAATAACTCATCATCGATCTAACCATCTCCATAAGAGTCCTATTCCTTCACTCTGCTACACCGTTCTGCTGGGGTGTGCCAGGTGTAGTCAAATGGGATTGAATCCCAACCTCTGATAAGTAGTTCCTAAACTCTCCCAAGAGGTATTCGCCACCACGAGAAAATCTTAGTGTCATCCATATCTTGAATAATCATCTATGAGAAAGACAAAATATTCAAAACCACCTCTAGCCTGGATAGTCATAGGACCACACAAATCAGAATGAACCAATTCTAACACAACTTTGGCTCTATACCCCTTGGCCTTAAAAGGCCTCTTGTTCATTTTACCCTCCAAGCAAGATTCACAAGTTGGGAAAACTTCCACCACTAATGAACCCAAAGGTCCATCAGCTATCAATCTTTGAATTCTGCTTAGGTTAATATGACCAAGCCTAAGATGCCAAAGATATGTTTGGTTCATCTTCGAAGGTTCTTTTCTCTTATTGAAATTACAAGATGAGTTATTAACTTCTATTTGCATCGTGGAAGCTTTTGGTTCGAGCGTATACAAATTTCCTCTCAATGTACCTAAATCAAAAAGATGAATACTAAGTATATGTGCCCATTATTATATCGGGATTAAGAGCATGTACTAAATAATATCTGAGGTCCGATTCGATTATATAGTCAGCAATAAATCAAATCACCTCTAAGTCGGTCCTGCTCACACAAAGTGCACTAGTGTGATTCTATGGTCAAGACAAACCAATACCAAATCACACTACAACCATTCCGATGGTTTGTCCAAAGTCATCTCGGTTGTGAGCCTTTACTTATACTTTACAAGGAGCCGATAACATGATCTCCCATGAGACACCACACACCATGTTATCTACAATGTAATATTTTAGAAAATATTGCATAACCATAAAAATGCAAACAATGATCATGTGATTCTTATTTCAAAATAAAGATGTTCATACAAAAGATAGACTTTTCAGTATACATCCCTACACACTAATGCCTATGGCATCTAGATGGTCATTTAAGGTATTAAAATAGCAATAATAGACCAATCGTGGGGAAGACTTATGTTTAATTCATAGACATATTGCCCAAAGATCATGGTTAGATATTTCATATATTTTCAGAACAATTTCTTACTTTAAAATCTGTGTGTTCATGTTTTGAAACAATTTGAAGAAAAACTAAGT
Source organism: Wurfbainia villosa (assembly GCA_025175895.1). Taxonomy (NCBI): domain Eukaryota; kingdom Viridiplantae; phylum Streptophyta; class Magnoliopsida; order Zingiberales; family Zingiberaceae; genus Wurfbainia; species Wurfbainia villosa. The sequence goes on from CM045996.1 coordinate 93,093,773, forward strand.
GTTAAACTTGATACTAACTAGATCAAAAACCTAGTTACTTTTGAAACTTTTGGATTTTTGGAAAATACTTGAAAATATAATGTTTTTTCATGGACAACTATTTTTCATTAATAAATATACTTACAAGAAATATGTTCCCCAAATTTCATGATTTTTTGAATTTTATATATTTTCTAATGCATTTCTGAAATCCACCCTGAAAACCTGAAAAACCCGAAATGCATGTGTCAGTCGACTGGTAGTCTGAACCAGTCGACTGATGGTCTGATAAGATGCCCAATAACCTTTTGTATCCGATTTTAAGACATGTTTTGGTTTTTGTTTCCCTCTAAACTTGATGTCATGCTTGTATAAACATTGTTTAATATTTTTGATGGTGTCAAAGGGGGAGAAATGTATATGTTTAAGTAAGGGGGAATGTATTTAGGGGGAGTTTCATGTATTAAGGGGGAGAGTTGCTAATCGTGTTATTCACATGCTTTCTCTCCTTAATATTTTATCAAATATTTTTACCTAACTTAAACAGATTTCCAAACATCAAAAAGGGGGAGATTGTTAGGGCAATCAACTCGTGATATGGTTTTGATGTGTGTGGCAAAGGGTTTAAGTTAGGTTGTTAGTGTGATTTGATATGTGCGTTGGAGTCTTACAGGACTTAGTAATTCGCACATGGAGCCTTAGCAATTTTCACATCTCATGACTCGGTCCTTGAGTCGGTGAAGGATGGCTTTGCGAAAGCGTTGCGCTTGGAGTATCTGAGGGATCGCCGGATGAGGAGCTTGGAGTGAAGCCGGAGGAAGTAGACTTCAGGGCAAGACACGAAGGATGGCGCTGCAGAGCCGTGCATTTGGCACATCCGAGGGACGTGGCCGGACGAAGATAACTTCAAAGGCGAGGGACTCCGAGGGATGAGAGTGAGCGAATGTAACCCGGGAAGGGGTAGTGCTCTTAGGTGAAACTTAGCCATTTGGCTAAGTGTTGGATGAGATTTCCCGACATCAGTCGACTGCCATGGAATGATAGTCGACTGATCTTAGTCGAACGGAGTTCGACTGGTATCCGACTGATGGGGTTTTAGCCCGAATGATCGCCATATGTTGCGATCGTAAGAGACCATCGATCGCCATGGAATGACAGTCGACTGATGGAGGCAGTGTCGGGCATAGAATGGAGTTGAGCTCGTGAGCACTCGATTGATGGTCCATCAGTCGACTGATGGTAAGATCAGTTGACTGATGATGTTGCCATTGGCTAAAATCCAACATGGAAAGCAGCCGTTATTGGGCAACGACTACAGGACCAGTCGACTGATAGGGACATCAGTCGACTGCTCCTGTGTCAACGAGAAGAAACCCTCTTCCTCTATAAAGAGGAAGGGTGTGGGGCTTTGGGGGCCTAATTCTTCAACTCATAACATCTCCAAAAGTACTCTAAGGGGTTTTCCACTCTTCTACTTGTGTTGATTCTCATTCTATTGTAAGAAGAGGGATTGTAAAGAGGTTACCTCCACCTAGCTTGGTGCAAAGGAGAGATCTAGTGGATTTGGAAAAGGAGTGATTCACCTTGGATGAATTGGGATCATGGATTAGAGGCGTAGCCATGAACCACGTTATATTCTCTTGTTAGCATTGTTTTTATCTTTGCATTATTTATTTGCTTGTTTAGTTTTGTTTCCGTTGCGCTAATCATATTTGTAGACAAGCGAATTCCACCATTGGACGAAAGAGGGATATTCACCCCCCTCTAGCCGGCCAACACACACCGATCGGTCCCCTACAAGTGGTATCAGAGCCAAGGAAATCTTGTCGAGGACTAACTGCCACAACAAGCACATTCAAGAATGGCCGGCTCCAACATTCACCCACCAAAGTTTGAAGGAGAATTCTTATGTGGAAAAATAGAATGGAGGTATTTTTCGAAACCAATTTCGAAATTCTTTTTATTATGGAAAACGGTTTCGAAATGCCTAGGAATGAAGAAGGGAATCCATTGGAGAAATCAAGGTGGAGTAAGAGGCAAAGGGAAGAGTACTTGGCAAACTCAAAAGCCAAACATCACCTCTACAACGTACTCCCCCAACAAGAAGTTAACTGGATTGTGGAATGCTCTAGTGCCAAGGAGATGTGGGAGAAGCTAGTAGAGCTTCATGAAGGCACTTGGAGGCCAAGCTTGCAAGAAGAGACCTCCTCCGCTCCCAACTATCAAACATCAAATTAGAAAAGGGAGAATAGGTAACATCATTGCATTATAGGTTTAAAGAAATTTTGATTGGACTGACAAGTGTAGGATAAAGACTTTCGAACCGGGATATGCTCATGAAAGCAATCGATGCTTTTCCCCGGTCATCGAAATGGAGCTCAATGGTGGACTCCTTCTACATGCCCAAGAATTTAGAAGTGAGCACCTTAGAGGAGTTCTTAACAATGGAGCTCCACGAAACAAGGCTTGAAGGAATAGTAGAAGAGCCAAGGTTTCAACCTTCATGAGGAGTAGCCTTGATGGCAAATAAGGGGAAGAAGAAGATGGAGTCCTCCTCCACGTGCGATGAAGCATCCTCCTCCTCCTCCATGGACAACACGGAAGAAGCATACATGGTAAGGAAGGTAAGGCGTGCTTTAAGAAATTTTAAATTTAATAAATCTAATGATAGGAGGAGAAGACCAAGGGGGAAGGTGATTTGTTATAATTGCCAAGGAGAGGGACACATAAGGGACAATTGTCCCCTCCTAAACAAGAGTAAAGAGGAAAGGAAAAAGAAAGAAGAAAAGAAGAAGAAGAAGGGGAGTAAGAAGAAGGAAGAAGAGAAGAAAGCCAAGGAGAAAGGGAAGACAAAAGCACTCAAAGCAAGAACATGGGATGATCGCTCTTCATCAACATCATCATCCGAAGAGGAAGAACATGTCTACTCCAACCTCGCTTTGATGGCGTTTGATGACCTAGACTCTTCTTCCTTCGAAAATGAAGAAGCAAGCTCAAGTGAGGAGAGCTCGAGTGAAAGGGGAGCTTCTTCTACATCCTCATCATCAGAAGAGGATTTGGTAAGTGAGGTAACAAATCTTTCCCCCAAGAAAGTTATGTCAATTATTTCTAGCCTCACTAAGGACTTGTTTAGAGCCAGAAAGAAAAATAAAATCATGCTTGATCAAATTAAGAATTTAGAACAAAAATTAGAAAAAGTATGTTTTAATGATAATAATGATGATGCATGCTCACATGATCTTTATATGCCATTAGATGTAAGTGATGTTGGGTTTCCGACACCGCGGCAAGTGTGTGTTCGAACATGTTTCGTAAACATGTGCACAACGGAAGGAATAAAAAAAATAAATCTAATTTATTACAACACACACATCACACGCATGCATAGTACAACATGTGTAGACATAACCGTAAATTTAAATTTTGCAATAATAGGAAATTTATACTACGTATACCTGACGTATCACGTGTAGCGGGAAAGACATCAATCGGAACGATTCTCGCGAGTATTTCGGGATGACTTCACAAAGTCACGAGCCTCATCTTCGTACGAGTTACTAGCCTCGTGTTGAAGACGATGTGATCGAGAGAAGATCACGATCCGAATCAAAATTCGGATCCAAAACGAGTCCTCAAAAACTAACTTCTCCGGAGAGGTATTCGTCAACCGTTTGACGAATCCTTCATCCTCCAACTATGAGGATTACCGGAGATCGAATACCCAGCAAGGCTACTGCTGTCGGAGCTCCAAACGTCGTCCAAACGATGCTCCGTCGAGAAGGAAACAAATTGTCCAGAAAACTGGACAGATTTGGTGGAGGAATAGGGGTCGGCCAAAAAGGAAGGTTGAAGCTCACCTTGTTGCCGAACCCAAAGGAGATCACCGGAGCTCCCCAGCAGTAGCTCGATGCTGACAAGGTAAGATGACGGCAGTTTCTGGATGCCGGCAAGGAGATTGGGTGGTGGTGGGCGGTGGCAAGAGGGTTGGCGCCGACTTCACAAGGAGTAGGAGGGGGCGGCAACTTAGGGTTGCAAGGATTTGGATTAGGGCTTAAAAACCCTTAATCCCTATTTTATATAGAACAAATTCTCTTAATGGTTATCGGATCACAACCAAAAGCCCGTTAACCCACTCCATTAATTTAAGTTAAAATAAAGCAAACCATGATGGTTTATTTTAAGTTAAAATGAACCGAACCAACTTTAGTATTTTAATCAAGAAATACTATAGTTTAATTGATTTCTCTTGACTTAGATAATCAAGAAACTCTTTACTTAAGTATTCACCACCTCAATCCATCAAAGTATTTTAATACTCTTGTCATGTTGTTTCTCTACTTCATTTCTGAAATCTTTGAACCTTTCAAAGGCTTCAGACTTGTGTTTCATCAAGAACACATACCCAAACCGTGAGTGATCATCGGTGAAGGTAATGAAGTAGCTATAGCCTCCTAAAGCTTGAGTTGACATAGGTCCACATACATCAGTATCTATTAGACCTAGCAACTCTCCCACTCGTTCACCTTTTCCTGTAAAAGGTAACTTAGTCATCTTGCCTTTTAAGCATGATTCGCATGTATCGTATGAATCCAATTCAAACGATTCCAGAATTCCACATCAGTGTAATTCGGACATGCGTTTCTTGCTTACATGGCCAAGACGACAATGCCGCATGTAGGAGTCTAATTGATTATTCTTTTGAGCATGCTTGTTGCTTGCTTCAATATTGAAAATGTCACTGGATATGTCCGACGTATAAATGTCAATGCTCAAAGTTCCAGTTCCATAAAGTACGCCATTCAAAGTTATATAACAACAATTATTACTAAACGTCAAATGGTAACCATTTCTATTTAAGCAGGAAATAGAAACAATGTTCTTTATTAGAGAAGGAACACAATAGAAATTGTCCAGTTCCAAGACTAGTCCACTAGGGAGCTTCAGCAAATAAGTTCTGATGGCGACCGCAGTAACCTTTGCTCCATTGCCACACCCAGTATGTCATTACATATATGTGAGCCACACCCAGTATCCAATACCCAAGTGTCTAAGGAAATAGAATGACAATCAATAACAAAGATACCTGAAGAGGATGGGGCATCGGATGCCTTCTTCTTCTTCATAGACTCAAGATAAATCTTGCAGTTTCTTCACCAGTGGCCTTCCATGCCACAATGATGGCAAGTGCCCTTTTGTACTGGTTTTGCCTTCTTAGCCTTCTTGTTCTTCCCTTTCTTATGTTCCTTTACCTTCCTCTTAGAACCTTTCTTTGAGGAATCAACTAACATAACCGCCTTCTCCTCATGCTTCACAGAAGGCTCCATAGTCTTCAGCATATTAAGGAGCTCAGGAATAGTAGTTTCTAATTTGTTCATCCGATAGTTCATCACAAATTGTGAGAAACTCTTGGGCAAATAATGCAGAATTAAGTCAATACTTAATTCATGATCCATCACAAACCCGAGGGTGGCTAGCCGCTCGATGTACCCGTTCATCTTTAGCACAAACTGTACTACAGACGAACCTTCTTGCATCTTCGTGGTGAAGAGGAGCTTGGAGACTTCGAACCTTTCGGATCTCGCTTGCTCATCAAACAACTCATGAAGATGGAAGACCATGGTATTAACATCCATATGCTCATGCTGCTTTTGCAGCTCATGTACCATCACAGCTAGCATGATGCAACTCGCTAGTTCAGAATCTGTCACATGCTTCTAATAGACCAACATTTGGTCTGGAGTTGCATCATCCCTAGGACGGTTGGGAAGAGTCTCTTCAAGGACATATGCTAGCTTTTCCGCCTTGAGAACAATTCTCAGGTTTCTAAGCTAGTCCAGGAAGTTAGGCTGAGTCAATTTGTTTGAATCCAAAATAGTGCACAAATTCAAAGACGTCATGTTCAATCGATTAACCTAGAAATACAAAACGAGCATATATGAGAAAATGATTTTAAAATGCATCAATATACATTCATAAATCCCATTCATTTTTCAAATTTCAAAAACCCCAAAATCACTTCAGGAGATCGTAGGTCCATCTCCGAATGGGCTGATATCCATCATAGATATGAACAACCTTGGAGAGAGTCCAACAAGCTATTCATAACTACGATGGTAGGTATCAAATATACCGATTGCATATCACGTATATGCAACTATCACAATGTGCTATCAACTAATTGAATGTTCACACATACATCGGGTTGTTAACACATTAACAAGTATGCATCATATGCATAACACCCAACTTCACCTCCCTTTACATCGACCTTGGAGAGAGTCCAACAAGCCGATGCTCCAGGTTAAAGCCAACCCATTAATCGAGAAATAGTTTTAATATGGTTAGAGCGCATTCAACCAATTAGCCCGGCTTGGAGAGAGTTCAACAACCAAAGCTAAAGATTGACCTCTGACTCTTACCATATTAGTATTAAACTATTCCATGATTTGAACATGTTCGGGTTCGAGCAGGGCTCGGAGAGAGTCCAATAACCCAAACAAGAAATGGAACTCTGGTTCTAACCATATTAATGGAAAGTGTAGGCTTTAATATTGAGTTAGGGTTTTTACGTCTCATCCTCTTTCCATGCAAATAACTATTATCTACATGGCATGGCATACATGGCATACATCTACATGTCACGACACGCATGGCATAATGATATGCATCTAATGCAATTACATGTCATACAATTATGTCATGTAAAAAATTTCCTTATATGTCATAACTATTTATGGAAATAAAATATGTTTAAGATTTTATTCTCCAAATCAAATCATGATTAAATTAGGAAACAAATTTCCAAATCTAATAACATATTTTATTAGTGGAAATAGTTGATTAAGGAAAGTCAATTTAGGAAATCAATTTCCTAAATCATCAAAACTACTTACGGAAATAAAATATTTTAAGATTTGATTTCCCAAATCAAATCATGATTAAATTAGGAAACAAATTTCCAAAATATAATCAAATATTTTTATTTATGGAAAATATCAATTTCCATAAATACTTCCAACTTTCCAAAAGTAGAAGATTTCCATAAATACTTCTAGACTTTCCAAAATTAAAAATTTCCATAAATACTTCTAACTTTCCAAAAGTAGAAAATTTCCAGAAATTTCATTATGACTATCACAAAATAATTTTACGATTATGTCGAAACACAACCTGGGCTCTGATACCCCTATTGGGTTTCCGGCATCGCGGCGAGTGTGTGTTCGAACATGTTTCGTAAACATGTGCACAGCGAAAGGAATAAAAATAATAAATCTAATTTATTACAACACACACATCACACGCATGCATAGTACAACATGTGTAGACATAACCATAAATTCAAATTTTGCATTAATAGGAAATTTATACTATGTATACCTGACGTATCACGTGTAGCGGGAAATGCATCAACCGGAACGATTCTCGCTAGAATCGTCTCTATCCGTATCCACACCGAGTATCTTCGGGATGACTTCACAAAGTCACGAGCCTCATCTTCGTATGGGTTACTAGCCTCGTGTTGAAGACGATGTGATCGAGAGAAGATAACGATCCGAATCAAATTTCGGATCCAAAATGAGTCCTCAAAAACTCGCTTCTCTGGAGAGGTATTCGTCAACCGTTTGACGAATCCTTCATCCTCCACCTATGAGGATTACCGGAGATCGAATCCCTGGCAAGGCTACCGCTGTCGGAGCTCCAAACGTCATCCAAATGACGCTCCGACGAGAAGGAAACAAGCTGTCCAGAAAACTGGACAGCTTTGGTGGAGGAATAGGGGTCGACCAAAAAGGAAGGTTGAAGCTCACCTTGTTGCCGAAACCAAAGGAGATCACCGGAGCTCCTCCGGCAGCAGCTCGACGCCGGCAAGGGGAGAGGACAGCAGCTGTTGGACGCCGGCAAGGAGATTGGGTGGTGGTGGGCGGTGGCAAGAGGGTTGGTGCCGACTTCACAAGGAGAAGGAGGGGGCGGCAACTTAGGGTTGCAAGGATTTGGATTAGGGCTAAACAAAACCCTTAAGCCCTATTTTATAGAGAACAAATTCTCTTAATGGTTATCGGATCATAACCAAAAGCCCGTTAACCCGCTCCATTAATTTAAGTTAAAATAAACCAAACCATGATGGTTTATTTTAAGTTAAAACGAACCGAACCAACTTTAGTTCATTCGTTTAAAACAAACCAAACCCTTTGGTTTATTCTCCTCCATTTGATTAGAACCAAACCAATTTGGTTCATCCATCATGTCTTCATAAGACACGACCCATCCACGCTTCCATTGCGACTGAAACGATTTCATGCTCGCTCCATGTTTGGTCCAACCAAACCTAGTTTCTCTCGGTCTGAGAATCTCATTCTCAAGCTCGTTTTAAATCCTTCGGATTACGCTTGTTGTGGGTGTGACCAAATAGGTTCTCGGTTTATGTTGGCCATCTATAATTAACCATTAATTATAGAATGATCATGAGTGGCACGTAGTAGTACATCATGATCCCCAATTAACCGAAAAGATCAACGGTTGATCCAGAACTACTTCTGAAACCCTTCAGCAGCTCGAATGAATCGTGCCCCATTCCCTTCACTAATCTTATACCCACTTGGTTCAAGAAATGGTCTATAGTGTCAGCCCCCACTAGGCTGACTACGTCACACCTAGCCCAAGTATCATTTCCTCGTCCTACAGATTCTAGTTACTGCACATGTATCGAAGAGTACCTTACTCTAAACATGTAATGTTTTGGCCAAAGACTTTAGTAACAATCCGACGAGAGGTCATGGGTATACATCTCCTCACAAGGAGTGGTGAATACTTTATTGGCTATTCAAACACCTTCGATCACTTTGACTTATAGACAATCATCCCAGGTCCACATCTCCTTAGAGATGCTTGCTTAAGATGTCAAAGCATAAGTCTTTATGATCAAGATGACTTGAATACCGCAAGTCAAAGGAACATCGCACCTAAGCTGCAGTAAGAACTTCATTGACATATCTATATATTCAGAGAACCATATGAAGTCTTACGGCTGGTCACTCCAATGAACTAGTTACCATAACTAGCATCCACGATTAACTCCGGACATCACAATGTCTCTAGCTAGTGAGAATCAGCTTCTTGTATACACGAAGGAGTATACCTCGTGCTAGTCTCGACAGAATCAATGGTGTCCAAATCCATCAATTCATCGACTAGGGATAATTCCGATACATCACAATTACACATGTAGAGATACTCACTAGTTGTGATCCAATCACAAATTCTCTCATGCTGTGAATCGTATCGTGGACATTCAGTAAATGAGTTTATGATCTAATCAAATACATGAAAATATGTATACTCAAATAGTGAATCTTCATTTATCATATAAATGGTTCTAACATAAGGCGATTGCCTTAGGACATCTCTCATATATTACTAACAAGTGATGCATGTATGGAAGAAAATAGGGCCTTAAAGGAAAAGGTAGATCACTTGACCAAAGCCCTAGAAAAATTTACAATTGGCTCCAACACCCTTAACATGATCATAGGGAGCCAAAGAGCTAGTTTCAACAAGAAACTCCTAGGATATAAGGAAAAGAAAAATGAAAAGGCCTATAAGTGCTTAATTGATAGGGGTCAAGACAAAAAGAAGACAATTGATAGAAAATGTTGGTGCAGTAGGCACCTAAGTCGAACCTGAGTTTTGATTATAGAAAACGATACAAAGTTAAGTTCATGTCGTTATCTCACGAGCTGAATCGAGTGTGCAGAAAATTGCTATAGCTGGAGCTGAAGGCTAGCGACACCCGGAGGAAGCCGCGGTGGTCGGGCGACACTCGAGTGACTTCGGAGGGAGCCGAAAGAATCAAGTGGAAGGCTGAAAGCAAAAGCAACACAGTAAGTATCGAGGTAAGCTCGTGTGTGCGAGCGTAAGTAAGGTCGTATCCTCTTTACGGGGATGATCTTAAGCGTAGATCCGACCAAAGACATCCTATAGGAGGTCTAGGTCGAGATCAGACGGTTGGAGGTCGTCAAAATAATGTTTTTGTTAAGCTAACTTTGACTTGCAGCTAGCATCAGTCGACTGCCAGCTTAGAGGACTCGACTACCGTCCAACAGTCGACTGCCGGAGGTTAGCATTCGACTGATGCTACCATCAGTCGACTGATGATGGCCATCAGTCGACTGATGGTCAAGGATCAGCCTCGAGGAGTCAAGCCTTATCACCATTTTTCATGGAGCCATGTGCCAAAACTCTATTGGGTGAAGTTCCTCTCGAAAAGGGGATCAAAGTTTATAAAAGGAGGGCCAATCCTAGGGTTTCTTCATCAATTCTAAGCTTCCAAAAGCCTCCGCCAAGCTACAACCTTCCGACAACAAAGTGCTTCTTCTCCGACGTCTAGGTTTATTTGTTTTCATTTTATTACGTCAGTTAAAGTTTTTATTTCAGTTTAGTACTTTCATTTCTTGGATCTTTTATCGTAACAAGGAGAGGGGGAGTGTCCCTCTACCTCAAGCTTTGTGCTTCACTTGTATCAATTAAACTCCTACCTCTAACGGGGAGGAGTTCTTTAGTGTTTTTGCCCTCCGTATGTGGTTAAGGACCGCTAGGGCCTTGGAGTAGTAGCCGAAGGCTACGAACCAAGTAAAATTCCCTTGTCTCTTTTTACTTTACATTTACATTTCCGCTGCATATAAGTGTTTTTGAATCGTCTATCGAAAGAAAAAAGAAAAAAAGGTTTATCGCTATTCACCCCCCCCTCTAGCGATTCGCTTCGATCCAACAATTGGTATCAGAGCCGGGGCGCTTAGATTTGGTGAAACCACCAATCTAGCATTTTTTATAGATTTGTTTTTCGTTCGTTTAAATTTTTTTCCCGCACTACTAATCCAAGACGAAGTCTTGGTACTCTTCGTTTGGTTTTGTTTTGCAAGTATTCGCTTTTAGAGTAGCCGACGGTAAAACGGGCATAACTTTTCGTACAAGTTGACCCACGAAATGGTTTACCTACCAAAACGAAGCTCTCGGAGAGATCTACATTCTTACCAGGGTAAACCCTCATAACAATCTGTATTCATCCCCAAAAACCATCGTTTAGTACCATTTCCGGGACATCGAAGGTATTAAGTGCTCATCTATTATTTTAGTTGGTTATTTCTCATTTATTCCTTTTGTTTCTTTTCATTTCCTACATTACTAATCCAAGGCGAAGTCTTAGAACCTTTTTCGTGTTTTTTTGGTATTTTTTTGTGCAAGGTTTCCCTTCCAAATGGCCCATCTCGAGGGTTTTAGCACTGTCCGACCTCCGTTTTACAACGGAAATGATTTCCGTTACTGGAAAGGTCGAATGGAGTGCTTTCATAAAATCCAAATCGAGATGTGGATCATAATCCAAACGGGATTCACACTTCCGACTAACGAAGTGGGTGAATCCTTGGATTATGACCAATGGACCATTGCGACAAAATGACAAGTCGAAGCCGACGCCAAGGCAACTCAAATCCTTCAATGCGGCTTGTCTAAGGAGGAATTAAATGGCGTCGGCCCCTTCATAAGCGCAAAGGACCTTTGGACAAAGCTAGTGGAGCTACACGAAGGGACCGATGAAGGCAAGGTATGTAAGCGTGATCTTTTATTTAATAAACTATATAATCTAAAAATGCAGGAACACGAGTCCGCGACGCAACTTCATGCCCGCGTCCAAGACATAGTCAACAATCTACACGCGATCGAGCAAAAGGTCGAAAACCGCGACCTTATAAGGTATGTCCTAAACTCCTTTCCGAGGACTACCTTGTGGGCATCCATGGTCGATGCCTACAAGGTCTCCAAGGATCTTTCGAAACATAGGTTAGATGAACTATTTTCTGATTTTAAACTTCATGAGCAGTCTAACTCGAAACCCTAGAAGGGTATAGCACTTTTTGCAGGTTCAAGGAATAAAACCGCAAGCAAGCCACCCCCAAAGGAAGAAGAGGATGAGTCCGATTCGGAGGTCGACTCGGAAATGGAGGTCGAACTAGTCAACCTAGTTCGGAGGATAGTCAAGGGCCAAAAATGAACCGTCACTCGACCCAACGAAGGTAAGCCTAAAAGTTCAAATATTAGATGTTATGAATGCAACAGGTTTGGACATATCAAGTCCGAATGCCCAAAACTCAAGAGCAAAGCACCAAAACACAAAAAGGCACTCAATGCTACTTGGGAAGAAGCATCCGAGGAAGAAGATAATGATCGTGTTCTCATGGCTAAACCAGTGGAATCAGAGACGGAGTCAGAACTGGAACCTGAATCAGAAACCGAAGATGAGTCGGACTGCGAAGCATTATTCAAGACAAGCCACGGATACACATCCGGTTCAAAAGATACACTCAAGGTAAGTCGGTCTCTCATTAGTACACTTTATAGTGCAATTAAGTTTTTAACTAGAAAGTTAGCTAAGTCTGAGTCCAAGGTCGAGACCCTAGTTGAGGAAGTTAAACTCCTCAAACACGAGGTCTCCCTAACCTCTTCGACTAGTCGAGTTCAAGAGGAGGACTCAACTCGGGTTGAAAAACTTGAAGTTGAGAACTCACTCTTGAAGAGTCAAGTCGAAGATCTTAGGAATACGTTTGAAAGGTTTACTTTGGGATCCAAAGGTCTTGACCTCCTACTTGGATCGCAAAGAACCGTGTACAAAAAGGCCAGGCTAGGGTTTAGCTCAAATACGATCAACAAGTCGTATATGTCGATTGTAAGTCGACATAAAAAACATGTCCAAGCATGGGTCCCTAAGACCACCTTAATTTCAAACTTAGGATCGAACCAGTATTGGGTTCCCAAGGACCAAATCCACTATGTAAAGAGACCGAATTGATTCAACGGTCCAGGGGGAGCTAGTACGAAACTTGTTTGTGTTTTAACCTAGAAATTGCATGCTTAGATTTTTATTTAGTTTGATTTTCTTTTTAGAAGGTTAGATAGTACTATAACTCGTCAAAACTTGATAACATAGTACCAGGACGCGGCGAGATGATAGTACGCTAGGAAAGCGGAGCCTTATGTATTCGGGCTAGATAAGGCGTATCAAGTTCAGTGCACTTGACCGAGCGGAACTAGCTGAAGCTACCTCGCCGTATCCTAGACTAGTTAGACCAGGAAGTGGTCTTAGGTAAGTCAAGTCTCTATTTTCTTGAAAATGGCTTTGTCTAAGGAAGTGGTCATTGTTCCAATCAAAGAAGGCCTCTGTGCCTCGCCACGACCTGGAAGCCATGATCTTAAAAAGGTGACTTGATAAGCCTAAGGTCAAATCCAAATCTAACGCAAGGTTGACAAGTGTTTAAGTCATTAAATTTAAATCAAGTAAAATTGGAAGACATCTCACAAGAACATATAGGGTTAACGTGTTTGATCATGTAGACATGGATGAGATGATTTAGGTTAATAATTTTCAACCAATCTTTAATAAATCCAATATCCGATCCAACTACCTTGCGTGTAGGATCAATGGATGTTGAACAGTGGTTGCTCCCGACACATGACCGGGGATCAACTCAAGTTTTTGAAGCTTCGATTCAAACAACAAGGATCGGTAGCCTTCGAAAATAATGGCAAGCTCAAAATCATCGGATCAGGTGATATTGAGCTTAACTCAAATTTTGTTATTCAAAATGTTTTATTAGTAGAAAATTTTCAATATAATTTACTTAGTGTAAGCCAATTGTGTGATAATAACTATAAGGTCATAATTCTAGAAAATGAATGCGTAATTAATACAAATGAAACTTCTAAAACAATTCTTAAGGGAACTAGAAATAATAATATTTACACTATTAACTTAACTAACTCCTCAACTAAGTGTCTTATGACATGGCAAGAGGAATCATGGTTGTGGCACCGACGACTCGGTCACTCACACTAAAGACTCATCCACAAGATGAGTCAGAGTGACTTAGTCAGAGGTTTGCCTAACCTCAATAACTTGGATAATAAAATATGTAATGCTTGTCAACAAGGTAAACAATCTAGGACACAACATCAACTAACTAATCAAGAATGAATCAAAAGTGTGCTTGAGCTCCTACACATGGATCTATTTGATTCACACGGAGCTAAGTCACTTAATGGAAGTAAATTCTGCTTAGTCATAATTGATGACTATTCTAGATTTACTTGGGTTAGGTTCATCAAACACAAAAGTGATACCCTAGATCAATTAATCAATCTATTTTAATTAATAGAAAATCAACAAAGCATTAAAATCAAAAGACTTAGGACTGATCATGGTGGTGAATTCGAGAACCATAGGTTTACAGAATTCTGTAACCTAAATGGATACCACCATGAGTTCTCTTGCTCTAGAACTCCACAACAAAATGGCCTAGTAGAACGCAAAAATAGAACCCTACAAGAAGCCGCTAGGACAATGTTAAACGAGTATAACCTACCCGATAGGTTTTGGGCGGAAGCCGTGAGTACGACATGCTATGTCCAAAATAGGATCCTTATGGTAAAGAGGCACCTTAAGACCTCATATGTGATTTATCACGATAAAATACCTAACATCAAGTACTTTAGGGTATTTGAGTGTAAGGTACATATCCTAAACACTAAGGATTACCTAGGGAAATTTACATCCAAAACCACGATCGGAATCTTTCTAGGATACTCGACTACAAGTAGAGCTTATAGAGTATATAACCATGACACTCTTAGAGTCGAAGAGACTATTAATGTAGTATTTGATGAAGGACATGAACCTACAAAACCCCCGGCAACCCCAATTAGCGAGCCGATTCATACTAGACCTAACTCTGATCTGGAGATCAGGTCTAGTGTTAATCCTAATCTAAGTCAACCAAGTCACTCTAATGACCAAGTGATAGATGACTCTAACCAAACTAGAACTCAAACGAATCATCCTATTGATTAAGTTGTAGACACAAACCTAAATCCAACTAGGACTCAAACGAATCATCCTATCGACCAAGTGATAGGTGATCCAAGTCTAGGAGTTCGAACTAGAGCCTCATACAGAAACCTTAGTCAAATCTCCTTAATTTCTAAAATTGAACCCAAGACTATTGAACAAGCTCTTCTTGATCCCGATTGGATTATTGCAATGCAAGAAGAGTTGGCTCAATTCACTAGGAACGAAGTATGGGAATTAGTAGCACCACCTAAAGATAAAACAATCATTGGAACAAGGTGGGTGTTTAGAAACAAACTTGATGATAAAGGTGAAGTGGTTAGAAATAAAGCTAGACTAGTCGCTAAAGGATTTACTCAAGTCGAAGGTTTAGATTACGACGAGACCTATGCCCCAGTAGCTAGATTAGAGTCCATTCGAATGCTATTAGCGTATGTAGCACATCAAGGATTTAAGTTGTTTCAAATGGATGTGAAATCTGTGTTCTTAAATGGATACATTAAAGAAGAAGTTTATGTTAGTCAACCCCCCGGTTTCGAAAGTTTAGACAAACCCGACCATGTCCTTAGGTTAAAGAAAGCTCTCTATGGACTTAAACAAGCTCTTCGAGCTTGGTACGAGAGACTTTCAATTTATCTTAAGTCCAAAGGTTTTAACCAAGGTGTAGTGACCCAACTCTTTTCGTAAAAACCTTAGGTAAAGACATATTCATAGCCCAAATCTACGTAGATGATATTATTTTCGGAACCACCAACTCAATCATACTAAATGAGTTCATTTCACTTATGGAAAGTGAATTTGAAATGAATTTAGTAGGCGAGTTAAGCTTCTTTTTAGGTCTACAAATTAAACAAACTAAAGATGGAATATACCTACATCAATGCAAATATACTAGGGAATTAATTAAATGCTTTGGAATGCAATACACTAAAATTATTAATACCCCAATGTCAACTAATGTGAATATAGAAGAAGATGTAATCGGAAATTCAATTGATTTAAAATACTATAGGAGCGTAATAGGGAGTCTCCTTTACTTAATTGTAAGCCGACCCGATATCTTATTTGTAGTAAGTATGTGCGCAAGGTTCCAAACCTGTGCCAAGGAGTCTCACCAAACTCTAGTCAAGCGTATCCTTAGATATCTAAAGGGTACACTTAATGTCGGTATTTGGTACCCTAGATCTACCGAGTTCGAACTAACCGACTACTCCGATTTGGACTATGCCGGTAGTAAGCTCGATAGAAAGAGTACAAGTGGTTGTTGTCAACTTCTCGGCTAGAGTCTAGTGAGTTAGTGCAGTAGGAAGCAACACTGTGTTGCCTTATCTACCACCGAAGCCGAATACATCGCGATGGGTGAGTGTGTCACTCAGCTTCTTTGGATGAAGCACACTCTCCGCGACTTTAAGTTAGACTTTACAAATACTAAACTTCACGTAGATAACATTAGTTCAATTAATCTTACTAAGAATCCGATATGTCACTCTAGGACAAAACATATAGAGGTCAAACACCATTTCATTCGAGAACATATGGCCAACGGAGCCATATAACTCGAATACGTCGAATCGAAGTCTAACTTGGCAGACCTATTTACTAAACCCCTACCCAAAGCCGAATTTAGTCTATTAAGATGAAAATTGGGCATGTTCATAGTAGAATAGGACTTTGCAAATTATATTACTACTATTTCATACTTTTCATTTTTCATGGAACTAGTATAGGACATACCTTAGATATCATGCACCTATAGATTTAAGGAGCCAATACATCTCACAACACATAGGACTAATGTGTTTGTGTACTTAGCCACGTAGATGGGCATGAGATGTTAGGACCTTACTCCTGGTTCCAGATGTAGAGCTAGTGCATCGCCATGAACCACAAAGTATAATCATACATACTAACCGACTCTGACCATGACTGGTTGATCTTTCATATCAATCAAGCCAAATATGAGTCAAACATTTTATAGATGAGCTTATTTTTAGCATATTATTTTCAAAATAATGTGGAACATGCTTCGACATTAAATTTAATACTTATTTTCCACACACCCTTCCACTTTTCGAAATATGGCAAAAGGGGGAGAAAAAGGCCAAAGTTAAGGGATCAAAAATTTTCATGGCCAAAAGTTAAGTAAATATTTACTTAACTTTAAGTTTTAAAAATTTACTTAAAAGGAACTTGTTGGGATGTATACTGAAAGCCTAGCTCTTTTGTATGAACATCTTTATTTTGAAATAAGAATCACATGATCATTGTTTGCATATTTTTATGATTATGCAAAATTGTCTAATATTTTACATTGTAGATAACATGGTGCTTGGGTGTGACACAGAAGATCATGTTATCAGTCCCTTGTAGAATATAAGTAGAGGCACACAACCAAGATGGTTTTGGACAAACCATTGGTATGGTTGTAGTGTAGCTTGGTATTGTTTTGTCTTGAACATAGAGTTACACTAGTACACTTAGGTGTATTGAGCAGGACCGACATAGAGGTGATTTAATTTATTGCTGACTACATAATTGAATCGGACCTCGGATATTATGTTGTACATGCTCTTAATTCCGATATAATAACGGGCACATGGACTTAATATTTATTTCTTTTATTTACCAGAGGGTGAGATTTCTATGGATTAAATCAATATGCCCGGTAAGTTGGGAAATGATATTATTTACATGGTGTGCCATTGATTATAGGAGGAAACCGTGTCCTATATATTAGGTTGATGATGTCCCCTTGAGGAGCTCATAAGGTTCATCATGTAAACCCTGCAAGTTGACTTAGTCAACATGATGATAAGGTTGAGTGGTACTACTCGAGGAGTTAGATGTTGATTAATTGATGGTCAGTAAATCAATTAATTGACGGACATTCGATATCTTAAACACGGGGAGATGGATGTACAAATAATATATGGAGCCCATATTAATTTATGGGGGTTGGTGAGGTAGTTCGATGATGATCCTCTAGTGAAATGGAACATCATTGATGGATCAAGTTTGAGTGGTTCCGATCCATCGGGTGGCCAAGACCCAACTCCTCCTCATGGCCCCTATCGTAGCCTAATATAAACATCATGAAGTCTAGATCAAATGATGAAAAACAAATCTCTAGATCCGACGGTTGAGATTAATTCTCTAGATCCGACGGTTGAGATTAATTCTCTAGAACCGACGGTTGAGATTAATTCTCTAGAACCAATGGTTGAGATTAATTCTCTAGATCTGACGGTTGGGATTAAATCTCTAGAACCGATGGTGGAGATTAAAATCTCTACAACCAACGGTTGAGATTAAATCTCTAGATTCGACGGTTGAGATTAAATCTATAAAACAAATGAAGGAGATTAATCCAAGGCAAAAACCCAACTCTATATATAAGGCTTATTGGGTTGGGCGGCAAGAATGATGGATTGTTTAGGGGATTAGGGTTTGCTTCCTTTGGAGGCAAGAAACCCTAGTTGGTTTTAAATTTTTGGGCGGCTAGGGTTTGGGAGAAAAGATGGGCGGCAACAAGTGGAAGATGAGTTTTCTTCTTCTTCCTAAGGCATGGCCGGTCCCTTCCTTCTACCCTCTACCTTGGTCGGTCCACACTCTATCCTTCTTCCCCTCTTCCATGGCCGACACATAGAAGATGGCTTTCAAAGAGATTAGGGTTTTGCCTTTCCTTTGGTTTGGCGGCAAGAAATCCTAGGTTAGGGTTTGGTTGGGCGGCTAGGGTTTGGAAGTTGGAGTGGGCGGCAACTATAGGAGAGGTTCTCTTCTTCTTCCTAAGGTGTTGTCGGGACCTATCTCTATTCCCTCTACCTTGGTCGGCGCTCAATTCATTCCTCTTCTCCTCTTTATTTCATCTTGGCCAGCGGCACTAGAAGCTAGGGTTTGTCCCTAGTTTGGTTCCTTGGTGGTTTCCATTATATTCTCTCTATTCTTGGGGCCGACGGCATCAATCCTTTGTCGATTGGTGGTTGGCTCAAGCAAGAAGGGAAAGAGAGTTCTTCTTTCTTTGGATTGAAGAAGATCTAGGAAGTTTCAACTTGTAGAGGATCTTCACCCACACGAAATCTACAAGGAGGTTAGGACATATGATAGAAGATCAAGAGGTATAAAAGTTTTACAACTTTTATTATTGTTCTTTACATGTTCTTATTGATATGCTAGCTTATGTTCTTTATGTTAGTATGTGTTGATTATACTAGTTTATATTTGTATGTATTTTTATAATCATGGACTCCAAAGATAAACACAAAAACCGGCGATCTGTCCGTCGTCTCTTCCGCGGCTAACTGACTAGAAGAGTTGATCGCTTGAACAACAAGTTTGTTCAAGCGATCGCTCGAGTCGTTTGCACGATGACGAATTGGTTGTGCTAAGGAAACTCATCCCATCCGGATTATTTTTCATTAGTGAAAATTTTAATCCGGGGACATGGGAGCAGATGAGCATCCGAGCTAGCATGCCATTCCTTACAAATGGTATCAGAGCAACGGTTTCCGGTTTTGTGTGTTTTGGATTCGATTACTTTTCACGCACTTATCATATATTGTGTATGCCAGATAATAGTAGGATGTGCGTAGGCTAACTTTTTGGTTGCAGGCATAAGATCCAACTAATATGGCTATATATGTGTGTATGTGATTGCATATGTGTGTGATTGTATATTATTTGAATCCTCGGGGTTGACGAGGCTAAATTAGTATTTAATTTTTGTAATTGAATACGACATTGTTTAGCCACTCTTTATTTTATTTTACTTTCGATCTAGATTTTATGTACACTCCCTCGTGGAGTATAGGATCGATGGATGTAAAATAAAATAGGTTTTATTCTCGGCTCGGATCTCCAGATGGCTCATACATGGCGTAGGAGGAGCGAACGAGGTGGCGACACGACGGGACGCATATTGGAGAACAATGCGATAGTAGTTGGGAAAATTCTGTTTTTTCCATATTTATTGCTGATTTGTTTTATATGCATGTTGTGTGTGCTTGAAAATTTTTTATTTTCAATTTACTAAGTGGGAGAGGGATATTTTAATTAATTCCCGCGGCCTCCATTACAATTTGACGTGTGATGCAACAAACTTGCGCGTCAGCTCTGAGTACCTTCCTCCCCATCGGATGAGTTTGTTTGCGGATCACTAGGTCAAATAATGGTTATAGAAAATTATCTAGGAGCGTGTGTACTTCCACAGCGGTAAGACACATAATCTGAAATAATTCCCTTAGTACCGTGTAATGGTGCACACTTAGATGCAAATAAAAAAAGTAGTTTTATTTGTAGGGCCGAAGAGAAACCAACTATTAATTTTATTTGTCAAA
This sequence comes from Wurfbainia villosa, assembly GCA_025175895.1. Lineage (NCBI taxonomy): Eukaryota > Viridiplantae > Streptophyta > Magnoliopsida > Zingiberales > Zingiberaceae > Wurfbainia > Wurfbainia villosa. The sequence continues at coordinate 93,113,975 of CM045996.1, forward strand.
AGTAAGGTTGACAAGATAATAAAATTAATGTGTTAAACCTCCTCTTACAAATGTAGAATTCGTATACGTCCACACTATCGTGGCATGCGATATTCTCGGTGTTTGAGGTGTTGGTTGATTTCGAAATTTTATTGTTTGAGGAATCAATAATTTTTATTGAAATCTACAGTAATAATAAACATGTTGTGTGTGCTTGAAAATTCCTCATTTTCAATTTACTAAGTGGGAGAGGGACATTTTAATTAATTCCCGTGGCCTCCATTACAATTTGACATGTGATGCAACAAACTTGCGCATCGGCTCTGAGTGCCTTCCTCCCCATCGGATGAGTTTGTTTGCGGATCACTAGGTCAAATAATGATTATAGGAAATTATCTAGGAGCGTGTGTACTTCCTGTAAGGCACATAATCCGAAATAATTCTCTTAGTACCGTGTAATGGTGCACACTTAGATGCAAATAAAAAGTATCCTCCCCATCGGAGTCACTGCTTTTATTTGTAGGGCCAAAGAGGAACCAACTATTAATTTTATTTGTCAAAAAGTAAGGTTGATAAGATAATAAAATTAATGGGTAAAACCTCCTCTTACAAATGTAGAATTCGTATACGTCCACACTATCGTGGCAGCGATATTCTCGGTGTTTTGAGGTGTTGGTTGATTTCGAAATTTTATTGTTTGAGGAATCAATAATTTTTTGAAATCTAAAGTAATGATCTATGTGATTCTTAGGATTTTCAAAATTGACTTTCAATCCACTTACTGTGATACTAAAAGAAATAAACTTACTGTACCTAAATAATGTTGATTGGAAAAGATTCTAGATATTGTCTTATTTGCTAATTGTTGGATCGAAGCGGATCACTAGAGGGGGGGGTGAATAGCGATAAAAACTTTTCTTTTAAATCGTTCGATAGACAATTAAATCCAGCAGAAATGTAAATAAAAACTAAATGAGACAAATAGTTTTTTTACTTGGTTCATAGCCTTCGGTTACTACTCCAAGGCCCTAACGGTCCTAGACCGTGTACGGAGGGCAATTCACTAAAACACTCCTCCTCGTTGGAGGTAGGAGTTTTACGATTACAAAAGCCTTCGAAGCAAAAAGATAGAGAGACAAACCCTCTCTTCTATTAAAGTAAAATGCAACGAAAAGCCTCGATTAAAAAGAATTACAATTTTGAAAGCAATAACAAATTAAGATTATACCAACAACTAAACAAAAGAAACTTTAAGCTAGGGTTGTTGGCAGCACTTCGTTGTTGTAGAGTCGTCGGAGGGTTGCAGCGTAACGGAGGCTTTTGAGCACTTAGAATTAAGGATGAAACCCTAGGTTTGGCCCTCCTTTTATAGCCTTTAAGCCCCTCAACGAATGGGTCTTCAACCAATCACAAATGGGCACAAAACTCCTTGAAAAATGGTGATAAAGCTTGACTCCTCGAGGCTGATTTTTGACCACCGGTTGAACTAGCTGGTTGAACTGGCGCCGGTTGAATTGGCGCCGGTTGAACTGGCCGGTTGAACTGATGGCCAGGATTTTTGACTACAATAAAGAGTTAGGTCAAAATATAAGTAGATTCGACGGCCACTTGCCATCCGATCTCAACATAGACCTTCCATGGGAAGTCTTGGGTCGGATCGTCGCCTAAGATCATCCCCGTAAAGAGGATACGACCTCACTTACGCTCGCACACACGAGCTTACCTCGATACTTACGTGTCGCTTTTGCTTCCGGCCTTCCACTCGATTCCTTCGTCTCCCTCCGAAGTTACTCGAGTGTCGCCCGACCACCGCGGCTTCCTCCGGGTGTCGCTAGCCTTCAGCTCCAGCATTGAGACTTTTCTGCACACTTGATTTAGCTCGTGAGATAACAATATAAGCTTAACTTTATATCATTTACTATAATCAAAACTTAGGTTCGACTTAGGTGCCCACTGCACCAACAATCTCCCCCTTTTTGATTTATGGCAAACCCACATACAAAGTTAAGACAAAAATAAGTATGAGATTATGCATGAATGAGTAGGAGTATATAAAAATTCTTTTTCAAGTGCTCCCCCTTGAGGAATCCTCCCCCTTGACCGAGGGTGAGTACTTGAGAAAGGGTTTTAACTCTCCCCCTTGATATTTGCTACTAAGAAAAAGAATTAAGTAACCGAAATTACTTAATATTGGCCATAGTGTTTAAAATAATTTTTAAGTTAAGAAACCAAATGATTTCTTAACCTTGGCCTTTAAAAGTTAAATAAGTTTTCAAAACATAAAGTTAACTTTTTGTTTAATTATGAAGTAAGAGTTAAGTTATCAAAAAAATTTTTTGACCCCTTAACTTTTGTCCTTTTTCTCCTTTTTCTCCCCCTTTTGTCGTATATCGAAAAGAGTAAGGGGTGTGTGGAAAACAAAATAAATGTTAAATTTAAAGTCCAAGCATATTCCACATTTTTATTTTTAAAAATAATATACTGAAAATAAGTTCATCTATAAAATGTTCGACTCATATTTGCCTTGATTGATATGAAGGATCAACCAGTCCTGGTCAGAGTCGGTTAGTATGTATAATTATACTCCGTGGTTCATAGCGATGCACTAGCTCTACATCTGGAACCAGGAGTAAGGTCCTAACATCTCACGCCCATCTACGTGGCTAAGTACACAAACACATTAGTCCTATGTGTTGTGAGATGTATTGGCTCCTTAAATCTATAGGTGCATGATATCTAAGGTATGTCCTATGCAAGTTCCATGAAAAAAAAGTAACAAATAGTAGTAAGAAAATATAATTTGTAAGTTCCTATTCTATTACGCACATGCCTAATCTTCGTCTCAAGAGACTAAATTCGGCTTCGGGTAGTGCTTTAGTAAATATTTCTGCTAGGTTAGACTTCGAGTCAACATATTCGAGTTGTATGGAGCCGTTGGCTACATGTTCTCAAATGAAATGGTGTTTTACCTCTATATGCTTTGTCCTTGAATGGCATATAGGGTTCTTAGTTAGATTTATCGAACTTATGTTGTCTACAAAAATTTTAGTTTTGGTGAAGTCCAACCTAAAGTCTCGGAGAGTATGCTTCATCCAAAGAAGCTGAGTTACACACTCACCCATCACAACGTATTCGGCTTCGATGGTAGATAAGGCAACACAATGTTGCTTCCTACTGCACCAACTCACTAGACTTGAGCCTAGTAGTTGACAACAACCACTCGTGCTCTTTCTATCGAGTTTACTACCGACATAATCCGAATCGGAGTAGCCGATTAGTTCGAACTCTGTAGATCTAGGGTACAAAATACCAACGTTAAGTGTACCCTTAAGATATCTAAGGATACGCTTAACTAGGGTTAGGTGAGACTCCTTAGCACAGGTTTGAAACCTGGCGCACATACTTACTGCGAATAGGATGTCGGGTCGACTTGCAATTAAGTATAGGAGACTTCCTATCGCGCTCCTATAGTACTTTAAGTCAATGGACTTACTTTCTAGGTCTTCTCCTATGTTAACATTAATCGGCATTGGGGTGTTTATTATCTTAGCGTCTTGCATTCCAAATCTTTTAATTAACTCCTTAGTGTATTTTTGTTGATATAGGTATATACCATCCTTAGTTTGTTTAATTTGTAGACCTAAAAAGAAACTTAACTCGCCTACCAAGTTCATTTCAAACTCACTTTGCATGAGTGAAATGAACTCGTTTAGTAAGGCTGAGTTAGAGGTTCCAAAAATTATATCGTTTACGTAAATTTGAGCTATGAATATTTCTTTACCTAAGGTTTTTACGAAGAGAGTTGGGTCAACTAAGCCTTGGTTAAACCCTTTTGACTTAAGATGGATTGAAAGTCTCTCGTACCAAGCTCAAGGAGCTTGTTTAAGTCCATAGAGAGCTTTCTTAAGTTTTAGAACATGGTCGGGTTTATCTAGATTTTCGAACCCGGGGGGGTTGGCTAACATAAACTTCTTCTTTAATGTATCCATTTAAGAATGCCGACTTAACATCCATTTGAAACAGCTTAAATCCTCGATGTGCGGCATAAGCTAGCAACATTCGAATGGATTCGAGTCTAGCTACTGGGGCATAGGTTTCGTCATAATCTAAGCCTTCGACTTGACTAAACCCTTTGGCGACTAACCTAGCCTTGTTTCTAACTACTTCACCTTTATCATCAAGCTTATTTCGAAACACCCACCTTGTTCCAATTATCGTTTTGTCTTTAGGTGGTGGTACTAATTCCCACACTTCATTCCTAGTAAATTGAGCTAGCTCTTCTTGCATTGCAATAATCCAATTGGGATCAAGAAGAGCTTGTTCAATTGATTTGGGTTCTATCTTTGAAATTAAGGAAATTTAACTAAGGTTCCTATAGGATGCTCTAGTTCGAACTCCTAGATTAGGATCTCCTATCACTTGATCGATAGGGTGGTTAGTCTGAATCCTAGATTGGGTTGGGTTTGTGTCACCTAATGCTTGATCAATGGGGTGACTTGGTTGAACATTAGTTTGTTGGAGTCATCTATCACTTGATCAATAGAGTGACTTGGTTGACTTAGGTTAGGATTAACACTAGATCTGGATCAGAGTTAGGTCTAGTATGAATCGGCTCGCTAATTGGGGTTGCCGGGGGTTTTGTAGGTTCATGTCCTTCATCAAATACTACATTGATAGTCTCCTCGACTCTAAGGGTGTCGTGGTTATATACTCTATAAGCTCGACTTGTAGTCGAGTATCCTAGAAAGATTTCGGTCGTGGTCTTGGATGTAAATTTCCCTAGGTAATCCTTAGTGTTTAGGATATGTACCTTACACCCAAATACCCTAAAGTACTTGATGTTAGGTATTTTATCGTGATAAATCTCGTATGAGGTCTTAAGGTGCCTCTTTACCATAAGGATTCTATTTTGGACATACTCAGCTACGCCCAAAACCTATCGGGTAGGTCATATTCGTTCAACATGGTCCTAGCGGCTTCTTGTAGAGTTCGGTTTTTCCGCTCCACTAGGCCATTTTGTTGAGGGGTCCTAGGGCAAGAGAATTCATGGTGGTATCCATTTAGGTTACAGAAGTCGGTGAACCTTTGATTTTCGAATTCACCACCATGATCGCTTCTAATTCTTTTAACCTTAAGGTTTTTTTGATTCTCGATTAATTTGAATAAATTGATTAATTGATCTAGGGTATCATTTTTATGTTTGATGAACCTAACCCAGGTAAACCTGGAGTAGTCGCCAATTATGACTAAGCAATATTGACTTTTATTGAGTGACTTGGCTCCATGTGAATCGAATAGATCCATATGCAGGAGCGCAAGTACACTTGAGGTTCGCTCTGGTTAGTTAACTTGTGTTGTGTCCTAGGTTGTTTTCCTTGTTGACAAGCATTACAGATTTTATTAACCAAGTTGTTGAGGTTGGGTAAGCCTCTGACTAAGCCACTCTGACTCATCTTGTGGACGAGTCTTGAGTGCGAGTGACCGAGTCGTCGGTGCCACAACCATGATTCCTCTTCCTGTGTCATAAGACATTTTCTTTGAGGATTTGATTAAGTTAATTGTGTAAATGTTATTTGTCCTAGTTCCTTTGAGTATTGTTTTAGCTGTTTTATTTGTTTTAATTACACATTCATTTTCTAAAAATACGACCTTATAGTTATTGTCACATAATTGGCTTACGCTAAGCAGGTTATATTCAAAATTCTCTACAAGTAATACATTTTTAATAACAAAATTTGAGTTAAGCTCGATATCACATGATCCGATGATTTTGAGCTTGCTTATTCCCAAAGGCTACCGATCCTTGTCGCTTGAATCAAGCTTTGTGAATTTGAGTTGATCCCCGATCATATGTCCGAGCAACCGTCCAACATCCATTGATCCTACACACAAGGTGGTTGGATTGGATGTTAGATTTTAAAAAAATTGGTTGTAAGTTGTTAAACCTAGGTCATCTCACCTGTCTATATGATCAATCATGTTATACTTATGTGTTTTTTGTGAGATGACTTCCAATTAAGTTGATTAAGTGCATTTATGTTTAAGTAATGTTAGATTTGGATTTGACCCTAGGCTTGTCAAGTTTACCTTTTCAAGATCATGGCTTCCAGGTCGTGGCGAGGCACAGGGGCCTTCTTTTATCGGATCATCGACCACTTCCTTAGACAAAGCCATTTTCAAGAAAATGATGACTTGACTCACCTAAAATTATTTCCTCGTCTAACTAGTTATTTTTTAAAAGAGGCTCCCCGAGGCTCAATCTTTTCGAAGGATTTTAGTTGATTATTTGAAAAGAGGCTCCCCGAGGCTCAATCTTTTCGAAGGATTTTAGTTGGTTATTTGAAAAGAGGCTCCCCGAGGCTCAATCTTTTCGAAGGATTTTAGTTGGTTATTTACGTATTCTAAGTGAGTTCACGAAAGAAAAAAAAAATCTAAGCATGCAATTTCTAAGTTAAAACACAAACATGTTTTGTACTGGGTCCCCCTAGACCGTTGAATCGGTTCGGTCTATCCACATAGTGGATTTGGTCCTTGGGAACCCAGTACGAGTTGGATCCTAGAGTTGAAATCAAAGTGGTCTTAGGGACCCATGCTTGGACACATTTTTTATGTCTACTTACGATTGACATATACGACTTATTGGTCGTGTTTGAGCTAAACCCTAGTCCGGCCTTGTTGTACACGGCCCTTTGCGATCCAAGTAGGAGGTCTAGTCCTTTGGATCCCAAAGTAAACATTTCCAACGTATTCCTAAGATCTTCGACTTGACTTTTTAAGAGTGAGTTCTCAACTTTGAGTTTTTCAACCCGAGTTGAGTCCTTCTCTTGAACTCGACTAGTCGAAGAGGTTAGGGAGACCTCGTGTTTGAGGAGTTTAACTTCCTCAACCAGGGTCTCGACCTTGGACTCGGACTTAGCTAACTTCCTAGACAAAAACCTAACCGTATTATGTAAAGTATTAAATAAGGTTCGACTCACCTTAAGGATATCTTTTGAACCGGATGCGTATCCGTGGCTTGACTTGAAGGTAGCTTCGTAGTCCGAGTCATCCTCAGGTTCTGACTCAAGTTCAGGTTCGGTCTCCGTGTCGGAATCAATCGATTTCGCCATGAAGACGTGGTCTTCATCTTCTTCGGATGACGCTTCTTCCCATGTCGCATTGAGGGCCTTCTTGTGCTTAGGTGCTTGGTGGTTGAGCTTGGGGCACTCGGACTTTATATGTCCAAACCTGTTACACTCATAACACCTAATATTATAACTTTTAGGCTTACCTTGGTTGGGTCGAGTTGTGGTTCTCTTTGGTCCCTTGGCTATCCTTCGAGCTAGGTTCATTAGTTCGACAGTCAATTCCGGGTCAACTTCTTCTTCCGACTCATCTTCCTCCTCAGTTGGTGGTGGCTTGCTTGCGATTTTCTTCTTCTTTGAACCTGCAAACAAGGCTATACCCCTCTCGGGTTCCGAGTTGGACTGCTCATGTAATTCAAAATCCGAAAAGAGTTCATCTAATCTAAGTTTAGAAAGGTCTTTGGAGACCTTGTAGGCATCGACCATGGATTCCCACAAGGTAGTCCTCGGAAAAGAGTTTAGAACATAAATTATAATGTCGAGGTTTTCGACCTTTTGCCCGATTGCGTGTAGGTTGTTGACTATGTCTTGGACACGGGCGTGGAGTTGCGTCGCAGACTTGTGTTCCTGCATTTTTAGTGTGTACAATTTATTGAACAACAAATCACGTTTGCAAACCTTAGCTTGATCCGATCCTTCGTGTAACTCGATCAGCTTTGTCCAAAGGTCCTTTGCGCTAATGAAGGGGCCGACGCGATTTAACTCCTCCTTGGACAAGCCGCATTGGAGGATTTGTGTTGCCTTGGCGTCGGCTTCGACTTGTCATTTTGTCGCAATGGTCCATTGATCATAATCCAAGGAGTCACCCACTTCATTAGTCGGAAGTGTGAAACCCGTTTGGATTATGATCCACATCTCGATTTGGGTTTTGAGAAAGCATTCCATCCGACCCTTCCAATAACGGAAGTCATCTCCGTTGTAAAACGGAGGTCGGACGGTGCTAAAACCCTCGAGATGGGCCATTAGAACAAAAGACAAAAAGGGACGAAGATGAAGAAACTAGTAACGACAAAAACATAAAACAAGGTACCAAGACTCGCATCTTGGATTAGTAGTGCGGGAGTAAATTTAACAAAGTGAAATAAATCAGAAATAAACAGAAATAAAAGAAAAATAAATCTGTGAAAAATGGCTAGATTGGTGGTTTCACCAAATCTTAGCAACCCCCGGCTCTGATACCAATTGTTGGATCGAAGCGGATCGCTAGAGGGGGGGTGAATAGCGATAAAAACTTTTCTTTTAAATCGTTCGATAGACAATTAAACGCAGCAGAAATGTAAATAAAAACTAAATGAGACAAATAGTTTTTTTACTTGGTTCGTAGCCTTCGGCTACTACTCCAAGGCCCTAACGGTCCTAGACCGTGTACGGAGGGCAATTCACTAAAACACTCCTCCTCGTTGGAGGTAGGAGTTTTACGATTACAAAAGCCTTCGAAGCAAAAAGATAGAGAGACAAACCCTCTCTTCTATTAAAGTAAAATGCAACGAAAAGCCTCGATTAAAAAGAATTGCAATATTGAAAGCAATAACAAATTAAGATTATACCAACAACTAAACAAAAGAAACTTTAAGCTAGGGTTGTTGGCAGCACTTCGTTGTTGTAGAGTCGCTGAGAGTTGCACAGAATCTGAGGCTTTTGATCACTTAGAATTAAGGATGAAACCCTAGGTTTGGCCCTCCTTTTATAGCCTTTAAGCCCCTCAACGAATGGGTCTTCAACCAATCACAAATGGGCACAAAACTCCTTGAAAAATGGTGATAAAGCTTGATCCTCGAGGCGGCTGAACTGGCCGATTGAACTGATGGCCAAGATTTTTTACTACAATAAAGAGTTAGCTCAAAATATAAGTGGATTTGACGACCACTTGTCGTCCGATCTCAACATAGACCTTCCATGGGAAGTCTTGGGTCTGATTGTCGCCTAAGATCATCCCCGTAAAGAGGATACGACCTCACTTACGCTCGCACACACGAGCTTACCTCGATACTTACGTGTCGCTTTTGCTTCCGGCCTTCCACTCGATTCCTTCGGCTCCCTCCGAAGTTACTCGAGTGTCGCCCGACCACCGCGGCTTCCTCCGGGTGTTGCTAGCCTTCAGCTCCAGCATTGAGACTTTTCTGCACACTTGATTTAGTTCGTGAGATAACAATATAAGCTTAACTTTATATCGTTTACTATAATCAAAACTTAGGTTCGACTTAGGTGCCCACTGCACCAACACTAAGGAGTACAAGTATGCTCTCTTCAAATAGTGTCCTCAAGCCATCGTTGCTCAAAAAGGGTTTCTACTTCTAAGCCGAAAGGCAAGAAGAAGAACAAACAAGGTGGAGCAAAGATGGTGGGGGGGGATCTCAGGGAAGAGTGAAGAAGCCGAAAGGCAAGTATTTCACTTGCAAGCAGGATGGACATTGGAAGAAGGACTATCCCAATCCAAAATAGAACAAAGGTATATCTTTTGGACTAGTCATTGAAACATGATTAGCGGTGATATCTACTGCACTGTGAGTTGATACGGAAGCCACTAATCATGTCTGCAACAATTTGCAGGGGTCCCAGGAAACCCGATGACTAGCTAAAGGGGAGATTACCATTTACTTGGGCAATACCATGATGGTGGCGGCTATTACAGTGGGAGAAGTTTTATTTATCTCTTGAGAATAATAAAACTTTGGTTCGAAAATTCCTTTATGTACCTTTATTTAGAAAGAATTTAGTTTCAGTGTCTAAATTATAATGGATGGATATTCTATTTCTATTAATGACAGAGTTGTTATAAAAGGAATAGGGAGAATATCTATTCAGGTACATTGAAAGGAAATTTGAACCAAAACCTCCCACGATGCAAATTGAAGTTAATAACTCATCTTCTAATTCCAATAAGAGAAAAGAACCTTCGAAGATGAACCAAACATATCTTTGACTTCTTAGGCTTGGTCACATTAACCTAAGCAGAATTCAATAGGTTGATAGCTGATGGACCTTTGGGTTCATTAGTGGTGGAGGATCTCCCAACCTGTGAATCTTGCTTGGAGGGTAAGATGACCAAGAGACCTCTCAAGGCCAAGGGGTATAGATACAAAGATGTGTTGGAATTGGTTTATTCTGATTCGTATGGTCCTATGTCTATCCAGACAAGAGGTAGTTTTGAACATTTCATCTTTTTCATAGATGATTGTTCAAGATACGGATAACACTACGATCTGATCATGGTGGTGAGTACCTCTTGGGGGAGTTTAGGAACTACTTATCAGAGGCTGAGATTCAATCCCAATTGACTGCACCTGGCACACCCCAGCAGAGCGAAGGAATAGGACTCTTATGGAGATGGTTAGATCGATGATGAGTTATTCTGACTTGTTTTATAGTCCTAGAGATCAGAGGGTGATCGTTAACACTAACACCAGATTTCTAGAGGAAGACTATGTGATAAAGCCACAAGCCCAAGAGTAAAATTGTTCTGGAAGAGTTAAAAAGGGAAGTCACTTCTTTAGTACCACCGGTACAAGAGGATATACCACATGTCACTGCACCGCGTGTCACAAAGGATACACAGATGATACCTCGTCGTAGTGGGAGGGTTGTTAGACAACCTCTTAGATTCATGTTTTTGGGTGAATCTTCTGATTTGGTCCCTAGCAAACATGAACCTGATCCCTAGACATACGACGAGACAATCCAAGATATAAATACAACATCTTGGCAAAGTGCAATGAATACTGAGATTGAATCTATGGATTCAAGTCAGGTCTAGGAGCTCTTATGCATTGCAGCTCATATGGATTATGAGGTGTGATAGATGGATGTCAAGATAGCTTTCCTTAATGGAAGTCTTGAGGAAAACATCTATATGAAGCAACCAGAGGGATTCATTGCTAAGGGCAAAGAGTGTATTGTATGTAAGCTTAATCGGTCCGTTTCTTGTACTGAAGCAAGCTTTGAGGTCTTGGAACATCCGCTTTGATCAAGATTGTGTCTAAGTATGAAGCTTGGGATTAGCACACTAACCTTGATCCCAAGGATGTGTCCCACTTCTCCCAAGTCCTTCAAAACTGTTTGGACAACCATACCCTTACGTCTGATAACACTCTGATATTGTTGCCAACTTCCAAAATGTCTTCTACGTATAGTACAAGAAATACCACTACGTTTCCGTCACATCTCTTGTATACACAAGACTCATCCGTGGGTTGCATGGATTGCGATTTCCAATCAGATAAAAATAATAAGAAGTCTACCTCAGGTTTTGTGTTTACTTTAGGAGGTGGAGCCATTGAATGGAGGAGTGCCCAGCAGAAATGCATGGCAGACTCCACCATGGAAGCTGAGTATGTGGCAGCCTATGAGGCGGCCAAAGAAGCTGAGTGGCTCAGGAACTTCCTGATGGACTTGGATGTGATTCCTGGTTTGTCCAGAACTATCACAATTTATTGTGATAATAATGGTGCAGTTTCAAACTCGAAGGAACCACGAGCCCATATGACTAGTAAACACATAGAGTGCGAGTACCACCTGATACGAGAAATCGTAAAGGAGGTAGAAGTTGTTGTCGCCTAGATTGCATCAAAGGATGACCTGGTAGACCCTTTCACTAAGGCCCTTCTAGCAAGAGCTTTGATAGGCATGTGGAGGGAAGGGGAATCAGATGTATGGCAGTATGATGACAGCATAGTCTTTTAGTATAAGTGGGAGATTGTTGAGATGTATACTGAAAGCCTAGCTCTTTTGTATGAACATCTTTATTTTGAAATAAGAATCACATGATCATTGTTTGCATATTTTTATGATTATGCAAAATTGTCTAATATTTTACATTGTAGATAACATGGTGCTTGGTGTGGCACAGAAGATCATGTTATCAGTTCCTTGTAGAATATAAGTAGAGGCTCACAACCAAGATGGTTTTGGACAAACCATTGGTATGGTTGTAGTGTAGCTTGGTATTGTTTTATCTTGAACATAGAGTTACACTAGTACACTTAGGTGTATTGAGCAGGACCGACACAGAGGTGATTCAATTTATTGCTGACTACATAATTGAATCGGACCTCGGATATTATGTTGTACATGCTCTTAATCCTGATATAATAACGGACACATGTACTTAATATTTATTTCTTTGATTTACCAGAGGGTGAGATTTCTATGGATTAAATCAATATGCCCGGTAAGTTGGGAAATGATATTATTTACATGGTGTGCCGTTGATTATAGGAGGAAACCGTGTCCTATATATTAGGTTGATGATGTCCCTTGAGGAGCTCATAAGGTTCATCATGTAAACCCAGCTGGTTGACTTAGTCAACATGATGATAAGGTTGAGTGGTACTACTCGAGGAGTTAGATGTTGATTAATTGATGGTCAGTAAATCAATTAATTGACTGACATTCGATATCTTAAACACGGGGAGATGGATGTACAAATAATATATTAAGCCCATATTAATTTATGGGGGTTGGTGAGGTAGTTCGATGATGATCCTCTAGTGGAATGGAACATCATTGATGGATCAAGATTGTGTGGTTCCGATCCATCGGGTGGCCAAGACCCAACTCCTCCTCATGGTCCCTATCGTAGCCTAATATAAACCTCATGAAGTCTAGATCAAATGATGGAAAACAAATATCTAGATCGCGGTTGAGATTAATTCTCTAGATCCGACGGTTGAGATTAATTCTCTAGAATCGACGGTTGAGATTAATTCTCTAGAACCGATGGTTGAGATTAATTCTCTAGATCCGATGGTTGGGATTAAATCTCTAGAACTGATGGTGGAGATTAAAATCTCTAGAACCAACGGTTGAGATTAAATCTCTAGATTCGACGGTTGAGATTAAATCTATAGAACCAATGGAGGAGATTAATCCAATGCAAAAACCCAACTCTATATATAAGGCTTATTGGGTTGGGCGGCAAGAATGATGGATTGTTTAGGGGATTAGGGTTTGCTTCCTTTGGAGGCAAGAAACCCTAGTTGGTTTTAAATTTTTGGCCGGCTAGGGTTTGGGAGAAAAGATGGGCAACAACAAGTGGAATATGAGTTTTCTTCTTCTTCCTAAGGCATGGCCGGTCCCTTCCTTCTACCCTCTACCTTGGTCGGTCCACACTCTATCCTTCTTCCCCTCTTCCATGGCCGGCACATAGAAGATGGTTTTCAAAGAGATTAGGGTATTGCCTTTCCTTTTGTTGGGCAGCAAGAAATCCTAGGTTAGGGTTTGGTTGGGCGGCTAGGGTTTGGAAGTTGGAGTGGGCGGCAACTATAGGAGAGGTTCTCTTCTTCTTCCTAAGGTGTTGCTGGGACCTATCTCTATTCCCTCTACCTTGGTCGGCGCTCAATTCATTCCTCTTCTCCTCTTTATTTCATCTTGGCTGGCGGCACTAGAAGCTAGGGGTTGTCTTTAGTTTGGTTCCTTGGTGGTTTCCATTATGTTCTCTCTATTCTTGGGGCCAGCGCCATCAATCTTTTGTGGATTGGTGGTTGGCTCAAGCAAGAAGGGAAAGAGAGTTCTTCTTTCTTTGGATTGAAGAAGATCTAGGAAGCTTCAACTTGTGGAGGATCTTCGCCCACACGAAGTCTACAAGGAGGTTAGGACATACGATAGAAGATCAAGAGGTATAAAAGTTTTACAACTTTTATTATTGTTCTTTACATGTTCTTATTGATATGCTAGCTTATGTTCTTTATGTTAGTATGTGTTGATTATACTAGTTTACATTTGTATGTATTTGTATAATCATGGACTCCGAAGATAAACACAAAAACCGGCAATCCGTCCGTCGTCTCTTCCGCGGCTAACCGACTAGAAGAGTTGATTGCTTGAACAACAAGTTTGTTCAAGCGATCGCTCGAGTCGTTGGCACGATGACGAATTGGTTGTGCTAAGGAAACTCATCCAATCCGGATTATTTTTCATTAGTGAAAATTTTAATCCGGGGACATGGGAGAAGATGAGCATCCGAGCTAGCATGCCATTCCTTACAGAACTAAAGGCCAAGTTAATAGAATTCTTAACTTAAACTTATTATTTTTTAAACACTATAGCCAAGTGCTAATGCTTTACTTAAGAAAGGGGGAGAAAGGGCCAAGTTAAGAAGTCTTCTTAACTTAAAATGTTTTACTAAGGCCAACTTTAAGTAATGTTAATTACTTAAACTCTTCCTAAATAGCAATCCTCAAGGGGGAGGACTAAGGTCTTCTTTCAAGACTCACCCTCGATCAAGGGGGAGGTTTCCTCAAGGGGGAGTACTTGAAGAAAATTCTTACTACTCCAACTTAATCTTTATTTTTGTTTTTCATGCACATTATTATTCTTCATGCATGCTATTTTTATTCTTCATGCATGCTATGTTCTTAACTTTGTATGTGGGTTTTCCATAAATCAAAAAGGGGGAGATTGTTGGTGCAGTAGGCACCTAAGTCGAACCTGAGTTTTGATTATAGCAAATGATACAAAGTTAAGCTCATGTCGTTATCTCACGAGCTGAATCGAGTGTGTAGAAAATTGCAATAGCTGGAGCTGAAGGCTAGCGACACCCGGAGGAAGCCGCGGTGGTCGGGCGACACTCGAGTGACTTCGGAGGGAGCTGAAGGAATCGAGTGGAAGGCCGGAAGCAAAAGAAACATAGTAAGTATCGAGGTAAGCTCGTGTGTGCGAGCGTAAGTAAGATCGTATCCTCTTTACGGGGATGATCTTAAGCGTAGATCCGACCAAAGACATCCTAGAGGAGGTCTAGGTCGAGATCGGATGGTCGGAGGCCGTCAAAATAATATTTTTGTTAAACTAACTTTGCCTTGCAGCTAGCATCAGTCGACTGCTAGCTTGGAGGACTCGATCATTCAACGATCACGGAGGTTAGCATTCGACTGATGCTACCATCAGTCGACTGATGATGGCCATCAGTCGACTGATGGTCAAGGATCAACCTCGAGGAGTCAAGCCTTATCACTATTTTTCAAGGAGCCATGTGCCAAAACTCTATTGGATGAAGTTCCTCTCGAAAATGGGCTCAAAGGCTATAAAAGGAGGGCCAATCTTAGGGTTTCTTCATCAATTCTAAGCTTCCAAAAGCCTCCAAGCTACAACCTTCCGACAACGAAGTGCTTCTTCTCCGACGTCTAGGTTTATTTGTTTTCATTTTATTACGTCGATTAAAGTTTTTATTTCAGTTTAGTACTTTCGTTTCTCGGAGCTTTTATCGTAACGAGGAGAGGAGTGTCCTCTCACCTCAAGCTTTGTGCTTCACTTGTATCGATTAAACTCCTACCTCTAACGGGGAGGAGTTCTTTAGTGTTTTTGCCCTCTGTACATGGTCAAGGTCCGCTAGGGCCTTGGAGTAGTAGTCGAAGGCTACAAACCAAGTAAAATTCCATTGTCTCTTTTTACTTTACATTTACATTTCCACTGCATATAAGTGTTTTTGAATCGTCTACCGAAAGAAAAAATAAAAAAAGGTTTATCGCTATTCACCCCCCCTCTAGCGATTCGCTTCGATCCAACAGAAAATGGATCCCTAAGGAGTATTTAGTGAACCCCATAAGAAAGAACTTATTTTGGATTCCTAAATCCATCCTAAAGGGTTAGGAAAACCCTAGGATAGTTAACCACATGGAATTTATCTATATCATATTTTGGTTGACTTAGGTGTTGGGTTTCCGGTACCGCGGCGAGTGTGTGTTCGAACATGTTTTGCAAACATGTGCAAAGCAGAAGAAACAAAAATAATAAATCTACATTTATTACAACACACACATCACCCGCATGCATTGTACAACATGTGTAGACATAACCGTAAATTTAAATTTTGGAATAAAAGGAAATTTAACTACGTATACCTTACGTATCACGTAACGGAACGATCAACCGGAACGATCCTCGCTAGAATCGTCTCTATCCGTGTCCACGCCGAGTATCTTCAGGATGACTTCACTAAGTCACGAGCCTCGTCATCGTACGGGTTACTAGCCTCGTGTTGAAGACGATGTGATCGAGAGAAGATCACGATCGGAATCCAAATTCGGATCCAAAGACGAGTCCGCAAAACTCGCTTCTCCGGAGAGGTATTCATCAACCGTTTGACGAATCCTTCGTCCTCCACCTATGAGGATTACCGGAGATCGAATCCCCGGTAAGTAAGGTGCTGTCGGAGCTCCAAACGCCGTCCAAATGACGCTCCGACAAGAAGGAAACAAGCTGTCCAGAAAACTGGACAGCTTTGGTGGAGACCTTGCGCCGGCCAAATAAGGAAAGCGACTTGCTCACCTTGTCGCCGGAGCCAAGGAAGATCACCGGAGCTCCTCCGGCAGCAGTTCGACGCCGGCAATGGGAGAAGACGGCAGCAGCTGGTGCCGGTTGGAGGAGGTGGGTGGCAGCAATAATGTTGGCGCCGACTTGAAGGAGAGGAGGGAGAAGTTGGGCGACAACTCTAGGTTGGGGCTTTTGGATTAGGGCTTAACAAACCCTTAAGCCTTCTATTATAGAGAACTAATTCTCTTAATGGTTATTAGATCATAACCATAAGGCCCGTTAACCCGCTCCATTAATATAAGTTAACTTAAAACAAACCATGATGGTTTATTTTAAGTTAAAACGAACCGAACCAACTTTGGTTCATTCGTTTAAAATAAACCAAACCCTTTGGTTTATTCTCCTCCAATGGATTAGAACCAAACCATTTTGGTTCATCCATTATGTCTTCATAAGACAAGACCCATCCACAGTTCCATTGCGACTGAAACAATTTCATGCTCGCTTCTTCTTTGGTCCAACCAAACCTAGTTTCTCTCGGTCTGAGAATCATATTCTCAAGTTCGTTTTAAATCCTTCGGATTACGCTCATTGTGCGTGTGACCAAATAGGTTCTCAGTTTATGTTGGTCGTCTATAATGAACCATTAATTATCAAACGATCATGAGTGGCACCTAGTAGTACATCATGATCCCCAATTAACTGAAAAGATCAACGGTTTATCTAGAACTATTTCTGAAACCCTTCAGCAGCTCGAATGAATCGTGCCCCATTCCCTTCACTCATCTTATACTCACTTGGTTCAGGACATGGTCTATAGTGTCAGTCCCCACTAGGCTGACTATGTCACACCTAGCCCAAGTATCATTTCCTCGTCCTACGGATTCTAGTTACTGCACATGTATCAAAGAGTACCTTACTCTAAACATGTAATGCTTTGGCCAAAGACTTTAGTAACAATCCGACGAGAGGCCATGGGTATACATCTCCTCGCAAGGAGTGGTGAATCCTTTATAGGCTATTCAAACACCTTCGAACACTTCGACTTATACCCAATCATCCCGGGTCCACATCTCCACAGAGATGCTTGCTTAAGATGTCAAAGCATAAGTCTTTATGATCAAGATGACTTGAATACCGCAAGTCAAAGGAACATCACACTTAAGCTACAGTAAGAACTTCATTGACATATCTATATATGCAGAGAACCATATAAAGTCTTACGGCTGGTCACTCCAATGAACTAGTTACCATAACTAGCATCCACGATTAACTCCGGACATCACAATGTCTCCAGCCAGTGAGAATCAGCTGAATGGATACACCAAGCAGTATACCTCGTGCTAGTCTTGACAGAATTGATGGTGTCCAAATCCATCAATTCATTGACTAGGGATAATTCCGATACATCACAATTACACATGTAGAGATACTCACTAGTTGTGATCCAATCACAAATTCTCTCATGCTGTGAGTCGTATCGTGGACATTCAGTAAATGAGTTTAAGATCCAATCAAATACATGAAACCATGTATACTCAAATAGTGAATCTTCATTTATCATATAAATGGTTCATACATAAGGTGATTGCCTTAGGACATCTCTCATATATTACTAACAGACTCCCACTTGGCCTAATACCAATCGCTACGGTATCCAATACCATTAGCTGTAACATGACCCTCAAACTTACTTTGAGGTAATGCCTTAGTCAAAGGATCCGCTAAGTTCCTTTCAGTGGGGATTTCTCGATTTGTATTTCTTTCCTACTGATGATCTCTCTGATAAGATGATAGCGACGAAGCACATGTTTGGATCGTTGATGTGACCTATACTCTTTTGCCTGTGCAATTGCTCCATTGTTGTCGCAGTAGACCGGTATTGCTTCAACAATGGCTGGAATCACACCAAGATCATAAATGAACTTCTTGATCCAAACCGCTTCCTTTGCTGCTTCCGAAGCTGCAATGTATTCTGCCTCAGTGGTAGAATCTGCTATAGTGTCTTGTTTGGAACTTTTCCAACTCACTACGCCCCCATTCAAGGTGAACACGTATCCAGACTGAGACCTGGAATCATCCTTGTCTGTCTGGAATCTAGCATTTGTATACCCGCGTATCACCATGTCTCCTTCTCCATATATTAGGAACACATCCTTAATTCTTTTTAAGTACTTAAGGATCGTCTTAACAGCCACCCAATGATCCATTCCTGGATCAGACTTGTATCTGCTCGTGACACTCAGAGCATATGATACATCGGGCCTCGTACATAACATAGCATACATGATAGATCCTATTGTGGATGCATAGGGAATCTTACTCATGCAAATCCTCTCGTCTTCTGTGCGCGGACACATAGACTTCGAAAGGTCTACCCCATGCCTGATGGGTAGGAAACCTTTCTTGGATTCTGACATGCTAAACCTCTTTAGCACTCGGTCTATATATGTAGACTGCGAAAGACCAAGCAACCGTTTCGATCTATCTCTATAGATCTTAATCCCGAGGATGTAGGTTGCTTCTCCCAGGTCTTTCATGGAGAATGTTTTGGATAACCAAACCTTAACTGACTGTAAGATTGAAACATCATTTCCTATAAGTAATATGTCATCGACATACAATACTAGGAACACGACTGCACTCCCACTAACCTTCTTGTACACACAAGGTTCGTCTGGATTTTGTGAGAAATCAAACTTTTTGATCGTCTCATCAAAACGGATATTCCAGCTCCTGGTTGCTTGCTTTAATCCATATATAGACCATCGCAATTTGCATACCTTGGTTTTATCAACCGATGTGAAACTCTCAGGCTGTATCATATACACGTCCTCGAGTAGATTTCCATTAAGGAAAGTTGTTTTCACATCCATCTGTCATATCTCATAATCATAATGAGCCGCTATGGCCAGGAGCATCCGAATGGATTTAAGCATAGCTACAAGCGAATAGGTTTCATCATAATCAACACCTTGTTTTTGACGATATCCTTTCGCCACAAATCTAGCTTTATAGGTAATCACATTACCATCCATGTCGGTTTTCTTCTTGAAAACCCACTTGCACCCTATAGGCTTGATGCCTTCAGGTGGGTCAACCAAGTTCCAAACTTGGTTTTCATACATGGAATCCATTTCCGACTTCATGGCTTCAAGCCACTTATCCCTTTCTGAACTTGTCAGCACTTCTTCATAACTAGTAGGCTCCTCATCATCAATGAGTAACACGTCGTTCGATTCACTTACGAGAAATCCATATCTCTCAGGAATGTTGCGTGTTCTACCAGATCTACGAAGATGTGGTGTTACAGTAGGTCCAACCGATTGCTCATCACTATGAGTTATCGGCTGTTGTGCTTCACCAGGTATCTCATCAATTTCTATTTGAGTCTCTCGAGCCTCCTCAAGCTCGACGACACTCCCACTATTTTCTTGCAAGAGAAACTCTTTCTCTAGAAACACAGCATGCCTTGAAACAAACACCTTTTGTTCCACAAGATGATAGAATTGGTAACCCTTTGTTTCCTTAGGGTATCCAATAAATAGACATTTATCAGACTTAGCATCCAATTTGTCTGATACAGTCCGCTTCACATAAGTTGGACAACCCCATATCTTCAAGTAAGATACATGAGGTTTCTTACCATTCCATATCTCATATGGAGTAGTAGAGACTACCTTGGTTGACATTCTGTTTAACAAGTAAACAACTTTCTGAAGTGCATAGCCTCAAAAGGACTTGGAAAGATTCGCATGATTCATCATTGACCTGACCATGTCCAACAAGGTCCGGTTACACCTCTTAGATACACCATTATGCTGTGGTGTATATGGCAGAGTCCATTGAGACAATATGTCATTGTCTCTTAGATAATCAAGAAACTCTTGACTTAAGTATTCACCACCTCGATCCGATCGAATTATTTTAATACTCTTGTCATGTTGTTTCTCTACTTCATTTCTGAATTCTTTGAACCTTTCAAAGGCTTCAGACTTGTGTTTCATCAAGAACACATACCCAAACCGTGAGTGATCATCGGTGAAGGTAATGAAGTAGCTATAGCCTCCTAAAGATTGAGTTGACATAGGTCCACATACATCAGTATGTATTAGACCTAGTAACTCTCCCACTCGTTCACCTTTTCCAGTAAAAGGTAACTTAGTCATCTTGCCTTTTAAGCATGATTCGCATGTATCGTATGAATCTAATTCAAACGATTCCAGAATTCCACATCGGTGTAATTCGGACATGCGTTTCTTGCTTACATGGACAAGACGACAATGCCACATGTAGGAGTCTAATTGATCATCCTTTTGAGCACGCTTGTTGCTCACTTCGATATTGAAAATGTCACTGGATATGTCCAACGTATAAATGTCATTGCTCAAAGTTCCAGTTCCATAAAGTACGCCATTCAAAGTTATATAACAACAATTGTTACTAAACGTCAAATGGAAACCATTTCTATTTAAGCAGGAAATAGAAACAATGTTCTTTATTAGAGAAGGAACACAATAGCAATTGTCCAGTTCCAAGACTAGTCCACTAGGGAGCTTCAGCAAATAAGTTCCGATGGCGTAGCCGCGGCAACCTTTGCTCCATTGCCAACTTCAGATTTGACTCCCCTCTGACGAGTCTTCTTCTATTCCTTAGCCCCTATATGTCATTACATATATGTGAGCCACACCCAGTATCCAATACCCAAGTGTCTAAGAAAATAGAATGACAATCAATAACGAAGATACCTGAAGAGGATGGGGCATCGGATGCCTTCTTCTTCTTCATGGGCTCAAGATAAATCTTGCAGTTTCTTCGCCAGTGGCCTTCCATGCCACAGTGATGGCAAGTGCACTTTTGTGCTGGTTCTGCCTTCTTTGCCTTCTTGTTCTTCCCTTTCTTCTGTTCTTTTACCTTCCTCTTAGAACCTTTCTTTGAGGAATCAACTAATAGAACCGCCTTCTCCTCATGCTTCACAGAAGGCTCCACAGTCTTCAGCATATTGAGGAGCTCAGGAAGAGTGGATTCTAATTTGTTCATCCGATAGTTCATCACAAATTGTGAGAAACTCTTGGGCAAACAATGCAGAATTAAGTCAATACTTAATTCATGATCCATCACAAACCCGAGGGTGGCTAGCCGCTCGATGTACCCGTTCATCTTTGGCAGAAACTGCACTACAGATGAACCTTCTTGCATCTTCATGGTGAAGAGGAGCCTGGAGACTTCGAACCTTTCGGATCTCGCTTGCTCATTAAACAACTCATGAAGATGGAAGACCATGGTATTAGCATCCATATGCTCATGCTACTTTTGTAGCTCAGGTACCATCGCCGCTAGCATGATGCAACTCGCCAGCTCAGAATCTGCCACATGCTTTTGATAGACCAACATTTGGTCTGGAGTTGCATCGTCCTTAGGATGGTTGGGAAGAGACTCTTCAATGATATATGCTAGCTTTTCCGCCTTGAGAACAATTCTCAGGTTTCTAAGCCAGTCCAGGAAGTTAGGCCCAGTCAGTTTGTTTGAATACAAAATAGTGCGCAAATTCAAAGACGACATGATCAATTGATTGACCAAGAAATACAAAACGAGCATATATGAGAAAATGATTTTTAATTGCATCAATATACATTTATAAATCCCATTCATTTTTCGAATTTCAAAAACCCCAAAATCACTTCGGGAGATCGTAGGGCCATCTCCGAATGGGCTGATATCCATCATAGATATGAACAACCTTGGAGAGAGTCCAACAAGCCATTCATAACTACGATGGTAGGTATCAACTATACCGATTGCATATCACGTATATGCAACTATCACAATGTGCTATCAACTAATTGAATGTTCACACATACATCGGGTTGTTAACACATTAACAAGTATGCATCATATGCATAGCACCCAACTTCACCTCCCTTTACATCGACCTTGGAGAGAGTCCAACAAGCCGATGCTCCAGGTTAAAGCCGACCCATTAATCAAGAAATAGTTTTAATATGGTTAGCGCATTCAACCAATTAGCCCAGCTTGGAGAGAGTCCAACAACTAAAGCTAACGATTGACCTCTGACTCTTACCATATTAGTATTAAACTATTCCATGGTTTGAACATGTTCGGGTTCGAGCCGGGCTTGGAGAGAGTCCAACAACACGAACAAGAAACGAAACTCTGGTTCTAACCATATTAATGGAAGGTGTAGGCTTTAATATTGAGTTAGGGTTTTTATGTCTCATCCTCTTTGCATGCAAATAACTATTATCTACATGGCATGACATACATAGCATACATCTACATGTCACGACACGCATGGCATAATGATATGCATCTAATGCAATTACATGACATACAATTATGTCATGTACAATATTTCCTTATATGTCATAACTATTTATGGAAATAAAATATGTTTAAGATTTGATTCTCCAAATCAAATCATGATTAAAATAGGAAACAAATTTCCAAATCTAATCACATATTTTATTTGTGGAAATAGTTGATTAAGGAAAGTCAATTTAGGAAACCAATTTCCTAAATCATCAAAACTACTTATGAAAATAAAATATTTTAAGATTTGATTTCCCAAATCAAATCATGATTAAATTAGGAAACAAATTTCCAAATCTAATCAAATATTTTATTTATGGAAAATATCAATTTCCATAAATACTTCCAACTTTCCAAAAGTGGAAGATTTCCATAAATACTTCTAGACTTTCCAAAATTGAAAAATTTTCATAAATACTTCTAAATTTCCAAAAGTAAAAAATTTTCAGAAATATCATTATGACTATCGCAAAACAATTTTACAATTATGTCGAAACACAACCTGGGCTCTGATACCACTGTTGGGTTTCCGACACCGCGGCGAGTGTGTGTTCAAACATGTTTCGCAAACATGTGTACAGCGGAAGAAACAAAAATAATAAATCTACATTTATTACAACAAACACATAACACACATTCATAGTACAACATGTGTAGACAGAACCATAAATTTAAATTTTGCAATAAAAGGAAATTTAACTACGTATACCTTACGTATCACGTGTAACGGGAACGGCATCAACCGGAACGATCCTCGCTAGAATCGTCTCTATCCGTGTCCATGCCGAGTATCTTCGGGATGACTTCACTAAGTCACAAGCCTCGTCTTCGTACGGGTTACTAGCCTCGTGTTGAAGACGATGTGATCGAGAGAAGATCACGATCCGAATCCAAATTCGGATCCAAAGACGAGTCCTCAAAATTCGCTTCTCCGGAGAGATATTCGTCAACCGTTTGACGAATCCTTCGTCCTCCACCTATGAGGATTACCGGAGATCGAATCCCCGGTAAGTAAGGTGCTGTCGGAGCTACAAACGTCGTCCAAACGACGCTCCGACAAGAAGGAAACAAGCTGTCCAGAAAACTGGACAGCTTTGGTGGAGACCTTGCACCGGCCAAATAAGGAAAGCGACTTGCTCACCTTGTCGCCGGAGCCAAGGAAAATCACCGGAGCTCATCCGGCAGCAGCTCGACGCCGGCAATGGGAGAAGACGGCAGCATCTGGTCGCCAGTTGGAGGAGGTGGGTGGCGGCAACAATGTTGGCGCCGACATGAAGGAGAGGAGGGAGAGGTTGGGCGGCAACTCTAGGTTAGGGCTTTTGGATTAGGGCTTAACAAACCCTTAAGCCTTCTTTTATAGAGAACTAATTCTCTTAATGATTATTAGATCATAACCATAAGGCCCGTTAACCCGCTCCATTAATATAAGTTAACTTAAAACAAACCATGATGACTTAGTTTTAAGTTAAAATGAACCGAACCAACTTTGGTTCATTCGTTTGAAATAAACCAAACCCTTTGGTTTATTCTCCTCCATTGGATTAGAACCAAACCATTTTGGTTCATCCATTATGTCTTCATAAGACACGGCCCATCCACGCTTCCATTGCGACTGAAACAATTTCATGCTAACTTCTTGTTTGGTCCAACCAAACCTTGTTTCTCTCAGTCTGAGAATCTCATTCTCAAGCTCGTTTTAAATCCTTCGGATTACGCTCATTGTGCGTGTGACCAAATAGGTTCTCGGTTTATGTTGTTCGTGTATAATTAACCATTAATTATAGAAAGATCATGAGTGGCACCTAGTAGTACATCATGATCCCCAATTAACCGAAAAGATCAACGGTTGATCCAGAACTATTTCTGAAACCCTTCAGCAGCTCGAATGAATCATGCCCCATTCCCTTCACTCATCTTATCCCCACTTGGTTCAGGACATAGTCTATAGTGTCAGTCCCCACTAGGCTGACTACGTCACACCTAGCCCAAGTATCATTTCCTCTTCCTACGGATTCTAGTTACTGCACATGTATCGAAGAGTACCTTACTCTAAACATGTAATACTTTGGCCAAAGACTTTAGTAACAATCTGATGAGAGGCCATGGGTATACATCTCCTCGCAAGGAGTGGTGAATCCTTTATAGGCTATTCAAACACCATCGATCACTTCGACTTATATCCAATCATCCCGGGTCCACATCTCCACAGAGATGCTTGCTTAAGATGTCAAAGCATAAGTCTTTATGATCAAGATGACTTGAATACCGCAAGTCAAAGGAACATCGCACTTAAGCTACAGTAAGAACTTCATTGACATATCTATATATGCAGAGAACCATATAAAGTCTTACGGCTGGTCACTCCAATGAACTAGTTACTATAACTAGCATCCACGATTAACTCCGGACATCACAATGTCTCCAGCCAGTGAGAATCAGCTGCTTGGATACACCAAGGAGTATACCTCGTGCTAGTCTCGATAGAATTGATGGTGTCCAAATCCATCAATTCATCGACTAGGGATAATTCCGATACATCACAATTACACATGTAGAG
The DNA here is from genome assembly GCA_025175895.1 of Wurfbainia villosa. Lineage (NCBI taxonomy): Eukaryota > Viridiplantae > Streptophyta > Magnoliopsida > Zingiberales > Zingiberaceae > Wurfbainia > Wurfbainia villosa. The sequence continues at coordinate 93,139,211 of CM045996.1, forward strand.
ATACTCACTAGTTGTGATCCAATCACAAATTCTCTCATGCTGTGAGTCGTATCGCGGACATTCAGTAAATGAATTTAAGATCCAATCAAATACATGAAACCCTGTATACTCAAATAATGAATCTTCATTTATCATATAAATGGTTCATACATAAGGCGATTGCCTTAGGACATCTCTCATATATTACTAACATTAGGATGGTGAGACAATATTTTTGAAATAATATTAGGTGATGATAATGCACCTATGAATAGATAAATCATGCTTTAGGTGATATTTGCCTTATTATCATGATGTAATACCTATTGCATGATTATTAATTGATGAATACGTGTTTCATGATCATAATATGAAATCAATGCATATGTATATTTATGATCATGACGATTGTTAGGATGATACTTAACCTTGTATAGAATTGCATGAAAATAATGGTTAAGTATATACAAATACCTTTAGGATACATCTCACACTCACCATAGGCTACCTTGATTGAAAACTTAGCATGAGTGAGATGTTAGGATGATACAAATGTCCACTAATGCCTATGGCATCTAGATGGTCATTTAAGGTATCAAAATAGCAATAATAGACCAATCTTGTGGAAGGCTTATGTTTAATTCATAGACATATTGCCCAAAGATCATGGTTGGATATTTCATATATTTTCATAACAATTTCTTACTTTAAAATCTGTGTGTTCATGTTTTGAAACAATTTGAAGCAAAACTAGGTGTTAAACTTGATACTAACTTGATCAAAAACCTAGTTACTTTTGAAACTTTTGGATTTTTGGCAAATACTTGAAAATATAATGATTTTTCATGGACAACTATTTTTCATTGATAAATATACTTACAAGAAATATGTACCCCAAATTTCATGATTTTTCGTATTTTATATATTTTCTAATGTATTTCTAAAATCCACCCTGAAAACTTGAAAACTCGAATAGATGTACCAATGATTGGTAGTCTGAACCAGTCGACTGATGGTCTGATAAGATGCCCAATAACCTTTTGTATCCGATTTTAAGGCATGTTTTGGTTTTTGTTTCCCTCTAAACTTGATGTCATGGTTGTATAAACATTGTTTAATATTTTTGATGGTGTCAAAGGGGGAGAAATGTATATGTTTAAGTAAGGGGAATGTATTTAGAGGGAGTTTCATGTATTATGGGGGAGAGTTGCTAATCATATTATTCACATGCTTTCTCTCCTTAATATTTTATCAAATGTTTTTACCTAACTTAAACGGATTGCCACACATCAAATATGGAGAGATTGTTAGAGCAATCAACCCGTGATATGGTTTTGATATGTGTGGCAAAGGGTTTAAGTTAGGTTGTTAGTGTGATTTGATATGTACGTTGGAGTCTTGCAGGACTTAGTAATTCGCACATGAAGCCTTGGTGAGTTTCACATCTCATGACTCGGTCCTTGAGTCGGTGAAGGATGGATTTGCAAAAGCCGTGCGCTTGGAGCATCCGAGGGACCGCCGGACGAGGAGCTTGGAGTGAAGTCGGAGGAAATAGACTTCAGAGCGAGACACGAAGGATGGTGCTGTAGAGCCATGCACTTGGCGCATCCGAGGGACGTGGCCGAACGAAGATAACTTCAAAGGCGAGGGACTCCGAGGGATGAGAGTGAGCAAATGTAACCCGGGAAGGGGTAGTGCTATTAGGTGAAAGTTGGTCATTTGGCTAAGTGTCAGATGAGATTTCCCACATCAGTCGACAACCATGGAATGGCAGTCGACTCCTCTGAGTCATACAGAGTTCAACTTGTATCCGACTGATGGGGTTTTGGCCCAGCAGTCGACAGCCATATGTTGGCAGTCGACTGCCATGGAATGGTATTCGACTGATGGAGGTAGTGTCGGGCACAGAATGGAGTCGAGCTCGTGAGCACTCGACTGATTGTTCATCAGTCGACTGATGGTAAGATCAGTCGACTGATGATGTTGTAGTTGGATGAAATCCAACGTGGAAAGCAGTCATTATTGGGCAACGGCTACAAGACCAGTCGACTGATAGGGACATCAGTTGACTGCTCCTGTGTCAACGAGAAGAAACCCTCTTCCTCTATAAAGAGGAAGAGTGTGGGGCTTTGGGGGCCTAATGCTTCAACTCATAATATCTCCCAAAGTGCTCTAAGGGTTTTTCCACTCTTCTACTTGTGTTAATTCTCATTCTATTGTAAGAAGAGGGATTGTAAAGAGGTTACCTCCACCTAGCTTGGTGCAAAGGAGAGATCTAGTGGATTTGACAACGGAGTGATTCACCTTGGACGAATCGGGATCGTGGATTAGCGGCGTAGCCGTGAACCATGTTATATTCTCTTGTTAGCATTGTTTTTATCTTTGCATTGTTTATTTTCTTGTTTAGTTTTGTTTCCGTTGCGCTAATCATATTTGTAGACAAGCGAATTCCACCATCGAACGAAAGAGGGCTATTCACCCCCCTCTAGCCGGCCAACACACACCGATCGATCCCCTACACTTATTACATTTTGTGTTAGTTTCATGCATATGTTACTCTATTCTTGCACACATTGCCTATTTTCTAGTTCGGAGGTCTGCTAGTTGTACTTTTATGTGTAGGTTAGCTTTTCGAGTGAAAAAGATGCATTTTCAGAGCAAAAGAAGAACTTTTGCAGCTAGACGCAGAGTGGGACACGGCCAGGGCGTGTGGATTCACACGGCCGTGTCCAATGGGCGAGAATAGCACCCCAGGGCCGCACATGGCTTGGCCATGTGGAAACACACGGCCATGTGGTGGCTCGACAGATTTGCACGACTAGGTCTTTTTTCGGATTTTGTAGCGGTCTGAGGCGATGTCAATATAAGGATGGCTCTGTCCAAACCCTGGGGAGGAGGCACAATGGCTAGGACGACCCGCCAAATCCCTAAAAAGTTTCGATAACTCGCAACAGAGAGGAGGAACACCGCCGGAGGTCCACACCTTGCAATACAACGTCGGAGAGAAGATCACAAAAGCATTGTCTATTTCTATTTCTGCGCTTTATTCCTATTGTATTCAAACATAAACATGCTTTGTGATTCTTCCTTCGTATATATGGAGTAGTACTTTCGATTCTTGGATTAGGGAGTATCTTGTGTACTTAAACAATGTTGGTTCATGTTAAATTCTGGCCAAAAGTTTGATTTGACAATTGGTAGTTGCTCTTTACTATATTTATGCGTATTTGGCTTTCTTTCCGCTGTGCTTAGGTGATAGGAGGGGTGACAACCCTTGAAATCTAAAATTTAGGAGATTTGATTAAGGAACCTAGGGGTAAACCTGATATCCTGCAACTGCGGGGAAAAGAGTGTGGTGGAATCGAAAACGGTCCACCATAGGGATTGATTTGACATCCTCGTACCATCTATCCCATCCTTGTGGGCGAAGATAGCTCCCGGTGAATGCGGCGGCTCTGCGGGAGAGTGTATGATATCCCTTCTACAAAACCGTAGGTAAACGTCTAGACAACGCCAATTGACAACATTGTTCTGTGATACGCAAGCGAAATCGAAGTCCTAGAATCATCTTTGAAGACCTCGACACACTCTTTTCCTCCTCCGTGTGACACCGTACAGAGTAGAGTCCACCGATAGCCCTCACCAACCGTAACCTCTTAGAGATCACGTCCGAATAATTACAACCACTAAGTATATTGGTATTCGAATCCCAGTCCCTGTGGGATCGATAATCTTTATTACTTGATGACATTTGTGCACTAGCGGGCGTTGAGCACGAGCGTGCGCTTTGAGTCCTCGATGATATCCGCCGCGAGATTTGAGGTCGTGTCCGTGTGCATCATCTATCGATTTAACACATAAATCTCCCCATTGGTAAATCAAATAAATAAATACTAAGTACATGCTCGTATTATATCGGGATTAAGAGCATGTACACCATAATATCTGAGGTCCGATTCAATTATATAGTCAGTATAAATTGAATCACCTCTAAATCGGTCCTTCCCAATACACACAAAGTGTACTAGTGTAATTCTATGGTCAAGATAAACCAATACCAAATTACACTACAACCATGCCATTAGTTTGTCCAAAACTATCTTGGTTGTGGGCCTCTACTTATACTCTACAAGGAACTAATAACATGATCTTCTGTGTGACACCACACACCATGTTATCTACAATGTAAAGTATCAGACAATATGCACATATATAAAATGCAAACAATGATCATGTGATTCTTATTTTAAAATGAAGATGTTCATACAAAGGCTAGACTTTCAGTATACATCCCAACAATCTCCCACTTATACTAAAAGACTATGCTAACATCATACTGCCATACATCTGATTCTCATTCCCTCCACATGCCTATCAAAAGCTCTCGCTGGAAGGGCCTTAGTGAAAGGATCTGCAAGGTTTCCTCTGATGCAATCTTGGCGACAACAACTTCTCCTCGCTTTACAATCTCTCGTATCAGGTGGTACTTGCGCTCTATGTGTTTACTTGCCTTATGGGCTCATGGTTCTTTCAAGTTTGCAACTGCACCACTATTATCACAATAAATTGTGATAGTTCTAGGCAAATCAGGAATCACATCCAAGTCCATCAAGAAGTTCCTGAGCCATACAACTTCTTTGGCTGCCTCAGAGGCTACCACATACTCAACTTCCATGGTGGAGTCTGCCATGCATTTCTGCTTGACACTCCTCTATATAATGGCTCCACCTCCCAAAGTAAAAACAAAACCCGAGGTAGACTTATTGTTATCCCTATCTGATTGGAAGTTAGAATTTGTGTAACCCACTGGGAGTAATTGATCTACCTAGTATACCAGCATATAATCCCTAGTCCTTCTCAGGTACTTCAATATGCTTTACCGTAGTCCAATGTCCCTGTCCCGGATTACTCTGATATCTGCTAACCATGCCCATGGTAAAGAAGATATTCGGCCTCGTACATAACATAACATACATGAGGCTTCCTACCACCGAAGCATAAGGAACCACCTTCATCTCCTCTATCTCCTTTGATGTTCTAGGACACATCTCTTTAGATAAAAGTACTCCATGCCTAAAAGGTAGAAAACTTTTCTTGGAGCTCTGCATGCTAAAACGAGCCAAAATAGTTGATGTGAGCAAAACATATAGGGTTTTAGGAGTAGTTTTTGCTCACATCTCATTACATTTTATGTTAGTTTCATGCATATGTCGCTTTGTTTTGCATGCATTTCCTATTTTCTGGTTCGGAGATCTGCTCTTTGTACTTTTGTGTGCAGGATAGTATTTCGTGGAGAAAAGGCACACTTTCGGAGCAAAAGAAGGGCATTTTTCTGCTAGACGTAGAAGGGGACATGGCCAAGGTGTGTGGCTACACATAACCATGTCCAAGGGGCAAAATCGGCCACCCCAACACCATACACGACCTGGCCATGTGGAAACACACGACTGTGTGGCATTGCGCGATTCTGATGTGAGTCGGTTATTTTCCTGGTTTCAAACAGATCAAGGCTAATGTCTATATAAAGGAGGCTACGCCCAAACCCTAGGGGGAGGAAAGACGACTGGGACGACACATCGAATCCCTAAAAAGCTTAGGGAACTTGCAACAGAGAGGAAGAACACCGTCGGAGATCTGAGTTTTGCACTTCAATGCCAGAGAGAAGGCCACATTGGCATTGTAAATTTTTGTTCTTGCACTTTATCTATTATTTATTCGAACATGAACATGCCTTGTGTTTCTCCTCTCCTATCTATGGAGTAGTTTCTTCAATTCTAGGATTAGGGAGTAGTTTGTGTGCGTAGGATATGTTGCTTCAAATTGAATTCTAGTATTGAGTTTGAATTTGCAATTTGAATTAGTTTAGACCAATATCTATGTGTATTTGGTTTTCTATCTACTGTCCTTAGCCGATACGAGGGGTGACAACCCTCGTATCTAAGATTTAAAGGATTTATATGAGGAACCTAGGGGTTGGCCTCATCTCCTGTAACCGTGGGTAGAAGGATGCGATAGAACTAGAAACGGTTCATTGCAGGGATTAATTTAGCATCCTTGTACCGCTTATCCAGTCCTTGTAAGGCAGAGATAGCTCCCGATAGATGCGGTGGCTCATTGGGAGAGTGTAAGATGTCCCTTCCACAAGACCATAGTTAGACATTTAAACAATGCCCAGTTGATAGCATATTTTGCGACACACAAGCGAAATCAAAATCCTAGAATCCCTTTAAAAAATCTCGCGGCAAACTCCTTTCTTCCTCCGTGTGACACCGTATTGAGTAGGACCGCTGATATCCTCACATTCACAACCCCTTAGAGTCTAGTCGAACAATTACATCCACCAAACAAATCGCTACTCAATCTCAATCTCTATGGAATCGATAATCTTTTATTACTTGATGACATCCATGCACTTGAGGGCGTTGAGCATTAGTATGCGCTTCTAGTCCTCGGTCTCCATCGTGAGATTTGAGGTCGCGTTCATGTGCATCAATATTGTCTATGTATGAAGCTTGAGATAAACACAACATCCTTTTCTTGCGATCCCTTATAACCTTGATCCCAAGGATGTGTCCCACTTCTCCCAAGTCCTTCATATCAAAAAGTTTGGACAACCATACCCTTACATTTGATAACACTTTGACATTGTTGCCAATGAGCAAAATATCATCTACATATAGTACAAGAAATACCACTACATTTCTGTCACATCTCTTGTATACACAAGACTCATTCAGACTTTGAATAAATCCATATGACTGGATTACCTCATCAAAGCGGATGTTCCAAGATCTCAAAGCTTGCTTCAATCCATAAATGGACCGATTAAGCTTACACACAAGATGCTCTTTGCCCTTTGCAATGAATCCCTCTGGTTGATCCATATAGATGTTTTCTTCAAGACTTCCATTAAGGAAAGTTGTCTTGACATCCATTTTCCAAACCTCATAATCCATATGAGCAAAAATAGATAAGAGAATCCAGATAGACTTAAGCATGGCTACCGGCGAAAAGGTCTCCTCATAATCGATACCCTCTTTCTGAGTATACCCTTTCACAACAAGCCTTTCTTTGAAGTTCTCTACCTTCCCAACCGATCCTGTCTTTCTTTTGTAGATCCACTTGCATCCAATGGCTGTTACACCTTTGGGTTGTTCTACTAGCTCTCAGACCTGATTTGAGTCCATATATCTCAAAATTCATCTCTCTTGCCAAGATACTGCATCTTTATTATGGATTGCCTCCTCATATGTCCAGAGATCAGTTCATGTTCACTGGACCAAATCAGAAGATTCTCCAAAGAATATAAATCTGTCAGGTTGTCTAACAACCCTCCCACTACGATGTGGTATCACCTATGTATCCTCTGTGACACACGGTGCATCCACTTGTGGTATGTCCTCTTATACCGTTGGTACTGAAGTAGGGACTTCCCCTCTTAACTCTTGTAGAATAATCTTGCTCATGGGCTTGTGGTTCATCACATAGTCTTCCTCTAAAAATCGGGAATTCATGCTAACGATCACTCTCTGATCTCTAGAATTATAGAACAAACCACCTTTCGTTCCTCTAGGTTAGCCAACGAACAGATGCACTTCTGTACGAGATTCTAACTTATCAGCATCTCCCTTCAACACATGTGCCGAGTACCCAAATTTGAATATGTCTCGGACTAGGCTTTCGCCACCCACAATTTGTGGGAGTAGAAGGTACTGATTTAGATGGTACCAAGTTCAGAATATACATTGCCATATCCAGAGCATATCCCCAGAATGAATCTGGTAACTTAGAATAACTCATCATCTATCTAACCATCTCTATAAGAGTCCTATTCCTTCGCTCCGCCACACCGTTCTGCTGGGGTGTACTAGGTGCAGATAGATGGGATTGAATCCCAGCCTCTGATAAGTAACTCCTAAACTCTCCCAAGAGGTACTTACCACCACGATCAGATCGTAGTGTCTTGATACTTTTACCTTGATGTTTCTCCACATCAGTCTTGAATTCTTTGAACCTGTCAAAACATTCAGACTTAAGGTGCATCAAGTAAATGTATCCATATCTTGAATAATCATCTATAAAAGAGACAACATATTCAAAGCCACCTTTATCCTGAATAGACATAAGACCACACAAATCAGAATGAACCAATTCCAGCACATCTTTGGCTCTATACCCCATGGCCTTAAAAGGCCTCTTGGTCATTTTACCTTCCAAGCAAGATTCGTAGGTTGGGAAATCTTCCACCACTAATGAACCCAAAGGTCCATCAGCTATCAACCTTTGAATTCTACTAAGGTTAATGTGACCTAACCTTATATGCCAAAGATATGTTTGGTTCATTTTCGAAGGTTCTTTTCTCTTATTAGATTTAGAAGATGAGTTATTTATTTCTATTTACATCGTGGGAGTTTTTGGTTCAAGAGTGTATAATTTTCCTACCAATGCACAATAATAGATAATCTCCCTATTCCTTTTTATAACAACTCTGTCATTAAAAGAAATAGAATATCCATCCAAAAATAATTTAGAAACTTAAATAAAATTCTTTCTAAATGAAGGTACATAAAGGTAATTTTTTAGAACCAAAGTTTTATTCTTATCAAAAGATAAATAAACATCTCCCACTGCAATAGCAGCCACCTTCGTAGCATTGCCCATGTAGATGGTAATCTCCCCCTCAGCTAGTCGTCTAATTTCCTAGAACCCTTGCAAAGATTTGTAGACATGATCAGTGACTCCCATATCTACACACCATGTACCGGTAGATAACACCACTAAATATGTTTCAACGACTAAACCAAAAGATATACCTTTGTTCTATTTGTAGTTGGGACAGTCCGCCTTCCAATGTCCAAGATGCTTGCAAGTGAAGCACTTGCCTTTTGTCTTCTTCACTCCCTGAGATCCTCCCGCCACCTTTGTTGCACCTTGTTTCTTCTTCTTCTTGCCTTTCAGTTTAGAAGTGGATACCTTTTGAGCAACTAAAGCCTGAGAACTCTGACGAAAAAGTCCCTCTGTCGCCTAGAGTTATGTCAGAAGCTCTGCAAATGAATACAATGTCTTATTCATGTTGTAGTTCAGGCGAAACTACTTAAAACTCCTAGCTAGAGATTGAAGAATGATATTGACCTGGGTTTCCCCATCGATCTCTACTCCAAGGACTTCCAGCTCATTCAAATGAGCCATCATCTTGAGAACATGATCCCTCACGGGTGTTCCCTCAACCATGGTGGTCGTCATCAAGTTCCTCATAGCTTCCTGCCTAGCAACCCGATTCTGGTGTCTGAAAAGTTCCTTGAGATTGAGCATCATGTCATAGGCAATATTGATGGCTTGATGTTGATGTTGCAATACATTTGACATAGAAGCCAAAATGTAACACCGCGCCATATCATCAGCCTTGATCCACTTCCTATAACTCTCTTTCTCCTTTTCACCAGAATCATCCGTAAGCTTAGGAGGACACTCTTCGAAAAGTACATATTTGTACCCCTCAGCAGTTAAGACAATGTCTAGATTCCTTTTCAATCAACATAGTTATGTCCAGTAAGTTTGTTTCCTTTCAAAATCACAGCAAGTGGGTTGAAAGTCATTTTGAAAAAACCTAAGAATCACATAAATCAAAACATTAGATTTCAATAATTTATTGGTTCCTCAAACAATAAAATTTTAAAATCAATCAACACCTTAAAACACCGAGAATATCGTATGCCACGATAGTGTAGACGTATACGAAATCTACATTTGTAAGAGGAGATTTTACCCATTAATTTTATTATCCTGTCAACCTTATTTTTTAACAAATAAAATTAATAGTTGGTTTCTCTTCGGCCCTACAAATAAAAGCAGTGACTCCGATGGGGAGGATACTTTTATTTGCATATAAGTGTTTCCCATTACTTGATACTAGGGAAATTATCTCGGATTATGTGCCTTCCGATAGAGAAGTACACACGTTCCTAAATAATTTTCTATAACCATATTTGACCTAGTGATCCGCAAAACAAACTCATCCGATATGGAGGAAGGCACTCAGAGCCAACGCGCAAGTTTGTTCGCATCACATGTCAAATTGTAATGGAGGCCGCGGGAATTTAAAAAAAATATCCCTCTCCCACTTAGTAATTAAAAATTGAGGAATTTTCTCAAACACACAACATGCATATCAAACAATAAGCAATAAATATGAAAAAATATTTTCCAACTATTATGGCTTTTATTTTCCAATATGCTTCCCGTCGTGTCGCCACTTCGTCCGCTCCTCCCTTTACCATGCTCTAGCCATAAGGGGATCCGAGCCGAGATAAGCTATTTTAATTTACATCCATCGATCCTATACTCCACGAAGGAGTGTACAAGATTTCTAGATCGAAAGTAAATTAAAATGAGTGGCTAAACAGTGCCGCATTTAATTATAAAAATTAAATACTAATTAGCCTCATCAACCCCGAGGATTCAAATAAATAATTACAATCACACACATACATTCACATACATCCATATAGCCATAATAGTTGGATCTTATGCTTACAAGAAAAAAGATAGCCTACACACATCCTACTATTATCCGGCATAAAATATATGATAAATGCATGAAAGTAACCGAATCCAAAACACACAAAATCGGAAACTATGTCTCTGATACCACTTGAAGGGAAAATTGCTTCCCCCACTTTGGTCGCTTGTGTATGGCGATCCTATCACACACCCCCGGATAAAAAAATTTTAATCCAGACGAAGATGGATTACCCAAGAAGCCATTTCATCACAAGCTATTCGATTTGAGTGGTCGCTTGAACAAACTTGTTGTTCAAGAAACATAACTCTTTTCCTCGATTAACCGTGAATAGATGATGTACGGATCGCCGATTTTTGTGTCTATCATCGGGGTCCATGTTAATCAATGACATCCAAATTACAAGAGAACTAGAGTCAAAACTAAACAAGATTATATCTCTTGTTTTACCTCTTGATCTTCTATTGTTTTCCTATCCCCCTCTTGGACATCGTTTGGGTGACGATCTTCCAAGAGTCGAAGCCTCCTAGATCACGTGTTTTCCCTTCCTTTCTCACTCTAAACAAGGGAAGAACAAAAGCTCCCTTCTTCTCCTTGCTTTCACCGACCACCAAGCACCAAGTTCTTGGTGTCTGCCGACCCTAAGAAAAGGGAGAAGATGGACCAACCAAGACAAAAGAAGAAAGAACCCTTTTTTCCTTGCTTTGCTGCCAGCCAAAAGAGAGAGAGAGAAGGTGGCACGACTAACCCTTGGAGAAGAAGATGGTGCACCGATAATGAGATGGGAGGAGGCACCGACAATGGAGAAGAAGAGAAGGATAGATCTCTAATCCTCCTTATGTTGTCAGCCTCTAGAAGAAAACCCTAGGTTGCCACTCAATAGGAACCATGAGGAGGAGTTGGATCTTGGCCACCCAATGGATCCGAACCACACAAAACCCAATCCATTAATGATGATCCATTCCACTAGGGATTATCATTGATCTACCTCACCAACCCCCATAAATAAATATGGGCTCCATATATTATTTGTACAAAATATTTCCCCGTATTTAAGATATCGAATGTCTATTAATTAATTAAATTACTGACAATTTAATTAATTAATATCTAACTTCATGTAGTACCACTCATCCTTATCATCATGTTGGACCAAGTCCACCTGCAGGATTTACATGATAAAACCTATGAGCTCCTCGAGGGGACATCATCATCCTAGTATATAGGACACGATTTCCTCCTATAATCAATGACACACCATGTAAATAATATTATTTCCCAACTTACTAGGTCTATCGATTTAATACATAAATCTCGCCCATTGGTAAATCAAAAAAATAAATATTAAGTACATGTGCTCGTTATTATATCGCGATTAAGAGCATGTACACCATAATATCTGAGGTCTGATTCAATTATATAATCAATATAAATTGAATCACCTCTAAATTGGTCCTGCTCAATACACACAAAGTGTACTAGTGTAATTCTATGGTCAAGATAAACCAATACCAAATTATACTACAACCATGCCAATGGTTTGTCCAAAATCATCTTGGTTGTGAGGCTCTACTTATACTCTACAAGGAACTGATAACATGATCTTATGTGTGACACCACACAACATGTTATCTACAATGTAAAGTATCATACAATATGGACATATATAAAATGCAAACAATGATCATGTGATTTTTATTTCAAAATGAAGATGTTCATTCAAAGGCTAGACTTTCAGTATAAATCCCAACATAATTGCCATGATTAATCCATTAAAAAGGTTGTGCATCCAATGACTCAGATTTATCTAGTTTTGAATGGACAGATCTGATCAATCTGAATGGATGATCAGGATTGGTCGAATCTGGATGAATGGCTTAGATGTCAGTGTTGGGTTTCGGGCACTGCGGCGAGTGAGTGTTCGAATATGTTTCGTAAACATGTGCACAATGGAAGAAATAAAATAATAAATCTAATTTATTACAACAAACACACCACACACATTCATAGTACAACATGTGTAGACATAATCGTAGTTTTAAATTTTGCAATAAAAGGAAATTTATTCTATGTATACCTGACGTATCACGTGTAGCGGGAAAGACATCAACCGGAGCGACCCTCGCTACAATCGCCTCTATCTGTATCTACACTGAGTATCTTCGGGATGGCTTCACAAAGTCATAAGCCTCGTCTTCGTACGAGTCACTAGCCTCGTGTCGAAGACGATGTGATTCAGAGAAGATCACAATCTGAATCAAAATTCGGATTTAAAACGAGTCGTCAAAAAATCGCTTCTCCGGAGATGTATTCGCCCACCGTTTGACGAATCCTTTGTCCTCCACCTATGAGGATTGCCGGAGATCGAATCCCTGGAAAGAAAGCCACTGTCGGAGCTCCAAACGTCATGCAAACGATGCTCCGACATGAACTAAATAAGCTGTCCATAAAACTGGACAACATTGGTGGAGGATTAGCGCCGGCCAAATAAGGAAGCTAGATGCTCACCTTGTCGCCGGAGCAAAGGAAGATCACCGGAGGGTCGCCGGCTGAAGCTTGGACGCCGGCAACAACTTGGACGGTGGCACAAGAGGTGGGCGGCGACTAGTGTTTGGGCGCCGACCACAAGAGGAGAGGAGGGAGAGGGGCAACAACTTTGGATTAGGGCTCTCATTAATGTTAGGGCAATCTCTTGCCGTGATATGGTTTTGATGGTGTGGCAAAGGGTTTAAGTTAGTTTGATATATTGATTTGATATGTGCGTTGAAGTCGTGCAGGACTTAGTAATTCGCACATGGAGCCGTGACGAGTTTCACATCTCATGACTCGTGCCTTGAGTCGGTGAAGGATAGCTTTGCGGAAGCCGTGCGCTTGGAGCATCCGAGGGACCGCCGGACGAGAAGCTTGGAGTGAAGCCGGAGGAAGTAGACTTCGAGGCAAGAGACGCGAAGGAGCATTGCAGAGTCGTGCGCCTGATGCTGCCGAGGGACGTGGCCGAGAACGAAGAGAACTTCGAAGGCGAGGGACTCCGAGAGATGAGAGTGAGCGATTGTAACCCGGGGAAGGGTAGCTCTTAGGTGAAACTTGGCCATTTGGCCAAGTGTCGGATGGGTTTTCCCGACACCAGTCGACTGCCATGTCATGGCGATCGGTGCTCAATCCAGTGTAGTTTGGTATACGATCGGATTGGATTGGCGCGAGCCGATCGCCATCGTGGGCGATCGAGACCATCGATCCGGCGGCGAGCGATCGTCAATAAGGTTTCGGCCACAGAACCGTTCGTAGCCGACTGGGCAGTCGACTACGGAGGCATCAGTCGACTGATGAGGTCCATCAGTCGACTGCCAAGAGTTCCGTTGGACTACAACGGTCGGGATCCGACGTGTTCGGAGGCCGTTGTAGTGACGGCAGTCGACTGCCAAGGGCGGCAGTCGACTGATGGCGGCCAATGGGAAGAAGTTAGCCCTCTCTATAAAAAGAGAGGGTGTGAGCCTTTGAGAGGCTAATGCTCATACTCCAAACAATCTTCCTAGTGCCCCACAAGCTCTAAACTCTTCTTACCTGTTCTTACTCCATTCTATTTGTAAGAAGAGTGTGCTTGATTTGTAAAGGTTACCTCCACCTAGCTTGGTGCAAAGGAGAGACCATTTAGTGGATTGGTTTAACGGAGTGATTCACCGAGGACGAATCGGGGACCGTGGATTAGCGGCGTAGCCGTGAACCACGTTATACCATCGTGTTAGCGTTTGTTTTATTGTTTGTCTTTTGCTTTGTATTTGTATATTCCGCTTGCGCTAATCTTTTGTAGACGAGCAATTTACGACGTCCAACGTACTAGGGCTATTCACCCCCCTCTAGCCGGCCAATAGATCCCCAACAAGTGGTATCAGAGCCAAGGAAAGCTTGTCGAGGACTAACCGCCACAACAAGCAACATTCAAAATGGCCGGCTCAAACATCAACCCACCGAAGTTCGACGGCGAATTCTCTTGGTGGAAAAAGAGAATGGAGGTATTTTTCGAAACGGATTTTGATATAATGATTACAATGGAATCCGATTTCGTTTTGCCTAGGGATGAAGAGGGGAAGCCAATAGAGAAATCTAGGTGGACCAAAAGGCAAAGGGAAGAGCACCTTGCAAATTCAAAAGCCAAGCATCATCTCTTCAATGTGCTCCCCCAACAAGAGATCAACCGAATAGGAGAATGCCTAAGTGCCAAGGAGATGTGGGAGAAGCTAATTGAGCTTCATGAAGGCACATCCAAGGCAAAGCTAGCAAGGAGAGACCTCCTCCGCTCCCAATTATCCAACATTAAATTATAAAAGGGAGAAAAGGTAATTTCCTTACATTCTCGTTTCAAGGAAATTATAACCGGTTTGTCAAGTGTAGGTGAAAAGCTCTCCAACCGGGATATGGTAATGAAGGCCATAGATGCTTTTCCCCGGTCCTCAAAGTGGAGCTCCATGGTGGATTCGTTCTACATCTCCAAGAACTTAGAAGTAAGTACCTTGGAGGAATTTTTCTCAACAATGGAGCTCCACGAAACTAGGCTTGAAGGAATACAAGAGGAGCCTAGAATTCAACCCTCAAGAGGAGTAGCATTGTTGGCAAATAAGGGGAAGAAGAAGATGGAAATCCCCTCCTCCTCCGATGACGAAGTGTCTTCCTCCTCCTCCATGGATAGCACCGAAGAAGCCTATATGGTAAGGAGGGTAAGACGTGCATTTAAGAATTTTAGATTTGATAAATCTAATGATAGGAATAGAAGACCAAGGGGGAAGGTCATATGCTACAATTGCCAAGGAGAGGGGCACATAAGGGACAATTGTCCCCTCCTAAACAAGAGCAAGGAAGAGAAGAAAAAGAAAGAAGAAAAGAAGAAGAAAAAGGGGAGCAAGAAAAAGAAGGAAGAGGAGAAGAAGACAAAAGAAAAGGGGAAGACCAAAGCTCTAAAGGCAAGGACTTGGGATGACCCTTCCTCATCCTCCCCATCATCATCGGATGAGGAGAATGCCTTTGTCACCAATTTGGCCTTGATGGCCTTTGATGACTTGGATTGCTCTTCCTCCGAAAATGAAGGATCAAGCTCAAGAGGAGAGAGCTCAAGTGAAGGGGGAGCTTCTACATCCTCCTCATCCGAAGAAGAAGAAGAAGATATGGAAACTATGGTAACTAAAGCTTCTCCTAAGAAAATAGTTTCCATAATTTCTAGTTTAACTAAGGACTTATTTGGAATGAAAAAGAAAAATAAAAGCATGTTTAATCAAATTAAGGCTTTGGAATATATGCTAGAAAATGCATGTTTAAATAATAATGATACCTCTTCTTGCCATGATGATTCATGCTCACATGATTATATGCCTTTGTATGTTAATGTTGCATGCATAGAGGAAAATAGGGCATTAAGGGAAAAGGTAGATTATTTAACCAAAGCCCTAGAGAAATTCACAATTGGCTCCAACACCTTAAATATGATCTTAGGGAGCCAAAGAGCTAGTTTCAACAAGAAAGGCCTAGGATACAAAGAAAAGAAAAATGAAAAGGCCTATAAATGCCTTATAGCTAGGGGACAAGATAAGAAGAAAGTAATAGCTAGGAAATGGATCCCCAAGGAATACCTAGTGAACCCAATAGGAAAGAACTTATTTTGGGTTCCAAAATCCATCCTTAAGGGTTAGAAAACCCCTAGGGTAGTCAACCATATGAACTTGACCTATATCATATTTTGGTTGACTTAGGATGACGGGACAACATTTTTTAGATAGTGTTGGGTGATGATAACGTGCCCATAAATAGGTAATAATGCTTAAATCATGATGATTATTGTAATTGTTATGTATATTTGCAATCATGATTTATGATTTTAATATTTGGCACGTTATCATGAGAAATAGGTTTGAATCATGCTTTAGGTTATACTTTGACTATTATCATCATATAATACCTAATGCATGACTATTATTTGATGAATACATGAGTTTCATGATCATAATGTAGAACTCATTCATATATGTCATTATGATCATGTAGGTTGTTAGGTTGATACTTAACCATGATAGAATTGCATGAATATATTGGTTAAGTATATACAAATACCCCCTAGGATGCATCTCACACTCACTATAGGCTAACTTGATTGCAAACTTAGCATGGGTGAGATGTTAGGATGATACAAATGTCCACTAATGCCTATGGCATTTAGATGGTCATTTAAAGTATCAACATAGCAATAATAGACCAATCATGGGGAAGGCTTATGTTTAATTCATAGACATATTGCCCAAAGATCATGGTTGGATATTTCATATGTTTTCAAAACAATTTCTTAATCTAAAATCTAAGTATTCATGTTTTGAAACAATTGGATGCAAGACTAGGTGTTAAAATGGATACTCTTATGATAAAAAACCTAGTAGTTTTTAAAGCTTTTGGATTTTTGGCAAAAATGTAGAAATATAATGATTTTTCATAAAAACCTATTTTTCACTGATAGATATACTTAAAAGAAATATGTTCCCCAAATTTCATGATTTTTCGAATTTTCTAGAATTTTTAATGTATTTTTGAAATTCGCCCAGAAAATCAGAATTTCAGAATCAATTGTGCCAGTCGACTGCCATACTGATAGCAGTCGACTGCTCACCTGAAAATCAGCCTGCAATTTTCTGATTTCAGATTTTAATCATGTTTTTGATATTTTCCCTCCATTATACATGATGCCATAAGTTTATAACTTCGTGTTAATCTTTTTGATGGTGTCAAAGGGGGAGAAATAATTATGTTTAAGTTAAGGGGAGAAATATATGATAGGGGGAGAAAATTTGCATAGAGAGTTTCATGGATTAAGGGGGAGTTGCATGTTGCTATATCATGTTTATCTTTACATGCTTTCTTACCTTAGAATTTATATCAAATGTTTTTACCTAACTTAAACGGATTGCCACACATCAAAAAGGGGGAGATTGTTAGGGCAATCTCTTGCCGTGATATGGTTTTGATGGTGTGGCAAAGCGTTTAAGTTAGTTTGATATATTGATTTGAAGTCGTGCAAGACTTAGTAATTCGCACATGGAGCCGTGGCGAGTTTCATATCTCATGACTCGTGCCTTGAGTCGGTGAAGGATAGCTTTGCGGAAGCCGTGCGCTTGGAGCATCCGAGGGACCGCCGGACGAGAAGCTTGGAGTGAAGCTGGAGGAAGTAGACTTCGAGGCAAGAGATGCGAAGGAGCATTGCAGAGCCGTGCGCCTGATGCTGCCGAGGGACGTGGCCGAGAACGAAGAGAACTTCGAAGGAGATGGACTCCGAGAGATGAGAGTGAGCGATTGTAACCCGGGGAAGGGTAGCTCGGCGTGATCGATGACCGATCGCCATTGGCGCCGATCAGCAAGGCCGATCGGCCAAGGCGAATGATCAATAAGGTTTCGCGATCGCTCGAGAATTCGAGCCGATCGACTACGGAGGCATCGGGCCGATCGTGATGAGGTCCATCAGTCGACTGCCAAGAGTTCTGTTGGACTACAACGGTCGGGATCCGACGTGTTCGGAGGCCGTTGTAGTGACGGCAGTCGACTGCCAAGGGCGGCAATCGACTAGTGGCGGCCAACGGGAAGAAGTTAGCCCTCTCTATAAAAAGAGAGGGTGTAAGCCTTTGAGAGGATAATGCTCATACTCCAAACAATCTTCCTAGTGCCCCACAAGCTCTAAACTCTTCTTACCTATTCTTACTCCATTCTATTTTGTAAGAAGAGTGTGCTTGATTTGTAAAGGTTACCTCCACCTAGCTTGGTGCAAAGGAGAGACCATTTAGTGGATTGGTTTAACGGAGTGATTCACAGAGGACGAATCGGGCACCGTGGATTAGCAGCGTAGCCGTGAACCACGTTATACCATCGTGTTAGCGTTTGTTTTATTGTTTGTCTTTTGCTTTGTATTTGTATATTCCGCTTGCGCTAATCTTTTGTAGACGAGCAATTTACGACGTCCAACGTACGAGGGCTATTCACCCCCCTCTAGCCGGCCAATAGATCCCCAACAATTAAACCCTTGAGCACTATTTTATAGAGAACAAATTCTCCTAATGGTTATTGGTTCATAACCAAAACTCATTAACCCACTCCATTAATTTAAGTTAAAATAAACCAAACCGATTTGGACTATTTTAAGTTAAAATGAACCGAACCAACTTTTGGTTCATTCGTTTAAAACAAACAAAACCCCATTGGTTTATTCTCCACCATTGGATTAGAACCAAACCAATTTGGTTCATCCATCATGTCTTCATAAGACATGGCCCATCCACGCTTCCATTGCGACTGAAACTATTTCATGCTCGCTCCTTGTTTGGTCCAACCAAACCTAGTTTCTCGATCGAGAATCTCATTCTCAAGCTCATTTTAAATCCTTCGGATTACGCTGTGCGTGTGACCAAATAGGTTCTCGGTTTATGTTGGCCATCTATAATTAACCATTAATTATAGAATGATCATGAGTGGCACCTAGTAGTACATCATGATCCCCAATTAACCGAAAAGATCAACGGTTGATCCAAAACTATTTCTGAAACCCTTCAGCAGCTATAATGATTCGTGCCTCATTCCCTTCACTCATCTTATACCCACTTGGTTCAGGACATGATCTATAGTGTCAGTCCCCACTAGGTTGACTACATCACACCTAGCCCAAGTATCATTTCTCGTCCCACATTCTAGTTCGCACATGTATCGAAGAGTACCTTACTCTAAACATGTAATGCTTTGGCCAAAGACTTTAGTAACAATCCGATGAGAGGCCATGGGTATACATCTCCTCGCAAGGAGTGGTGAATCCTTTATAGGCTATTCAAAGACCTTCGATCACTTCGACTTATACCCAATCATCCCGGGTCCACATCTCCTTAGAGATGTTTGCTTAAGATGTCAAAGCATAAGTCTTCATGATCAAGATGACTTGAATACCGCAAGTCAAAGGAACATCGCACTTAAGCCACAGTAAGAACTTCATTGACATATCTATATATGCAGAGAACCATATGAAGTCTTACGGCTGGTCACTCCAATGAACTAGTTACCATAACTAGCATTCACGATTAACTCCGGACATCACAATGTCTCCAGCCAGTGAGAATCAGCTGCTTGGATACACCAAGGAGTATACCTCGTGCTAGTCTCGACAGAATTGATGGTGTCCAAATCCATCAATTCATCGACTAGGGATAATTCCGATACATCACAATTACACATGTAGAGATACTCACTAGTTGTGATCCAATCACAAATTCTCTCATGCTGTGAATCGTATCGTGAACATTCAGTAAATGAGTTTAAGATCCAATCAAATACATAAAACATGTATACTCAAATAGTGAATCTTCATTTATCATATAAATGGTTCATACATAAGGCGATTGCCTTAGGACATCTCTCATATATTACTAACAGACTCCCACTTGGCCTAATGCCAATCGCTACGGTATCCAATACCATAAGCTCTAACATGACCCTCAAACTTACTTTGAGGTAATGCCTTAGTCAAAGGATCCGCTAAGTTCCTTCGGGGATTTTCGGATTTGTATTTCCTTCCTACTAATGATCTCTCCGATCGGATGATAGCGGCAAAGCACATGTTTGGATCGTTGATGAGACCTTAGCTCTTTCGTCATGCAATTACTCCATTGTTGCGATGAGACCGGTATTCTTCAACAATGGTCGAACCACATCAAGTTCATAAATGAACTTCTTGATCCAAACTACTTCCTTTGCTGCTTTCGAAGCTGCAATGTATTCTGCCTCAGTGGTAGAATCCGCTATAGTGTCTTGTTTGGAACTTTTCCAACTCACTGCGCTCCCATTTAAGGTGAACACATATCCATATTAAGACCTAGAATCATCCTTGTCTGTCTGGAAGTTGTCATCCGTATACCCGTGTAACACCATGTCCCCTTCTCCATATATTAGGAACACATCCTTAGTTCTTCTCAAGTACTTAAGGATTGTCTTAACAGCCGTCCAATGATCCATTCCTGGATCAGACTGGTATCTACTCGTGACACTCAGAGCATATGATACATCGAGCCTCATACATAACATAACATACATGATAGATCCTATTGTAGATGTATAGGGAATCTTACTCATGCAAATCCTCTCATCTTTTGTGCGCGGACACATAGACTTCGAAAGGTGTATCCCATGCTTGATGGGTAGGAAACCTTTCTTGGATTCTGACATGCTAAACCTCCTTAGCACTCGATCAATTTATGTAGACTGTGAAAGACCAAGCAACCGTTTCGATCTATCTCTATAGATCTTAATCCCTAGGATGTAGGTTGCTTCTCCCATGTCTTTCATGGAGAATGTCTTGGACAACCAAATCTTAACCGACTATAAGACAGAAACATTATTTCCTATAAGTAATATGTCATCGACATACAATACTAGGAACACGACTGCACTCCCTCTCACCTTCTTGCACACACAAGGTTCGTCCAAATTTTATGAGAAATCAAACCTTTTGATTGTCTCATCAAAACGGATATTCCATCTCTTGGATGCTTGCTTCAGTCCATATATGGACCATCGCAATTTGCATACCTTAGTTTTATCAACCGATGTGAAACCCTAAGGCTGTATCATATACACGTCCTCGAGCAGGTTTTCATTAAGGAAAGTTGTTTTCACATCCATCTGTCATATCTCATAATCATAATGAGCCGCTATGGCCAGGAGCATCCGAATGGATTTAAGCAAAGCAATAGGCGAATAGGTTTCGTCATAATCAACACCTTGCTTTTGACGATATCCTTTCTCCACCAGTCTAGCCTTATAGGTAATCACATTACCATCCATGTCGGTTTTCTTCTTGAAAACCCACTTGCACCCTATAGGCTTTATGCCTTTAGGTGGGTCAACCAAGTTCCAAACTTGGTTTTCATACATGGAATCCATTTCCGACTTCATGGCTTCAAGAACTTATCGAACTTCTTCATAACTGGTAGGCTCCTCATCATCAATGAGTAACACGTCGTTCGATTCACTTACGAGAAATCAATATCTCTCAGGAATATTGCGTGTTCTACCAGATCTACGAAGATGTGGTGTCATAATAGGTCCAGCTGATGGCTCATCACTATGAGTTATTGGCTGTTGTGCTTCACCTGGTATCTCATCAATGTCTATTTGAGTTTCTCGAGCCTCCTCAAGCTCGACGACACTCCCACTATTTTCTTGCAAGAGAAACTCTTTCTCTAGAAACACAACATGCCTTGAAACAAACACCTTTTGTTCCATAGGATGATAGAATTGGTAACCCCTTGTTTCCTTAGGGTATTCAATAAATAGATATTTATCAGACTTAGCATCCAATTTGTCTGATACAGTCTGCTTCACATAAGCAGGACAACCCCATATCTTCAAGTAAGATACATGAGGTTTCTTACTATTCCATATCTTATATGCAGTAGTAGAGACTACCTTGGTTGACATTCTATTTAACAAGTAAATAGTTGTCTGAAGTGCATAGCCCCAAAAGGACTTGGGAAGATTCACATGATTCATCATTGACCTGACCATGTCCAACAAGGTCCGGTTACGCCTCTCAGATACACCATTATGCTGTGGTGTATATGGCAGAGTCCATTGAGACAATATACCATTGTCTATTAGATAATCTAGAAACTATTGACTTAAGTATTCACCACCTCGATCCGATCGAAGTATTTTAATACTCTTGTCATGTTGTTTCTCTACTTCATTTCTGAATTCTTTGAACCTTTCAAAGGCTTCAGACTTGTGTTTCATCAAGAACACATACCCAAACCATGAGTGATCATCGGTGAAGGTAATGAAGTAGCTATAGCCTCCCATAGCTTGAGTTGACATAGGTCCACATACATCAGTATGTATTAGACCTAGCAACTCTCCCACTCGTTCACCTTTTCCTATAAAAGGTAACTTAGTCATCTTACCTTTTAAGCATGATTCGCATGTATCGTATGAATCCAATTCAAACGATTCCAGAATTCCACATCGGTGTAATTCAGACATGCGTTTCTTACTTTCA
This sequence comes from Wurfbainia villosa, assembly GCA_025175895.1. Taxonomy (NCBI): domain Eukaryota; kingdom Viridiplantae; phylum Streptophyta; class Magnoliopsida; order Zingiberales; family Zingiberaceae; genus Wurfbainia; species Wurfbainia villosa. The sequence goes on from CM045996.1 coordinate 93,161,767, forward strand.
TGGCCAAGACGACAATGCCACATGTAGGAGTCTAATTGATTATCCTTTCAAGCACACTTGTTGCTCTCTTCGATATTGAAAATGTCATTGGATACGTCCAACGTATAAATACCATTGCTCAAGGTTCCATAAAGTACGCCATTCAAAGATATATAATAACAATTGTTACTAAATGTCAAATGGTAACCATTTCTATTTAAGCAGGAAATAGAAACAATATTCTTTATTAGAGAAGGAACACAATAGCAATTGTCCAGTTCTAAGACTAGTCCACTAGGGAGCTTTAGCAAATAAGTTTCGATGGCATGCAAAGAACCTTTGCTCCATTGCCAACTCGCAAATTTGACTCCCCTCTGATGAGTCTTCTTCTATTCCCTAGCCCCTGTATGTCATTATATATATGTGAGCCACACCCAATATCCAATACCCAAGTGTCTAAGGAAATAGAATGACAATCAATAATGAAGATATCAAAGAAGATAGGGCATCCGATGCCTTCTTCTTCTTCACGGACTCAAGATAAATCTTGCAAATTCTTCGCCAATGGCCCTTCTTTCCATAATGATGGCAAGTTTCCTTTTGAGCTAGTTTTGCCTTTTAGCCTTTTTTCTTCCCCTTCTGCTATTCCTTTGACTTCATCTTAGAACCTTTCTTCGAGGAATCAACTTACAAAGACCGCCCTCGCCATGCTTCATGTAAGGCTCCACAGCCTTCAAGATGTTAAGTCGCACTACGATGAATCTTCTTGCATCTCAGAGGTAAAGAGGAGCTTGGAGACTTCGAACCTTTTGAATCTCACTTGCTCATCAACCAACTTATAAAGATGAAAGACTATTGTATGAGCATCTATGCCATCATCGGCTAGCAATATGCAACTCACTAGTTCAGAATCAATCACATGTTTCTGATAGGCCAACAATTTGTCCGGAGTTGCATCGTCACTAGGACGGGCGGGTAGAGGCGCTTCGAGGACATTCGTAAGCTTTTTCGCCTTGAGAACAATTCTCAAGCTTTTAAGCAGTCCAAGAAGATCGACCCAGTCAATTTATTTGAATTCAAAATAGAGCACAAATTCAAAGACATCACGATCAATCGATTAACTTAGAAATACAAATCGAGTATATATGAGAAAGATGATTTAAAATGTATCAACATACATTCATAAATCCCATTTGTTTTTCGAATTTCAAAAACCCCAAAATCACTTCGGGAGATCGTAGGTCCATCTCTGAATGGGCTGATATCCAACATAGATATGAACAACCTTGGAGAGAGTCCAACAAGTCATTCATAGCTACGATGGTAGGTATCAAATATGCCGATTGCATATCACATATATGCAACTGTCACAATATGCTATCAACTAATTGAATGCTCACATATACATCGGGTTGTTAACTCATTAACAAGTATGCATCACATGAATAACACCCAACTTCACCTCCCTTCACATTGACCTTGGAGAGAGTCCAACAAGCCGATGCTCCAGGTTAAAGCCAACCCATTAATAGAGAAATAGTTTTAATATGGTTAGAGCACATTCAACCAATTAGCCCGGCTTGGAGAGAGTCCAACAACCAAAGCTAACGATTGACCTCTGACTCTTACCATATTAGTATTAAATAATTTCATGATTTGAACATGTTCGGGTTCGAGCCAGGCTTGGAGAGAGTCCAACAACCCAAACAGGAAACATAATTCTGGTTCTAACCATATTAATTGAAGGTGTAGGCTTTAATATTGTGTTAGAGTTTTTATGTCTCATCCTCTTTGCATGCAAATAACTATTATCTACATGGCATGGTATACATGACATATATCTACATGTCACGACACGCATGACATAATGATATGCATCTAATGTAATTACATGACATACAATTATGGCATGTACAAAATTTCCTTATATGTCATAACTATTTATGGAAATAAAATATGTTTAAGATTTGATTCTCAAAATCAAATCATGATTAAATTAGGAAAGAAATTTCTAAATCTAATCACATATTTTATTTATGGATGGTCTCAATTAAGGAAAATCAATTATTAATTTAGGAAACAAATTTCCTAAATTGTCAAAACTATTTATGGAATTAAAATATATTTTAGATTTGATTTCTCAAATCAAATCATGACTAAATTAGAAAATAAATTTATAAATCTAATCAAATATTTTATTTATGTAAAATGTTAATTTTCATAAATACTTCTAACTTTTCAAAAGTAGAAGATTTCCATAAATACTTCTAACCTTTCCAAAATTAGAAATTTTCCATAAATACTTCTAACTTTTCAAAAGTAGAAAATTTCCATAAATACAATTACGACTATTGCAAAATAATTTTACGATTATGTCGAAACACAACCTGGGCTCTGATATCACTGTTGGGATTCTGGCACCAGGGCGAGTGTGTTCGAACATGTTTCGTAAACATGTGCACAATGAAAGAAATAAAAATAATAAATCTAATTTATTACAACACACACACCACACGCATGCATAGTACAACATGTGTAGACGTAACCGTAGTTTCAAATTTTGCAATAAAAGGAAATTTATTCTACGTATACCTGACGTATCACGTGTAGCGGGAAATGCATCAACCAGAGCGACCCTCACTAGAATCGCCTCTATCCGTATCTACGCCAAGTATCTTTGGGATGACTTCACAAAGTCACGAGCCTCATCTTCATACGAGTCACTAGCCTCGTGTCGAAGACGATGTGATTGAGAGAAGATCACAATCCGAATCAAAATTCGGATTCAAAATGAGTCCTCAAAAACTGGCTTCTCCGGAGAGGTATTCACCTACCGTTTGACAAATTCTTCGTCCTCCACCTATGAGGATTACCAGAGATCGAATCCCTAACAAAGAAGCCGCTATCAGAGCTCCAAATGTCATCCAAATGATGCTCCGACACGAAGTAAACAAGCTATCTAGAAAACTAGACAGCTTTGGTGGAAGATTAGCGCCGGCCAAATAAGGAAGCTAGATGCTCACCTTGTCACCGGAGCAAAAGAAGATCACCGGAGGGTCACTGGAGGATCGCCGGCTGTAGTTTGGACATCGGAAACAACTTGGACGGTGGCACAAGAGTGTTGGGTTTCCGGCACCGCGGCGTGTGTGTGTTCGATCATGTTTCGTAAACATGAACACAGCGGAAGCAATAAAAATAATAAATCTACATTTATTACAACACACACAACACACGCATGAATATTACAACAAGTGTAGACATAACCGTAAATTTAAAATTTGCAATAAAAGGAAATTTATCTACGTTATACCTTTCGTATGACGTGTAGCGGGAACGGCATCAACCGGAACGATCCTCGCTAGAATCGTCTCTATCCGTATCCACGCCGAGTTCCTCGGGATGACTTCGCTAAGCCATGAGCTTCGTCTTCGTATGGGTTACTAGCCTCGTGTTGAAGACGACGTGATCGAGAGATGATCACGATCTGAATCCAAATTAGGATCCTAATACGAGTTCTCAAAACTCGCTTCTCCGGAGAGGTATTCGTCAACCAATTGACGAATCCTTCGTCCTCCACCTCAGAGGATTACCAGAGGTCGAATCCCCGATAAGTTAGCTGCTGTCAAAACTCTAACCAAGCTGTGCCAAACAAGGAAGCCAAGTGCTCACCTTTCACGAGGCCTAGGAAGATCACGGAGATGGGCAACAAGCACACCTAGGGTTTGTTGGATCGATTTGGCGCTAGAGTGAATAAGCGCTAAAAAAACAATAAATAAATAAAAACACGAGGGTTTTACTTGGTTCGTAGCCTCGGCTACTACTCCAAAAGGCCCTAATGGTCCTTGACCACATACGGAGGGCAAATATTAAAGCGAACTCCTTCTCGATAGAGATAGGAGTTAGCGAATCTAAAAACTCAATAAAGATTCAAGGTAGAGGACACTCCTCTCCTTGATATGATTTAAAGCTTGAAAATAAAGACAACTTATACAAAATTAAAGATTATACGGCGACTTCAAGTTGGAGGTTGAAGCTTTAGTCGTCGTCTCAGCGGCGCTTTCGTAGGGATGTCGGAGTCGGGCGTATCGGAAGCACTTGGAAGCTTTTGAATTGATGAAAAACCCTAGGTTTGGCCCTCCTTTTATAGCCTTTAAGCCCCTCAGCGAATGGGTCTTCAACCAATCACAAATGGGCACAAAACTCCTTGAAAAATGGTGATAAAGCTTGACTCCTCGAGGCTGATTTTTGACCACCGGTTGAAGCCCGGCGGTTGAGCTACGCCGGTTGGCTGGCGGTTGAGCCACGGTTGAACTGGCGGTTGAGCGCAGCCACGATTTTTGACTAAAGGAGTTTAGCTCAAAATACAAGTGAATTCGGCCACTTGCCGTCGATCTCAACATAGACCTTCCATGGGAAGTCTTGGGTTGGAATCGTCGCCTAAGAGGCGTCCCTGTACAAAGGACACACGACCTCACTTACGCTTGCACACGAGCTTACCTCGATACTTACTTGTCGCTTTTGCTTCGGTCTTCCACTCGATTCCTTCGGCTCCCTCCGAAGTAACTCGAGTGTCGCCCGACTACCGCGGCTTCCTCCGGGTGTCGCTAGCCTTCAGCTCCAGCATTGAGACTTTTCTGCACACTTGATTTAGCTCGTGAGATAACAATATAAGCTTAACTTTGTATCGTTTGCTATAATCAAATCATAGGTTCGACTTAGGTGCCTTTGCACCAACAATCTCCCCTTTTTGATTTATGGCAAACCCACATACAAAGTTAAGCAAGCACGAACAATAATAATGTCCATGAGATAAAATAAATGAAGATCCAGTTGGAGTAGTAAGGATTATCTTCAAGTACTCCCCCTTGATGAAACCTCCCCCTTGACCGATGGTGAGTCTTTGAAGAAAGACCTTAATCCTCCCCCTTGAGGGTTGCTTTAAGTAATTAACATTACTTAAAATTAGCTTTAGTAAAACGTTTTAAAATTAGCTTTAGTAAAACGTTTTAGTTAAGCCCTTTCTCCCCCTTAAGTAAAACACTAACGACATAAATAAGTTAAGAATTCTCTTAACTTGGCCTTTTGTCAAAAGTTAAATAAGTTCTCAAAACCTAAAGTTAACTTTTGGTTTAAACATGAAGTAAGAGTTAAGTTATCAAAAAATTTGAAAAAAATTTGACCCCTTAACTTTGGCCTTTTTCTCCCCCTTTTGCCGTATATCGAAAAGAGTAAGGGGTGTGTGGAAATCAAAATAATTGCTAAATTTAAAGTCCAAGCATGTTCCACATTTTTATTAAAATAGTATATTGAAAATAAGCTCATCTATGAAATGTTACTCATATTTGGCTTGATTGATATGAAGGATCAACGATCTGAGTGGAGTCGGTTAGTATGTATGATTATACTCCATGGTTCATAGCGATGCACTAGCTCTACATGGAACCGGGGTAAGGTCCTAACATCTCACGCCCATCTACGTGGCTAAGTACACAAACACATTAGTCCTATGTGTTGTGAGATGTATTGGCTCCTTAAATCTATAGGTGCATGATATCTAAGGTATGACCTATGCTAGTTTCATGAAAAAGTAAGAAATAGTAGTAATATAATTTGCAAAACCTATTCTATTACGCACATGCCTAATTTTCGTCTCAAGAGACTAAATTAAACCGGGTAGTTGTTTAGTAAATATGTCTGCTAGGTTAGACTTCGAGTCAACATATTCGAGTTGTATGGATCCGTTGGCTACATGTTCTCGAATGAAATGGTGTTTTACCTCTATATGCTTTGTTCTTGTATGGCATATAGGGTTCTTAGTTAGATTTATCGAACTTATGTTGTCTACAAAAATTTTAGTTTTGGTGAAGTCCAACCTAAAGTCTCGGAGAGTGTGCTTCATCCAAAGAAGCTGAGTTACACACTCACCCATCGCATAGCGTATTAAACGGCGGTGGTAGATAAGGCAACACAATGTTGCTTCCCTCTGCACCAACTCACTGGGACTTGGTAGGAGTAGTTGACAACAACCACTCGTGCTCTTTCTCGAGTTTACTACCCGGCATAATCCGGATCGGAGTAGCCGTTAGTTGAACTCGGTAGATCTAGGGTACCAAATACCGATATTAAGTGTACCCTTTAGATATCTAAGGATACGTTTGACTAGAGTTAGGTGAGACTCCTTGGCACAGGTTTGAAACCTGGCGCACATACTTACTGCGAATAGGATGTCGGGTCGACTCACAGTTAAGTATAGGAGACTTCCTATCGCGCTCCTATAGTACTTTAAGTCAATGGACTTACTTTCAGGGTCTTCTCCTATGTTAACATTAATCGCCATTGGGGTGTTTATTATCTTAGCGTCTTGCATTCCAAATGTTTTAATTAACTCCTTAGTGTATTTCTGTTGATATAGGTATATACCATCCTTAGTTTGTTTAATTTGTAGACCTAAAAAGAAACTTAACTCGCCTACCAAGTTCTTTTCGAACTCACTTTCCATGAGTGAAACGAATTCGTTTAGTAAAATGAGTTAGAGGTTCCAAAAATTATATCATCTACGTAAATTTGAGCTATGAATATTTCTTTACCTAAGATTTTTACGAGAGAGTTGGGTCAACTAAGCCTTGGTTAAACCCTTTTGACTTAAGATGGATTGAAAGTCTCTCGTACCAAGCTCGAGGAGCTTGTTTAAGTCCATAGAGAGCTTTCTTAAGTTTTAGAACATGGTCGGGTTTATCTAGATTTTCGAATCCGGGGGGTTGGCTAACATAAACTTCTTCTTTAATGTATCCATTTAGGAATGCCGACTTAACATCCATTTGAAACTTAAATCCTCGATGTGCGGCATAAGCTAGCAACATTCGAATGGATTGAGTCTAGCTCTCTTGGGGCATAGGTTTCGTGTAATCTAAGCCTTCGACTTGACTAAACCCTTTGGCGACTAACCTAGCCTTGTTTCTAACTACTTCACCTTTATCATCAAGCTTATTTCGAAACACCCACCTTGTTCCAATTATCGTTTTGTCTTTAGGTGGTGGTACTAATTCCCACACTTCATTCCTAGTAAATTGAGCTAGCTCTTCTTGCATTGCAATAATCCAATCGGGATCAAGAAGAGCTTGTTCAATTGATTTGGGTTCTATCTTTGAAATTAAGGAAATTTGACTAAGGTTCCTATAGGATGCTCTAGTTCGAACTCCCAGATTAGGATCTCCTATCACTTGATCGATAGGGTGGTTAGTCTGAATCCTAGATTGGGTTGGGTTTGTGTCACCTAATGCTTGATCAATGGGGTGACTTGGTTGAACACTAGTTTGACTCGGATCACTTGTCACTTGATCGACAAGAGAAGTTGGTTGATGTGGATTAGACTCGATCTCAGGGTCGGAGACGAGTTTGGTATCAGTGGGCTCAACACTTGGGGTCATTAAGGGTTTTGTAGGTTCGGGTACTTCATCGAACACTACATTAATAGTCTCTTCGACTTTAAGGGTATCGTGGTTATATACCCTATAGGCCCTACTCGTGGTTGAGTATCCTAAGAAGATTCCGGTGGAGGTTTTGGATTTGAATTTCCCTAGGTGGTTCTTAGTGTTTAAGATATGTACCTTACATCCAAATACCCTAAAGTACTTGATGTTGGGCACTTTATTGTGATAAATCTCATAGGAGGTCTTAAGGTGCCTCTTTACCATAAGGATCCTATTCTGGACATAGCAAGCCGTGCTAACGGCTTCTGCCCAAAACCTATCGGGTAGGTCGTATTCGTTCAACATGATCCTAGCGGCTTCTTGTAGAGTTCGGTTTTTCCGCTCCACTAGGCCATTTTGTTGAGGGGTCCTAGGGAAAGAGAATTCATGGTGGTATCCATTTAGGTTACAGAAGTCGGTGAACCTTTGATTTTCGAATTCACCACCATGATCGCTTCTAAGTCTTTTAACCATAAGGTTTTTTTGATTCTCGATTAATTTGAATAGATTGATTAATTGATCTAGGGTATCATTTTTATGTTTGATGAACCTAACCCAGGTAAACCTGGAGTAGTCGTCAATTATGACTAAGAAATATTGACTTCTATTGAGTGACTTGGCTCCATGTGAATCGAATAGATCCATATGCAGGAGCTCAAGTACACTTGAGGTTCGTTCTTGGTTAGTTAACTTGTGTTGTGTCCTAGGTTGTTTTCCTTGTTGACAAGCATTACATATTTTATTAACCAAATTGTTGAGGTTGGGTAAGCCTCTGACTAAGCCACTCTGACTCATCTTGTGGACGAGTCTTGGGTGCGAGTGACCGAGTCGTCGGTGCCACAACCATGATTCCTCTTCCTGTGTCATAAGACATTTGGCTGAGGATTTGATTAAGTTAATTGTATAAATGTTATTTGTCCTAGTTCCTTTGAGTATTGTTTTAGCTGTTTTATTTGTTTTAATTACACATTCATTTTCTAAAAATACGACCTTATAGTTATTGTCACATAATTGGCTTACGCTAAGCAGGTTATATTCAAAATTCTCTACAAGTAATACATTTTTAATAACAAAATTCGAGTTAAGCACGATATCACCTGATCCGATGATTTTGAGCTTGCCGTTATTCCCAAAGGCTACCGATCCTTGTCGTTTGAATCGAAGCTTCGTGAATTTGAGTTGATCCCCGGTCATGTGTCGGGAGCAACCGCTGTCCAACATCCATTGATCCTACACACAAGGTGGTTGGATTGGATGTTAGTTTTTTTTTAAAAAAAAAAAATGGTTGTAAGTTGTTAAACCTAGGTCATCTCACCTGTGTCTATATGATCAAGCATGTTATACTTATATGTTTTTTTTGTGAGATGACTTCCAATTAAGTTGATTAAGTGCATTTAGGTTCAAGTAATTTTATGTTAGATTTGGATTTGACCCTAGGCTTGTCAAGTTTACCTTTTCAAGATCATGGCTTCCAGGTCGTGGCGAGGCACAGGGGCCTTCTTTTATCGGATCATCGACCACTTCCTTAGATAAAGCCATTTTCAAGAAAATGATGACTTGACTCACCTAAGACTATTTCCTAGTCTAACTGGTTATTTTTGAAAAGAGGCTCCCCGAGGCTTAATCTTTTCGAAGGATTTTAGTTGGTTATGTACGTGTTCTAAGTGAGTTCACAAGTTTTAAAAAAAAATTCTAAGCATGCAATTTCTAAGTTAAAGCACAAACATGTTTTGTACTGGCTCCCCCTAGACCGTTGAATCAGTTCGGTCTATCCACATAGTGGATTTGGTCCTTGGGAACCCAGTACGGATTGGATCCTAGAGTTGAAATCAAAAAGTTCTTAGGGACCCATGCTTGGACATGTTTCCTATGTCGACTTACAATCGACATATACGACCTATTAGTCGTGTTTGAATTAAACCCTAGTCCAGCCTTGTTGTACACGGCCCTTTGAGATCCAAGTAGGAGGTCAAGTCCTTTGGATCCCGAAGTGAACCTTTCCAACGTGTTCCTAAGATCTTCAACTTGACTTTTCAAGAGAGAGTTCTCAACTTCGAGCTTTTCAGCTCGAGTTGGGTCCTCTTCTCGAACTTGACTAGTCAAAGAGGTTAGGGAGACCTTGTGTTTGAGGAGTTTGACCTCCTCAACCAGGGTCTCGACCTTGGACTCGGACTTAACTAATTTCCTAGACAAAAAACTAACTGTATTATGTAAAGTATTAAATAAAGTTCGACTCACTTTAAGGGTATCTTTTGAACCGGATGCGTATCCGTGGCTTGACTTGAAGGTAGCTTCGTAGTCCGAGTCATCCTCAGGTTCTGACTCAAGTTCAGGTTTGGTCTCCGTGTCTGACTCAATCGATTTCGCCATGAAGACGTGGTCTTCGTCTTCTTCGGATGACGCTTCTTCCCATGTCGCGTTGAGGGCCTTCTTGTGCTTAGGTGCTTGGTGGTTGAGCTTGGGGCACTCAGACTTGATATGTCCAAACCTGTTACACTCATAACACCTAATATTAGAACTTTTAGGCTTACCTTGGTTGGGTCGAGTCGTGGTTCGCTTTCGTCCCTTGGCTATCTTTCGAGCTAGGTTCATTAGTTCGGCAGTCAACTCTGGGTCAACTTCTTCTTCAGACTCGTCTTCCTCCTCGGTTGGTGGTGGCTTGCTTGCGATTTTCTTCTTCTTTGAACCTGCAAACAAGGCTATACCCCTCTCAGGTTCCGAGTTGGACTACTCATGTAATTCGAAATCTGAGAATAATTCGTCTATTCTAACTTTAGAAAGGTCCTTGGAGACCTTGTAGGCGTCGACCATGGATGCCGACAAGGTAGTCCTTGGAAAAGAGTTTAGAACATACCTTATAAGGTCGCGGTTTTCGACCTTTTGCCCGATTGCGTGTAGGTTGTTGACGATGTCCTGGACTCGGGCATGAAGTTGCGTTGCGGACTCGTGTTCCTGCATTTTTAGATTATATAATTTATTGAATAAAAGGTCGCGCATACATACCTTGGCTTCATCGGTCCCTTCGTGTAGCTCCACTAGTTTTGTCCAAAGATCTTTTGCGCTTATGAAGGGGCCAACGTGATTTAACTCCTCCTTGGACAAGCCGCATTGGAGGATTTGTGTTGCCTTGGCATCGGCTTCGACTTGTCGTTTTGTTGCAACGGTCCATTGATCATAATCCAAGGAGTCACCCACTTCATTAGTCGGAAGTGTGAAACCCGTTTGGATTATGATCCACATCTCGATTTGGGTTTTGAGAAAGCATTCCATCTGACCTTTCCAGTAGCGGAAATCATCTCCGTTGTAAAACGGAGGTCGGACGGTGCTAAAACCCTCGAGATGGGCCATTAGAACAAAAAACAAGGAGACTAAAAAGAAGACCTAGCAACGACAAAAACACACGAAAGTACCAAGACTTGCATCTTGGATTAGTAGTGTGGGAAATAAAAAGAAACAAACGAAAAATAGAAAGTTAAGCAAAGAAATAAGAAACTAAATAAAAAGTAAGTACTCACAACCTTCGATGTCCCTGAAAGGCTACTAAACGTCAATTTTTTAGGATGAAAACAATATGTTACGGGGATTAACCCCTGTAAGAAGTGTAGATCTCTGCGAGGGCTTCGATTTGGTAGGTAGACCGTGTCATGGGTCAACTTGTACGAAAAGTTATGCCCGTTTGACCGTCGGCTACTCCAAAAGCGAATACTTGCAAAACAAAACCAAACGAAGAGTACCAAGACTTCGTCTTGGATTAGTAGTGCGGGAGAAAAATTTAAAAGAATGAAAAAAAAATCTGTAAAAAAAATGTTAGATTGGTGGTTTCACCAAATCTAAGCGCCCTCGTCTCTGATACCAATTGTTGGATCGATGCGGTTCGCTAGAGGGGGGGGGGTGAATAGCATAAAACTTTTTCCTTTTCTTTTCGCTTCGTTAAAACTAGAGATAATTAATTGCAGCGGAAATGTAAAGTAAAGGAGACAATGAAGTTTTACTTGGTTCAGTGGCCTTCGGCTACTACTCCAAGGCCCTAGTGGTCCTTGACCACGTACGGAGGGCAAAAGCACTAAAGGAACTCCTCCTCGTTGGAGGTAGGAGTTAATCGATACAAGAAGGAAAAAGCTTGAGATAGAGGGACACTCCCCCTCTCCTCGTATACGATGAAAGCTCCGAAAAGAAATGAACTTAAATAAAAACTAAAACCGACGTTACAATAAGAGAGAATTTAAGACCTAGACGTCGGAGAGAAAGCACTTCGTGGTCGAAAAGTTGTAGCTTGGCGGAGGCTTTTGGAAGCTTTAGAATGATGATAAAAACCCTAGGTTTGGCCCTCCTTTTATAGCCTTTGAGCCCCTTTTTGAGAGGAACCCTAGCCAATCACAATTGAGCACCAATCTCCTTGAAATGGGGTGATAAGACTTGACTCCTCGAATCTAATCATTGACCATCAGTCGACTGATAGCCATCATCGATCCGTGATCGATGGCGATCGATCGATTCGACCTCCGGCGTGATCGGTGATTGGCGATCGAGTCCTCCAAGGCAGCGATCGTGATGCTTGCTGCAAGTCAAAGTTAGCTCAACAAAAACATAATTTCGACGGTTGTCGACCGTCCGATCTCGACCTAGACCATCTATAGGATGTCTTTGGTCGGATCTACGCTTAAGATCATCCCCGTAACAAGGATACGAACTCACTTACGCTCGCACACATGAGCTTACCTCGATACTTACGTGTTGCTTTTGCTTCCGGCCTTCCACTCGATTCCTTCGACTCCCTCCGAAGTCACTCGAGTGTCGCCCGACCACCGCGGCTTCCTCCGGGTGTTGCTAGCCTTCAGCTGCAACTATAGCAATCTTCTGCACACTCAATTCAGCTCATGAGATAACGACATGAGCTTAACTTTGTATCGTTTACTATAATCAAAACTCAGGTTTGACTTAGGTGCCTACTGCACCAACAAATAGCCCTCGAACGTTGGATGTCGGTATTTGCTCGTCTACAAAGAGATTAGCGCAACGGAAACAATAAAGCAAGACAAGCAAATAGAAATACAAGAAATCAAACGCTAACAAGATGGTGTAACGTGGTTCACGGCTACGCCGCTAATCCACGGTCCCTGATTCGTCCTCGGTGAATCACTCCGCCAAAACCAGTCCACTAATGGTCTCTCCTTTGCACCAAGCTAGGTGGAGATAACCTTTACAACCAAGATCACTCTTCTTACAATAAGATTGAAGTAAAGACAAGTAAGAAGAGTTTAAAACTTGTGGGGCACTAGGAAGATCACTTAGAGCATAAGCATTAGCCCCCCAAAGCTCCACACCCTCTCTTTTTATAGAGAGGAGGCTTTTCTTCCCGTTGGCCGCCACCAGTCGACTGCTGCCCTTGGCAGTCGACTGCCGCCACTACAACGGTCTCCGAACATATCGGATCCCGACCGTTGTAGTCCAACGGACTTAGCGATCGATGGACCTCATCGGCTGCTCGCCCCGTAGTCGACTTCTCGATCGGCTCACGGCGGTCTAATGGCAAAACCTTTCGACCCCGATCGCTGCATTCATCAATCGATTGATGGTCTTGGCGATCAGCCTACATGGCATAATGATCGTTGACCTCAAAATAGCCCGAATACGGTCGAACTTCATTCGACTTCGGGCGATCGGTGTCCGTGTGAAACTCAAACTTAACATAAGTTTGAGCTTCCGGCGGTCGGGTAAACCTTAACCCTTGAGGTCAAGTCTCCGACACTCAACCATTCGGCCAAGTTCACCTAATGAGCTACTTACATTTCACTCATTCTCTCATCTCACTCGAAGTCCCTCGTCGAAGCTCTCTTCGTTCGCGGCCACGTCCCTCAACAGCATCAGGCGCACGACTCTACAATGCTCCTTCGCGTCTCTTGCCTCCGAAGTCTGCTTCCTTGGCTTCACTTCAAGTCATCTCATCCGGTGGTCCCTCGGCAACATCAAGCGTACGACTCTGCAATGCTCCTTCTCCGACTCAGGCACGAGGTTGTGAGGGTGAACTCGCCAAGGCTCCATGTGCGAATTACTAAGTCCTGCAAGACTCCAACGCACATATCAAATTGTTAGGGCAATCTCTTGCCATGATAAGGTTTTGATGTGTGTGGCAAAGGGTTTAAGTTAGTTTGTTATGATGATTTGATATGTGCGTTGAAGTCGTGCAGGACTTAGTAATTCGCACATGGAGTCGTGGCGAGTTTCACATCTCATGACTCGGGCCTTGAGTCGGTGAAGGATTGCTTTGCGGAAGCTGTGCGCTTGGAGCATCCGAGGGATCGCCGGACGAGAAGCTTGGAGTGAAGCCGGAGGAAGTAGACTTCAAGGCAAGAGACGCGAAGGAGCATTGCAGAGCCGTGCACCTGACTCTGCCGAGGGACGTGGCCATGAACGAAGAGAACTTCGAAGGCGAGGGACTCCAAGGGATGAGAGTGAGCGATTGTAACCCGGGAAGGGGTAGCTCTTAGGTGAAACTTGGACATTTGACCAAGTGTCGGATGGGTTTTTCGACACGGATCATTGCCATGACATGGCGGATCGCTCTGAATCGAATGTAGTTCGACCGTATCCGACGATCGATTGCGGCCGTGATCGGCCATACATGGGCAATCGAGCCAAGACCATCGATCATGCGCGGCGTGATCGCTCAATAGGGTTTTGGCCACAGAACCGTTCGTAGCCGATTTGGCAGTCGACTACGGAGGCAGCAGTCGACTGATGAGGTCCATCAGTCGACTGCCAAGTGTTCCGTTGGACTACAACGGTCGGGATCCGACGTGTTCGGAGGCCGTTGGAGTGGCGGCAGTCGACTGCCAAGGGCAGCAATCGACTGGTGGTGGCCAACGGGAAGAAATCAGCCCTCTCTATAAAAAGAGAGGGTGTGGAGCTTTGGGAGGCTAATGCTTATGCTCTAAGTGATCTTCCTAGTGCCCCACAAGCTCTAAACTCTTCTTACTTGTTTTTACTTCATTCTTATTGTAAGAAGAGTGATCTTTATTGTAAAGGTTACCTCCACCTAGCTTGGTGCAAAAGAGAGACCAATAGTGATTGACTTTGGAGGAGTGATTCACCTCGGACGAATTGGGATCGTGGATTAGCGGCGTAGCCGTGAACCACGTTACATCTTCTTTGTTAGCATTTGTATTTTCATTTATTGCTTTGTGTTTATTGTTTATGCTTCTGCTTGCGCTAACGATTGTGTTGACGAGCAAACGAAAGAGAGAATTCCAACATCCATAGTAAGAGGGCTATTCACCCCCCTCTAGTCGGCCGTTCGATCCCCTACAAGTGGTATCAGAGCCAAGGAAAGCTTGTCGAGGACTAACCGCCACAACAAGAAACATTCAAAATGGCCGGCTCAAACATCCACCCACCGAAGTTCGATGGCGAATTCGCTTGGTGGAAGAAGCGAATGGAGGTATTCTTCGAAACCGACTTTGAAATCCTTTTAATAATGGAAAACAATTTTGAGTTGCCCAGGAACGAAAATGGGGAGCCATTGGAGAAATCAAGGTGGAGCAAGAGGCAAAGAGAAGAATATTTGGCAAATTCAAAGGCCAAGCACCACCTATACAATGTCCTCCCTCAACAAGAAGTCAATAGGATAGGAGAGTGTGCTAGCGCCAAGGAAATGTGGGAGAAACTAATAGAAATCCATGAAGGCACATCCGAGGCATAGCTAGCAAGGAGAGATGTTCTTCGCTCCCAATTGTCCAATATCAAACTTGAAAAGGGAGAGAAGGTAAAATCCCTACACTCTAGATTTAAGGAAATACTAACCGGTTTAACAAGTGTAGGTGAAAAGCTCTCCAACCGGGATATGGTAATGAAGGTCATAGATGCCTTTCCCCGGTCCTCAAGATGGAGCTATATGGTGGATTCGTTCTACATCTCCAAGAACTTGGAAGTAAGTACCTTGGAGGAGTTCTTCTCAACAATGGAGCTCCACGAAACGAGGCTTGAAGGAATACAAGAAGAGCCAAAAATCCAACCTTCAAGAGGAGTAGCATTCTTGGCAAACAAGGGGAAGAAGAAGATAGAGATCCCCTCCTCCGATGATGATGATGAAGCATCCTCCTCCTCCTCCATGGATAGCACGGAAGAAGTGTATATGGTAAGGAGGGTAAGGCGTGCTTTAAAGGGTTTTCATTTTAATAAATCTAATGATAGGAATAGAAGACCAAGGGGGAAAATCATTTGCTACAATTGCCAAGGAGAGGGACACATAAGGGATAATTGTCCCCTCCTAAACAAGAGCAAGGAAGAGAAGAAAAAGAAAGAAGAAAAGAGGAAGAAGAAGGGGAACAAGAAAAAGGAAGAAGAAAAGAAGGCAAAGGAAAAGGGGAAGGCCAAAGCATTCAAGGCCAAGACATGGGATGACCCCTCTTCCTCTTCCTCATCCGAGGAAGAAAATGCATTTGTCACCAACCTAGCATTGATGGCATTTGACGACTTGGATTTCTCATCCACCGAAAATGAAGAATCAAGCACAAGTGGAGAGAGCTCAAGTGAAGGGGGAGCCTCCTCATCCTCCTCATCCGAAGAAGAAGAGGACATGGAAACTATGGTAACCAATCTTTCACCTAGTAAAATAGTTTCTATGATTTCTAACTTAACTAAGGATTTATTTAGAGCAAAAAAGAAAAATAAGAGCATGTTAGATCAAATTAAGGACTTAGAAAATAAGTTAGAAAAAGCATGCTTAAATGAAAATGAAAATGTTTCTTCTTGCCATGATAATGATGCATGCTCACATGACCTTTATGTGCCATTAGATGTTAGTGATGCATGTATAAATGAAAATAGGGCCTTAAGGGAAAAGGTAGATTATTTAACAAAAGCCCTAGAAAAATTCACAATTGGCTCCAACACATTGAACATGATCTTAGGGAGCCAAAGAGCTAGTTTCAACAAAAAGGGCCTAGGTTATAAAGAAAAGAAAAATGAAAAGGCCTATAAATGCCTAATTGCTAGGGGACAAGATAAAAAGAAGGTAATAGCTAGGAAATGGATCCCCAAGGAATACTTAGTGAACCCAATAGGAAAGAACTTATTTTGGGTTCCAAAATCCATCCTTAAGGGTTAGGAAAACCCTAGGGTAGTCAACCATATGGAATTGACCTATATCATATTTTGGTTGACTTAGGATGGTGGGACAACATTTTTAGAATAGTGTTGGGTGATGATAACGTGCCCATAAATAGATAATAATGCTTAAATCATGATGATTAATGTAATTGCTATGTATGTTTGAAATCATGATTTATGATTTTAATATTTGACACGTAATCATGAGAAATAGGGTTGAATCATGCTTTAGGTGATACTTTGCTTATTATCATTATATAATACCTAATGCATGATTATTATTCAATGAATACATGTATTTCATGATCATAATGTAGAATTAATTGACATATGCCTTTATGATCATGATGATTGTTAGCTTGATACTTAACCATGATAGAATTGCATGAATACAAGGGTTAAGTATATACAAATACCCCCTAGGATGCATCTCACACTCACTATAGTCTAACTTGATTGCAAACTTAGCATGGGTGAGATGTTAGGATGATACAAATGTCCACTAATGCCTATGGCATTTAGATGGTCATTTAAAGTATCAACATAGCAATAATAGACCAATCATGGGGAAGACTTATGTTTAATTCATAGACATATTGCCCAAAGATCATGGTTGGATATTTCATATGTTTTCAAAACAATTTCTTAATCTAAAATCTATGTATTCATGTTTTGAAACAATTCAAAGCAAGACTAGGTGTTAAAATGAATATTCTTATGATCAAAAACCTAGTAGTTTTTAAAGCTTATGGATTTTTGGCAAATATGTGGAAATATAATGATTTTTTATGAAAACCTATTTTTCACTGATAGATATACTTAAAAGAAATGTGTTCCCAAAATTTCATGATTTTTCGAATTTTTTGGAATTTTTAATGCATTTCTGAAATTCGCCCAGAAAATCAGAATTTCGGAATCCATTGTGCCAGTCGACTGCCATACTGATAGAAGTCGACTGATAACCTGAAAAACAGCCCAATATTTTCTGATTTCAGATTTTAATCAAGTTTTTGGTGTTCTCTTTCTACTATACTTGATGCCATGAGTTTATAAATTAGGATTAATCTTTTTGATGGTGTCAAAGGGGGAGAAATGTATGTTTAAGTAAAGGGGAACATATTTAGGGGGAGAAATGATTATGCTTATGATAGGGGGAGAACATTTTTATGGGGAGTTTCATGGATTAAGGGGGAGTTGCATGTTGCTATATCATGTTTATCTTTACATGCTTTCTTACCTTAGAATTTTCATCAAATGTTTTTACCTAACTTAAACGGATTGCCACACATCAAAAAGGGGGAGATTGTTAGGGCAATCTCTTGCCATGATAAGGTTTTGATGTGTGTGGCAAAGGGTTTAAGTTAGTTTGTTATGATGATTTGATATGTGCGTTGAAGTCGTGCAGGACTTAGTAATTCGCACATGGAGTCGTGGCGAGTTTCACATCTCATGACTCGGGCCTTGAGTCGGTGAAGGATTGCTTTGCGGAAGCCGTGCGCTTGGAGCATCTGAGGGATCACCGGACGAGAAGCTTGGAGTGAAGCCGGAGGAAGTAGACTTCGAGGCAAGAGACGCGAAGGAGCATTGCAGAGTCGTGCGCCTGATGCTGCCGAGGGGCGTGGCCGCGAACGAAGAGAACTTCGAAGGCGAGGGACTCCAAGGGATGAGTGTGAGCGATTGTAACCGGGGATGGGGTTGCTCTTCGGTGAAACTTGGCCATTTGGCCATGTGTCGGATGGGTTTCCGACACCGATCATTGCCATGACATGGCTGTCGACTGCTCTGAGTCGAATGTAGTTTGACTGGTATCCGACTGACTGGATTGTGGCGGCCGCATTGCCTAAGAACCATCGGATCGGCTGCTGAAGGTAGCGATCGGTGCAATAGGGTTTTGGCCCGTAACGTTCGTAGTGGCCGGCGTCGACTACGGAGAACAATGATCGGTGATGAGGTCCATCGCCGATCGCCAAGTGTTCCGTTGAACTACAGCGGTCGGGATCCGACGTGTTCGAGGCCGTTGAGGGCGACGATCGCCAAAGATCGGTAGTGGCGCCAGGAAGAAATCAGCCCTCTCTATAAAAAGAGAGGGTGTGGAGCTTTGGGAGGCTAATTTTTATGCTCTAAGTGATCTTCCTAGTGCCCCACAAGCTCTAAACTCTTCTTACTTGTTTTTACTTCATTCTTATTGTAAGAAGAGTGATCTTGATTGTAAAGGTTACCTCCACCTAGCTTGGTGCAAAGGAGAGACCAATAGTGATTGGCTTTGGAGGAGTGATTCACCTCAGACGAATCGGGATCGTGGATTAGCGGCGTAGCCGTGAACCACGTTACATCTTCTTTGTTAGCGTTTGTATTTTCATTTATTGCTTTGTGTTTATTGTTTATGCTTCCGCTTGCGCTAACGATTGTGTAGATGAGCAAACGAAAGAGAGAATTCCAACATCCATAGTAAGAGGGCTATTCACCCCCCTCTAGCCGGCCGTTCGATCCCCTACACAAATAGCAATACCAACCTAACTTAAACCCTTTGCCACACACATCAAAACCTTATCATGGCAAGAGATTGCCCTAACAATCTCCCCCTTTTTGATGTGTGGCAATCCGTTTAAGTTAGGTAAAACACATTTGATAGAAATTTCTAAGGTAAGAAAGCATGTAAACATAAACATGATATAACAACATGCAACTCCTCCTTAATCCATGAAACTCTCTCTACAAATTCTCCCCCTATCATAATTTACTTAAACACAATTATTTCTCCCCCTTTGACACCATCAAAAAGATTAATACTAAGTTATAAACCCATGACATCAAGTCTAATAGAAGGAAAATACCAAAAACATGTTTAAAATCTGAAATCAGAAAATATTAGACTGTTTTTCAGGTCAGCAGTCGACTTCTATCAATATGGCAGTCGACTGGCACAATAGTTTACCGAAATTCTGATTTTCTGAGCGAATTTCAAAAATACATTAAAAATTCTAGAAAATTCAAAAAATCATGAAATTTGGGGAACATATTTCTTGTAAGATTATTTATCAGTGAAAAATAGGTCTTCATGAAAAATCATTATATTTTCACGTATTTGCCAAAAATCCAAAAGCTTTAAAAACTACTAGGTTTTTTATTATAATAGTATCCATTTTAACACCTAGTTTCAGTTTGAATTGTTTCAAAACATGAATACACATATTTTAAGGTAAGAAATTGTTTTGAAAACATATGAAATATCCAACCATGATCTTTGGGCAATATGTCTATGAATTAAACATAAGTCTTCCCCATGATTGGTCTATTATTGCTATTTTGATACCTTAAATGACCATCTAAATGCCATAGGCATTAGTGGACATTTGTATCATCCTAACATCTCACTCATGCTGAGTTTTCAATCATGGTAGCCTATGGTGAGTGTGAGATGCATCCTAGAGGGTATTTGTATATACTTAACCATTATATTCATACAATTCTATCAAGGTTAAGTATCATCTTAACACTCAACATGATCATAATGACATATATGAACTAAGTTCATATTATGATCATGAAATACAAGTATTCATCAATTAATAATCATGCATTAGGTATTATATCATGATAATAAACAAAATATCACCTAAGGCATGATTTAAACCCTATTTCTCATGATGATGTACCAAATTTCAAAATCATAAATCATGATTGCACATATACATAGCAATTATATTGATTATCATGATTTAAGCATTATTAACTATTTATAGGCACGTTATCATCACTTAACACTATTTAAAAATGTTGTCCCGCCATCCTAAGTCAACCAAAATATGATATAGGTCAATTGCATATGGTTGACTACCCTAGGGTTATCCTAACCCTTAAGGATGGATTTTGGAACCCAAAATAAGTTCTTGCCTATGGGGTTCACTAGATACTCCTTAGGAATCCATTTCCTAGCAATTACCTTCTTCTTATCTTGTCCCCTAGCAATTAGGCATTTATAGGCCTTTTCATTTTTCTTTTCTTTGTATCCTAGGCCTTTCTTATTGAAGCTAGCTCTTTGGCTCCCTATAATCATGTTCAAGGTGTTTGAGCCAATTGTGAATTTCTCTAGGGCTTTTGTCAAATAGTCTACCTTTTCCCTTAAAGTCCTATTTTCCTCTATGCATGCATCATTAACATCAAAAGGCATATAGTTATCATGTGAGCATGCATCATTTAAGCTAGAAGAAATATTATCATCATTTAAACATGCTTTTTCTAGTTTATTTTCTAAGTCTTTAATTTGATCTAGCATGATTTTGTTCTTCTTCTTAGCTCTAAATAAATCCCTAGTTAAGCTAGAAACCATGGAAACTATTTTCTTAGGAGTTAGATTCGTTACCATAGTTTCCATGTCCTCTTCTTCTTCTTCGGATGAGGAGGATGATGATGTGGAGAAGACTCCCCCTTCATTTGAGCTCTCTCCACATGAGCTTGATCCTTCATTTTCGGTGGAGGAGCAATCCAAGTCATCAAAGGCCATTAAGGCCAAATTGGTGACAAAGGCATTCTCCTCTTCCGATGATGATGAAGAGGATGAGGATGGATCATCCCAAGTCCTTGCCTTGAGAGCTTTGGCCTTTCCCTTTTCCTTTGTCTTCTTCTCCTCTTTCTTCTTGCTCCCCTTTTTCTTCTTCTTTTCTTCTTTCTTCTTCCTCTCTTCTTTGCTCTTGTTTAGGAGTGGACAATTATCCCTTATGTGTCCCTCTCCTTGGCAATTGTAGAAAATGATTTTTCCCCCTTGGTCTTCTATTCCTATCATTAGATTTATTAAAATGAAAACCCTTTAAAGCACGCCTTACCCTCCTTACCATATACGCTTCTTCCGTGCTATCCATGGAGGAGGAGGAGGATGCTTCATCATCGGAGGAGGAGGGGATTTCCATCTTCTTCTTCCCCTTGTTTTCCATCAAAGCTACTCCTCTTGAAGGTTGGATTCTAGGCTCTTCTTGTATTCCTTCAAGTCTTGTTTCGTGGAGCTCCATTGTTGAGAAGAACTCCTCCAAGGTACTTACTTCCAAGTTCTTGGAGATGTAGAACGAATCCACCAAAGAGCTCCATCTTGAGGACCGGGGAAAGGAATCTATGGCCTTCATTACCATATCCCGGTTGGAGAGCTTTTCACCTACACTTGTTAAACCGGTTAGTATTTCCTTAAATCTAGAGTGTAGGGATTTTACCTTCTCTCCCTTTTCAAGTTTGATATTGGACAATTGGGAGCGAAGAACATCTCTCCTTGCTAGCTTTGCCTCGGATGTACCTTCATGGATTTCTATTAGTTTCTCCCACATTTCCTTGGCGCTAGCACAATCTCCTATCCTATTGACTTCTTGTTGAGGGAGGACATTGTATAGGTGGTGCTTGGCCTTTGAATTTGCCAAATATTCTTCTCTTTGCCTCTTGCTCCACCTTGATTTCTCCAATGGCTCCCCATTTTCGTTCCTGGGCAACTCGAAACCGTTTTCCATTATTAAAAGGATTTCAAATTCGGCTTCGAAGAATACCTCCATTCGCTTCTTCCACCAAGCGAATTCACCGTCGAACTTCGGTGGGTGGATGTTTGAGCCGGCCATTTTGAATGTTGCTTGTTGTGGCGGTTAGTCCTCGACAAGCTTTCCTTTGCTCTGATACCACTTGTAGGGGATCGAACGGCCGGCTAGAGGGGGGTGAATAGCCCTCGAACGTTGGATGTCGATATTTGCTCGTCTACAAAGAGATTAGTGCAACGGAAACAATAAAGAAAGACAAGCAAATAGAAATACAAGAAATCAAACGCTAACAAGATGGTGTAACGTGGTTCACGACTACGCCGCTAATCCACGATCCCCGATTCGTCCTCGGTGAATCACTCTACCAAAACCAATCCACTAATGGTCTCTCCTTTGCACCAAGCTAGGTGGAGGTAACCTTTATAACCAAGATCACTCTTCTTACAATAAGATTGAAGTAAAGACAAGTAAGAAGAGTTTAAAACTTGTGGGGCACTAGGAAGATCACTTAGAGCATAAGCATTAGCCCCCCAAAGCTCCACACCCTCTCTTTTTATAGAGAAGAGGCTTTTCTTCCCATTGGCCGCCACCAGTCAACTGCTGCCCTTGGCAGTCGACTATCGCTACTACAACGGTCTCCGATCACGTCGGATCCCGACCGTTGTAGTCCAACGGAACACTTGGCAGTCGACTGATGGACCTCATCGATCATTCTTTGCCTCGTAGTCATTGCTCGATCATTCTGGCGGTTCTATGGCTAAAACCTTCGACCGATCGATTCTTTGCATTCATCGATCGGTGATGGTCTTCAGCGATCATTGCCCACATATGGCGATCATTGCGACCTCAAAATAGCCAGTCGAATACAAGTCGAACTTCATTCGACTGAGCGATGCCATTACATGGCAATGATCGGGTGTTGTGAAACTCAAACTTAACATAAGTTTGAGCTTCCGGCGGTCGAGTAAACCTTAACCCTTGCGGTCAAGTCTCTGACACTCAGCCATTCGACCAAGTTCACCTAATGAGCTACTTACATTTCACTCATTCTCTCATCTCACTCGAAGTCCCTCGCTGAAGCTCTCTTCGTTCGCGGCCACGTCCCTCGGCAGCATCAGGCGCACGACACTGCAATGCTCCTTCGCATCTCTTGCCTCCGAAGTCTGCTTCCTTGGCTTCACTTCAAGTTATCTCGTCCGACGGTCCCTCGGAAACATCAAGCGCACGGCTCTGCAATGCTCCTTCTTCGACTCAGGCACGAGGTTGTGAGGGTGAACCCGCCAAGGCTCCATGTGCGAATTACTAAGTTTTGCAAGACTCCAATGCTCATATCAAATAACAATACCAACCTAACTTAAACCCTTTGCCATACACATCAAAACCTTATCATGGCAAGAGATTTCCCTAACAGAGAACACTACTCTTAATCATTCCTAGTCAAGTATTAACATTCAGAGACAATGTTAATGCGTAGAGACTAGCATGTAGGTCAACACGATGACTTGATCTCACAAGTCATGGATATGAGATATCAAGTTGACACATGGGTATGCATTGGAGAATGTATACTGAATGACCCGCCATGAGAAAGTATCATGGATCGTTATATGAGTGCCATATACTTTCTCATGTGGCTATGAGTATGACTATTAGTCCTTAGACCTGAAGTCACCATGGTTCCTTACATAAGGAGTTGCATACTTTGTCTTCGTCAAACGTCACCCATAAATGAGTAGACTATAAAGGCGATTACTGGGTATGTAACAAATTATGCGGAGGGATGTGAGTGATGTAGATGGGATCTATCCCTCCTATATGACGGGAGTGACATCAATATTCTTGATAGAATGAGACCACGAAGAGCATGGCCATGCCCAAATGAGTCAATATGAGATATTGAGCTCATTTGATTAGAGTGAGTCTACTTGGAGTTCAAGATATAGATTGTCTAGGGATGACATGGTCTATGCCTCGATTGGTCAATCTAGATGTCAAGGATAGAGGGACATTGTCACATATTGTGAGAGTCACAATTAGTAGTCACAAAGGTGATGTTAGAGCTCAACATTCTTGTAACTTGGGTAGCAATGATGTGTTGCTAGATACCGCTCATTGCTTATGTTCCTAAAATGGTTTAGGGACATTGCCAACGTTACAAGAACCTATAGGGTCACACACATAAGGGCAATTAAATGGAGATTAGGTTCATATGATGAACCATGAGGATTAGGTTCATGGGATGAACCAAATTGGATCAAGAGTAATCCTAATTAGACTAATTGAGTTGGACTCGATTTGATTCAAGTGTTGAATGAGCCTAATTTAGATTTGATTCATCAAATCAATTTAAATTAATGAATAGAGATTCATTAAATTAAATTGACTTGAATCAAATGGTTGGATTTGATCAACCATGGGAGATAAGGGGTCAAGTTTGACTTGACTTAAGAGGGAAGATGAAAGGTCAAGTTTGACTTGACCAAATGTCATGTCATGATGATGACTTGGCATGGCCGGCCAATGATGATGCTCCACATCATCATTGACTTATTAAGTGGTGCCACCTCATAAGGGAGACCAAGAGACATTGGCTCTTGGAGTTACATGCATGCATGTAACCCCCTCTCCATGAAGTGGCCGGCCACTTGATTGGCATTAGATGAAAAAAATTCATTTGTGTGAGTTACACAACTTCATCTTCTTCCTTGGATCATCTTCTTCTCAAGCTTGCTCTCCCATCCCTCTCTTTGGCCGAACCATCCATAGGGTGCTAGCATACTCAAGGGTGTGTTTTCTCCACCTATTGCTTGTGTGGATACCAATAGAGGAGTGTGCACTTGACGCTCTTGAGTTCCGGCGAAGCTTTTGGACGAGCGGGATTTGTGAAGGGCGTCGCATCGAGGGTAATGATCACACCTTCTAGATCTAAGGTAGATCTAGGGTTTTTAGTAAACACATACATTTTTTAGTTTTAATACATCCTCGCATGGATCCGTGGCTGGACTTCTGAGGTTTCCGCAACGCAAAAAGCGGTTTTTGCGGCTCGGAAAGTCCAACAGTGGTATTAGAGCCACGTGCGAAGCATGTATGTGTTTCATTTTTATAGTTTTTGTATTAGATATAAAAATTACATAATTTTATGTTTCTATAAATTTCCTATTTTTATAGAATTTTTGGGTATTTTTCTCGAAGAGTCAAAGCAACGAGTGTTGGGACACTTATCGGCTTCAACCACCGAGAAAAACTCTCCGAAATGGCGAGTTCTCGCTTTAGGTTTTTGGGACAGTGACTAAAGTCGCTGTAAGATCATAGTGGGGACACTCACAAAGTTTATTTTGCGAGTAGGGGTGCTGCCCCTATCCTCGAAAGGGGCCTTGTCCCGCGATCGCGCCCGGAAACCGCTTAGCGGGACCGTTACGGAGAGGTGACTCATAAAATTGAAAAAAATAGGAAAAATTATAGAAATTTTTTGTAAAAATACATAATTTAGAATTATGTATAATTCTGTGATTGTTATGGCCAATGACCCCAATTTGATTGGATTATGATGTGTTGTAATTCATAATACGGCATGCGTGCCGATTTTGTGGTTGTGTGTTGTATAGTGTATGTGACTTGCGCGTCGTACCTCTTCTTTTAAAATTCTAGTTGTAAATAGTTTAAGACTTGAATGTAACTCAAGTTTCATGTTTGTAATATACAAAATGAAGCGGTGGAAGGTCCACTTCTAGACGGAGTTACGAGAAGGGTGCCGACAACACATGGCGGTCAAAGGAAGCGCTTGGAGAAGCCGCTAGCCCTAGGTTGACCGTCCGATCTTCTCATTGGCTTGAGAAGATCATAGTAGGGCCATGACCTAATCACAATTAATATATATATATATATATATGTTGATATATATGTACATATATTTGTTATGCTTGTATGTATGTGATGCATGCTAGTAGAATAATGCTTGTATGTATATGATGCATGCTAGGATATTTTTCTTGTATGTATATGATGCATGCTAGAATAATGCTTGTACGTATGTGATGCATGCTAATATAGGATAATAAAGGCCTTAATGCATATGTGATACACATTACGATTAGATTAGATCTTAATCGAATCAACTCGTAAATGCCTACCAAATCCTTGATACCTATCACTACCTCGATCATTTGTAGTTGTTGAATCTGCCAAAGCAGAGCAATGCATATTATCTTGGTAGGGTGCGGAGGGACAATCTTGGTCCCGCCTATCACGGCTTGGGTTAGAGTAAGCTCAATTAGATTGAGTAAAACTGTTAACTCAATTAGATCGAGTAGAACTATAGGCATATTCCAACCGTTGGAAAGATAGGATAAGATCGCATTTACACTAAATCTTGGGCGATTTAGCCAAAGCTAACTCAAGGTCTTTTGTAAATGTGGGTCTTGATCCTATAAACAAGAGTTGCATAGAGATGTAATCGGTAATGTGTTACCCACCGATCGTACTAAGTCTTGGGCGATTTAGCCAAAGCTAACTCAAGGCTTAGTATGATGTGGATCTTGTCCCACAAGAATTATAGCTAGTTTGTATGAATCTAGTAATGTGGTTTGACCACATCCATAACTCGATTCTACAAAATTCCTATAATTCAGTGGGAGCATCATTTGATTAAAGGCCTAATTAAATGATAAAAAGGAATATAATATTAATTCTTTGCATTGTATGTTGTAGATAACTATGTCGACAAACACGAACACTCTCTCTCTGCGTTCTGTCCTTGAGAAGGACAAGCTCAATGGAGTAAATTTTCTGGACTGGTACAGGAACCTGAGAATTGTTCTCACCCAAGAAAGGAAGTTGTACGTCCTAGAGCAGCCCATTCCGGAGGCACCTCCTACCACTGCCTCGCGAGCTGACAAAGATGCTTACAAGAAGCATCAAGATGATGCATTAGATGTGTCATGTCTAATGCTCGCGACCATGAACTCTGAGCTTCAGAAGCAACACGAGTTCATGAATGCTTATGATATGGTTGAACATCTTCGTCAACTATATCAAGGACAAGCAAGGCACGAGAGATATGAAGTCTCTAAGGCATTGTTTGGGTCCAAAATGCAAGATGGGACTCTCGTAGGTCCATATGTACTCAAGATGATCGGGTACGTAGAAAACCTACAAAGGCTGGGATTCCCACTTGGCCAAGAGCTGGCCACTGACCTGATCTTGCAATCTTTGCCACAAGCCTACAATCAATTTGTCATGAATTATAACATGAATGAAATTGATAAGTCACTGCCTGAGATGCTCAGCATGTTGAGAACTACTGAGCTTAACCTTAAGAAGGGAAAATCTGACACCATTTTGATGGTGCAAAAGAAGAAAGGTAAGGGCAAGCCTAAAGGTAAGGGAAAGTCCCAAGCCAAGGGCAAAGGCAAGGAACTTAAACCCAAAGGAGGGGTGGCTAAGGAAGGGGCTTGCTTCCACTGCAAGGAAGCTGGACACTGGAAGCGCAACTGTAAGGCATACCTGGAAGATCTTAAGAAGAAGAGAAGTGAGACTTCTACTTCAGGTATAAATGTTATAGAAGTCAATCTATCTATTTCTTCATCATGGATATTAAATATCGGATGTGCATCTCACATTTGTACCAATGTGCAAAGCGAGAAATAGCGAGGCATTGATAAAGGGTGAGGTGGACCTCTGAGTAGGCAATGGAGCAGAGTTGCTTTCATTTGTTGTAAGACTTATA